>PVJL010001827.1:0-69293 GCA_004026885.1 Lyroderma lyra
GGGCCCGCGGCGTTCGTCCCGCCCTCTCCCTGCAGCGGGAGCCAATGGACAGAGCGCGCGGGGGACGTGTTCGGGCGTCTCCGCCATTTTGTGAGTCTATAACTCGGAGCCGTTGGGTCGGTTCCTGCTATTCCGGCGCCTCCACTCCGTCCCCCGCGGGTCCCCTCTGTGTGCAATGGACGGGTGAGTCGTGCCTATCCACGCTTCCTGCCGCCCTTCTCGCGCTCCAGCCTTCCCCTCGCCGCCGCCTGGGCCTCCTCGGGGCGACAGCCCGCCTGCCGCCCCGCCCCATGCCCACGGGCGTCTCCGAGCTTCCTCTCTCCCTCCCCGCGGCCGCGGGAATGGAGAGAGGCTGCCGTGGGCGCGAGGCGTTCCGTGTGTCCTGGGCCGGGGATTTGCCGGGCCCAGCCTTTCCCGCCGCCCTGCCCGTTTCCGGTCTCCCTGTGGCCCGTCCCGAAAGCACGCGGCGGTTGTGCGGTTTTTCCCGCTTCTCGTTAGGTCCTCGCGCGTAAGCGCTACTTTTCGGGCAGCCCTGTGGCCCCTCCGGCTCTCCGTAGCCCCATCGCGTGCGCCGTGTGGCCCTTCCCGCTCCCCGTCGGGCTTCCACTAGCGCGTGCGCAGTTCTTCGCACGTCTCAGGCCCTGGTGCGCGTGCGCGGCCTTTCCCGCCGCGCGGACTCTGCGCTTAGCTTCCCCCTCCCGCGGCGGTCTCGGGCGCGGCCAGGAGAACGCCTCCCTCCTGCCCGGAAGGGCGCGGGCCCTCCTTCGCCCCCGTCCGGCCCCTCCCGGTTCTGACCACAAAGAATGGTCACGCACCCAGTCCAATTCCTCCAGTGCTGCCCGGGAGTGTCGGGGTGGGACTCGTTCGCCCCTTTTGTTTCCGACTATCTGGGGGCTCCTGTTTGTTGCTCAAGCACGAGCTGGCTTTCCAGGCCCTAGATTTTGTGGAGTCACCCACGTGGGCCGGAAGGACCGGACTCCGAGCCATTCGGCAGTGTAGCTTTCCTAGCGGCCTGCTAACTCCGATAAGGACTTCCAGACACAGGACTCCAGAGCTTGTGTGTGTTCCAGGAGCACGAGAAATGGGTGGTGGGACTGTTGGCCAGAACTGTGTCTATTTTTTGCGTTTTAAGGTATCATCGTAGTCTTAAACGGACCTGAGGTTACGGATCACTTCACTTTAATGCCGAGAGTTAGGGCCAAGCCACAAAACTATTTTGTTGGTAGGGACATGAGTCAGCTCAGTTTGGAAAAACTTTAGATGTTTCTGGTCTAGGGGAAAATGACGGAACCCGTTAAAGTCGGAATTGACTTTAAACAGTACCTTATTGGCTTTGGAGTTAGCCTGACGTTTTTTATTTCCTCTTGAGGGAAGGGTTAATTCTTGATTTTTTAAAAGTGAGGAATCCAAAGGCAGTTCTGGTTATCTCTTTGATCTGGAACTTTGAAAAGTCCTCCTTCCTTGGCCTGATCTCCTGAGGGGTGTGGTTGAAATGCCCTAGGGTCACGTGCCTCTGTGCCTTGGGTTTGACATGATGGTTTGGGGGCCGAATTAAATCCAGCCTTTTAGAAAAATTGCTGCAGCTTGAGGAAGATGATCTCGTGGTCTGCCTTCTATTTTGACTTCCTTGGACCTCCCCAAAGAACCCCTTCCCAGGGCCGTGGGTACTTACCAAGTGGGTATTAGCCCTGCAGGGACCTCTTGATGGAAAGTGTTGTCTGGTTAAGTTCTCCCGTTTTGCATCTTAAAGGGCTGTTGAAGGAATGTTCCGTCCCCCAGATGTGGCTTGGAGGGCCAAGTTCAAGTTCCATCTGCAGCGTCTTCGGATGGTGTGGTTACCTAGGCAGCCAGGCCGAGCTTTCCTGAAGCCAGTTTGTTTGTCCTGCCTTCTCTTTGGAAGGTTTGAAAACTTTCCAAGAAGGGCCATTTTATGTAAAAACTTCCTATGTCTCAGGCCCTCCCAGAAAGCAGGAAGCAGTGAATTGCCCTGGGAAGCTGCATGCTTTTCATTTTTGCTGTTTTCTGGGAAGTTTTTCTTCGGTCTTCTAAGGTTTTTTAAAAAATTGTGTCCATAATCTCTATAATGAAGAGGTGAAGACCCTACAGTGGAGGTAACGGCTTAGAATGTGTAAGAGCAGGTGAGGTGCAGATGGCAGGACTAGGGCCCAGTGCCAGTTGGAGTCATGCTGCCCTGGGGATGGTGGGTGGGTTGGTGCCTTGAACCTGAGTTCCAGAAGGCAGAAGCAGAGGTATTTAAGGGGTCACAGTGCCGGTGGCTGCCTGAGTCTGAGCCCAGCCTTTCCCTGGCTAGGTGAGGGGAACATCTTTGTGTGACATCATGGAAAGCTCTGGTCACAGACCATTAGGATTTTGCAGCCAGGTGACCTGGTGGGAACTATCTCTGACTGAGTTCCCCTCCATGAGTCATTGAGGACCTTGCCAGTGTACATTTGCTGTGTAGAAGCCCTGGGAGGGTTTCATGTATGCACCGAGGGCTAGTCTGCAGTTGAGGCCTGAGGGTAAGGAACCTCAGCAGCCATGGTTTCTTCCTACTTTCCCAAGCTGGGCCAGGGGCAGGGAGAAAGTCCAGTCACATGGAGCCAGGTTGATGAGTAACTTGGGGTAATTTTATCTGATTATTTTAACCCTGCTGCCCCCTTCCTCCAAGGGAGCTTTCCATTCTTTGAACATTGAGTCCCCTTATTGAGTTCCCTTCTTGTCCCCCTGGAGCTCTGACCTCAGGGCCTTGTGAGTTGTCTTCTTGCTGTCCTGCCTTACTGTATGAAAACGGTCCCCAACCCTTTCCAGTTTTTAGAAAGCAAACAACTGGCACTTGAACCTTAACAACAAGCATCAAGTGTCCCTCCTGGGGCTTTTGAGGGGGGGGTGTCTTTGTCTACAGACCTCTGGTGGAGAGGGCTGGAGGCGGGGCTTGGGGTCCTGCTGGGAGGGAGGGAAGCTGGAGGACAATGATGGCTCCTTTTCAAGTTGAGATTAAATGGACGACAGCTCACTTCCCTGCCCGAGCTTAGTAGTCAGCAGGGCCTCAAATGGGGGTAAGGAGGGCTTGTATAGCCAGGGGAGCCCCTCGCCGCTGAGCTGTCCTGGGTACACCTGCTAATGTTCTTTTCTCTCTCTCCCTACAGCATTGTCCCAGATATAGCAGTTGGTACAAAGGTAGGCATTGCTGACTGTGCTTCTCTGATGGTTGGCTTGGCCTCTGGTCTGGGGCTCCTGTGGTCTACATTGTGTATGGGGTGGAGGATTTGCAGGCCAGGCGCTCTTTGAACAACTTTCCTTTGCCCTGCCAGCGTCCAGTCCATTCCAGGCTGAGTGTCCAGCAGTGGGGGTAGAGTGGGGTGATCCCACAGTAATTAATGCACTTGAACCTTAGTTTGGGACCCTTCCTCCCTGTCCTGGCAGAGTCCTGGGATGGGCAGAGAGCTTGAAAGGACATCTTCCCAGTGTTCTAAGTGCCTTTGGTTTGATGTGGAAGAAGTTGAAATCTGGTTGTGCCCCAGGCCTTTTGTGGGATAGATGGGGGTATAGGAGGATACAGAGAGGCTGCTTTGGATGGCATAGTTAAGAAAATTTTTCGACGGAGTTCCCTGATGGTGTAGTGGCTTAAGCCTTCAGCGTTGGCGCTGTTGGCTCTGCAGCCTGGGTTCGATTCCCAGTCAGGGAACTACCCACATACCAAAAAGCAAAAAAAAAAAAAAGTAAAGAAAATTTTTCATTTGAAATCCAATAGCCTTTTTCAAGAGAAAGGAAAATTGGAGGCTCTGTACCAGCTTTATGTGCTGTCCTCAGTGCTTGTACCTGTAAGCTGCAGGAAGGGCAGAGCTGGCAGGCAGGCTCCACAGGAAGTGAGACTGTGGCGGTCCTCCCTGCACTGAGGCCCCAGCTGTCCTGGGGCTTACTGAACACTGCTGCTGACTTGGGACTGGGGTTTTACTGCAGGGTCTTAGTCTGTGGGCCATGGTGCCAGGCTGGGCTTTGGGCTTCCCAGACTGAGTCTTGTCTTTAAGCTGCCTATCCTGATCTACCTGCAGATAAAACCTGTTTGTTCAGTGGCAGGAGGAGGGAAGGGGGACTTTGATCTGAAGCGTTTGTAACCACCATAGAAAGTATCTGGCTTCACGTAATCCTCTTGGCTGCCGGTTTCCAGCTAGAGCAGCTCTGCCAGGGGCTGTCCTCAGAGTGGCCCCTCCTGTCCTGGCCCCAGGGGACCTCTGCTTCCAGAATCAAACCTGCACAGGACAGGAACCCAGAAGCTCTGGTGGAAGAGGTCCCCATCTGCCATCCTGCAGGGTGAAGGCCTGCCAGCATAGCCTCGTATTTGTCCCCTGGTACACCAGGAGGGCACTGGGGATCTGGGCACCATTGACCATTATCCCAGCTTTGGAATGAACTGTGCCATAAGAGGTGTTGAGGTTAGCAATGCTGAGTTACTGGTTACAAAGTTAAGGTTCTACTGGACACTTCGAAGAGCAGGGTGTACTTTGTTAGCAGCAAGCACACGGTTCTGGGGGCCCTTTCTGTCCGTGCTTGACTTTGGGTAAGGTGCCAGTGGGAGTTTGCTGAGAAAAGCCCCATCTGCTGGATGGCCAGGCTAGAGGCAGTTGGACCATCCCCATAGCCTGGCCCAACTGTGCTTGAGTCACAAGCCTGTGGGCCTTAGCACCTGGTGTGTCCCAGCCCATGTCCTTCCAGAGTTCTGTCCTCAGAGTGTCTATGCCCAACTGGTCCGTCCCTTCTGAGCCACTGATCACTGTCTGCACATTGGTGTTCTTGTGTTTGGGGGTGGAGGTGCTGCTTAGGAGAGCGCCTGTTTGTCCTACAGCATGGCAGGAGAAATGTGGATGGCCAAGTGGGCAGAATTTGACACCTAGATGTTGTAGGAGCACTAGCTCATTTGCCATGGGAACATGATCAGGGCCAAGAATACCACTGCTCCAAGGAAATGACGCCCTGTCCACACTGGTCAAGGCAGCAGCCGGGATACTCTTTTGAATTGAAGGTGGTAGCTGACATATGGGAGCCACACTGGTGCCTGACCCTTGTTCACCTTTGGTTGGGTCAAGTCTCTGAATCCACAGATGGGAAGGGACTTCCCCGTGGCTTACACAGGTGGGGCATGGTCCTGCCCTTGGTGTCAGCGTGAAGTTCTGGGGCTGGGGGGCACTCTGCAGTGGCTTAATTCTGCACTGCTAAGCCTTGAAGCATGGGGTGTCCACTCATGGAAAGAACTCAGTCACAACAGGCACAGAACATTTGATCTGGTTTGTGTCAGTCCCTGGCCCTCAAAGCAGCGCTTTTGACTGCATTTCCTCAGCTCCAAGCACCATGGGTTTGCACCCCCACTTCTAAGCCATGCTCTAGCCCCGGGGGCCCAGGGCAAGGACCTCTTCAGCTGCTTGCCTAACCTGGGGTCTGGAAGTGGTGAGTCAGCCAGTGGTGGCGTGGCCATTCCCAAGTGGCAGTTTGTAAGCCTCTAACTCCTTTCAGCAGCAGGTCTCAACAGCCACCCATGGAAGGGTGGGAGTTCTCAGGGCTTCTGGGGCACCTCAGCTCTTAGGACATGATGGGAAGATAGGCCACCTTGGGTGGAGACAGTTGTGCTTGTTTCAGTGGCAACTGAACTGGCAGTGTGGAGGAAAGGCAAAGATAAGGTGTCCTTGAGAAAGGGACAAATTGGTTTAAAAAAAAAGGGGGGGGGCAGTTTGAGGAAGAAGAGATGAAGCTCTGAGCTGGAGGCCCACGTGAGCTGGTCTTTTCTGTTTCTGCTGCAGGGTCAAGGGGGACCTGAGGTCTCCCAGGGGGTAGGGGAAAGCAGCCCTGGCCCCAGCCTTGCATCCTGGTTCCTGGTGATGTAGCCTGGCCACAGCTCTGGGTCCCCAGCTGGTGCTGGGTCTTATTTGCTCCTGTTGCTGAAGCTCCCATTCTCTACATGCTATTCCTGGGGTGGGGGCTGAGTCTTACCTCTGGGACTGGGGACTGCAGTATCACCCAGATGGCCTCTTAGGAGAGTTGTACTATCCTCAGCCTCACCTAGCAGGACAGACAGCTTACTGCTAAGTGCAGGGTCTGTCTTTTTTTTTTTTTTTGGTATGCGGGTGGCTCCCTGGCTGGGAATCGAACCCAGGCTGCAGCGCTGACAGTGCCAGCGCCGAAGCCCCAAGCCACTACACCATCAGGGAACTCCAGGGTCTGTCTTAACATGATTGGAAAGTTGATGCAGGGAGGGTCTCGAGTAAACAAGTTGTTTCTGGAAAGAAAAATAGGCTGGTCAGAAGTCACAGGAGCCCTCCTGAAGATGGGCAGTTTTGGAGTTGCCCTCGGCACTGTTTTGTGTGGTCACTGGATAGTCATAGGATAGTGTTCCTTGCTCATGTAGAGGTAGTGTTTCTAGTCTGCCGTGAGTGATGGTGCCGCAGCTCAGGTGTCCTCAGACTCCCTGGAAAATAGGCCGAGCAAGTGGCTGCCGTGACAAGGGGACTTTGTTCTGAAGACAGCTGACAGTCTTGAGGTGGCCGGCTGATCTCCATATGGCTGGTGGTATGAGCCATGGGCCTACCATTGGGACACTTGACCTCTGAGGCCTTTCCATAGACATGGGAAGGGTCCTGCAAAAACGTGAGGTGGTTCCCAGCCAGGGAGCTCCCCCCACAAAAAAACCAAAAACATGAGGTGAGAGTGACATGCAAGCCTCTCTGTAGGTGACAGCCCCTGCCTTGAGAAAGGCCCTGAGGGTCTCACAGGGAAAAGGAGCCATGTCCTGGACTCAGAACTATGAGGCTGTTGGCAAAGGGGGGCGGTGGAGCAGCAAAGCCAGTCCGAGGGTCTTCTGAGGGGAGGGAATTCTGCAGCCATGATGCAGAGCCACCTCCAGCCCTGCTTCAGTGTCCCCTTTCTTCCAGCGGGGATCTGACGAGCTCTTCTCTGCCTGTGTCACTAACGGACCCTTTATCATGAGCAGCAACTCGGCCTCTACAGGTACCCGCCCATAATGCTGTCTGGCCCCGCCTATCCACAGGCTTTTCTTTGCCTGTGATCTTGAGCCCCAGGTCACCTGTGGCCTCACTCCCTTGGGAGCTTGCGGAAGGGGGAGAGGAGGACTATTCTGGAGATAACTCTGCTTCCTCCCCAAAGGGAGGAAGCTGATTTGGGGGCCTTATGTGGGAGCCTGGGAGGGGCTTGGAGCCATACAAAATACTTCACTTCTCAGCAAACGGAAATGACAGCAAGAAGTTCAAAGGTGACAACAGAAGTACAGGTGTGCCCTCCAGAGTGATCCATATCCGCAAGCTCCCCAGCGATGTCACTGAGGGTGAAGTCATTTCCCTGGGTCTGCCCTTTGGGAAGGTCACCAACCTTCTGATGCTGAAAGGGAAAAACCAGGTGTGTATGCTGTCTGGGAAGGCCCTGGGCCTGCTCTCTGGTCATTGAGCTCCTGGGGTCTCACCCAGCTCACTCCCCTAATCATGTCCGCCAGGCCTTTATCGAGATGAACACAGAGGAGGCCGCTAACACCATGGTCAACTACTACACGTCAGTGACACCTGTGTTGCGTGGCCAGCCCATCTACATCCAGTTCTCCAACCACAAGGAGCTGAAGACAGACAGCTCACCCAACCAGGCACGGGCCCAAGCTGCCCTGCAGGCTGTGAACTCCGTCCAGTCAGGGAACCTGGCCCTGGCTGCCTCAGCTGCCGCAGTGGACGCTGGGATGGCGATGGCGGGCCAGAGCCCGGTGCTCAGGATTATCGTGGAGAACCTCTTCTACCCAGTCACCCTGGACGTACTCCACCAGGTGGGGCCCAGGCTCCCTAAGCGCGGTCACCTGTGCCATGCTGGTGCCGAATGTGCTCAGGCTGACTGTCCCTGTCTGGCAGATCTTCTCCAAGTTTGGCACAGTCCTGAAGATCATCACCTTCACCAAGAACAACCAGTTCCAGGCGCTGTTGCAGTATGCCGAGCCCGTGAGCGCCCAGCACGCCAAGCTGGTGAGTGCCGGGGTCCCAGCCCCACCTACCCGCTCCTTGGATCCCCAGCCACTCACATCCTGTCCCCCACAGTCTCTGGATGGGCAGAACATCTACAACGCCTGCTGCACACTCCGCATCGACTTCTCCAAGCTAACCAGCCTCAATGTGAAGTACAACAATGATAAGAGCCGAGACTACACTCGCCCCGATCTGCCCTCTGGTGATAGCCAGCCCTCGCTGGACCAGACAATGGCTGCGGCTTTCGGTAAGATGCTGGCAAGGTGCCTGGACCATCGTCTTCGGGGTGGGGGGGGGTGAGGATGTGTAGTTCAGTCTCAGTGCCCAGGCCCCAGGAGTCCCCTGATGCCTGCTCTGCGCCCAGCCCTGGTGGGGAGGCTGTGGGTGCGATGATTAGTGTCTCGTTTGTTTCTAGGTGCACCTGGTATAATGTCAGCCTCCCCGTACGCAGGAGCTGGTTTCCCTCCCACCTTTGCCATTCCTCAGGCTGCAGGTACTCAACACTGGGTCCCACATCGACTGTGCATGCCCACGCCTCTGGTTGCTCTGCCTCCACACGAGCTGACAGGCGCAGTCACAGGGGGAGCCCACCTCCCTGGGCATGGGCCCCTGGCTCCCCTGAGGAGCCTGGACAGGGCAGTGGTAGGACAGGGCTGCACAGAACCTGCTGACCCCGCAGTCTCTGGTCTGGTTCCTTCAAGCACCTCCTGGGCGAGGACGTGTGCACACGTGGTTGGAGGGCTCTGTCCCTAGTAGGTGAATTTGAGTGGTCTGGTAAGCAGAGCGGCATGAGCCAGGTGGGCACATTTGAGTGTCCCTCCTGGATGCTGGGTGCCCACCTGCGTGACAGTCATGAGCCTGCTGCGACCTGCCCAGCGTGTCGTCTGCTTGGTGACGGGCACCTGCATGCACGCACGGCCCAGGCACCCAATTGTGCATCCCCGAAGCCGGGGCTTTGTGCTGTGGGCGCATGTAGCCAATCCAGACCCAGCGTGGCCTGAGCTGGAGGATGCTGGGCTGGCAGGCTTCTTGGCCAACTGGCCAAGTGAGGCCCTGCTGTCTCCTGCATGAGGACGGGCAGGATCACACCCCCTCTTGGCAGAGTTCAGGCCCTGCCACTTATCTCGTGACCACCTCTCCTTCCACAGGCCTTTCTGTTCCCAATGTGCATGGGGCCTTGGCCCCTCTGGCCATCCCATCAGCAGCAGCAGCAGCAGCTGCAGCAGGCCGGATCACCATCCCCGGCCTGGGGGGCGCCGGCAATTCCGTCCTACTGGTCAGCAACCTCAACCCCGAGGTACGTGGTTCTCAGGCTGTTAGTCCCTGAGGCACAAGGGAACCAGTGCTCCCAGGTCTTAGTGCTCCTGTCACCCCAGTGCTGCAGGCAATCCTTGTCAGCCCTACTTTGCTCCTGTGTCCTCCCACCATGCTGGGAGTCCTGGTCCCTTTGAGCCCACTTCCATAGCGTCCAGAGTTCAAATAGTTTCTGGTTCATGAAAACAATAGTAATAAGTCAAGCTAAACAAACCTCTGTCCGAAGAGGCCTCTGGGCACCTCTGTTCTAGAGGGCCTGGCCTGTGCTGCTCCTGCCACCCAGAGCCATCATCCCTGGGATGGCTGACCTGCCTCATCTCTGGCCAAGTTTGCTGGAAGAGCTTGGGTGAGGTCCTCAAGGCTCAAACACTTAACTCTTGATGGGATTAAGCTCAGCCAGCTCTCAGGCTGCTCTCTTACCTGTCTGACCACTCCTGTGACTTCTCGCCTGGGGCAGCCGGCGCCTGTCTGAGTTAGATGCTCTGGAAGCCTCACTAACAGACTCCACCCCTTGTGCTTGTGTGAGCCATTAGACTTTGCCGCCCGTGGTCAGCAGGAGACGCATCTGGGGCCGAGCCTGGAAGGCCGGTGGGGCACACGTCTCCTGCTTGCTGCACGGCCCTGTGCTTCCTGGCCAGTTCCCGGTGGCCCTGTGACTAGTGTGTGTGTGCGTGTGTGTGTAGGTCTGACTGAGGGGACACTGCCGATTTTCTTATGTATTTACTGACCTGTGTTTTTTGCTACTTTTTTTCTTTTCTCCCCTTCCCCTTTCCCAATTTTTTTCTGATCCGGAATTTCTTTGCCAACTGACTGCACGGTCCTTCTGCTTCCTGTTGTTGCTTGAAACAAAACAAAACCATAAATAAATAAAAACAAAATTCCCCCTCAAACCCTGCTCTCCGGAAACCAACCTGCCCTTGAATATTAACATCCTGACAACTTCATCATCCATCAACCTGCACGCCTGCGGGCTGCCTCCTCGCGGTGGACGATGGCAACTCGCCCCTGACCTCTCCCTTTCCCTGTCCCTCGCTGCCTTGCTCTGCTGTCCTCTAAAGAGAGTCACACCCCAAAGCCTCTTTATTCTTTTCGGTATGTTATCATTCACACTTTTATTATCTTGTTTTCATGTAATTGAGGTTATTTTTACGCCCTAAGATGTACTAGGAGTTTGTGGTTCTGCCCCAGTACGGTTTGCCTTCGGTTTGCGTATTTATTTGGATCCCACAGACACGCATGGTTTAGTGCCCTGCATGCTTTCGCAGAGTTAAGCGTGTTGGTAGCATGTAAAGTGATGGCTCTTTGCAATTGACCTTTCTTGGATTTTACGACTTCTCTGCTGAAGGTAGTCCTTCCGGTAATATCCCTGTGACTAGACGCAGGTTACCAGAGGCAGAATAGCAGAGCTTCGGGAAGAGCCAGCTTGTGAGGGTGTGTGGGTCGTGGGGGCTGGAGGGGAGGCGGCAGTGAGCCCAAGGCTCAATGTCCCCCTGTCCCCACACTTTTTGAAGGCGTGTACGGTGATGTCCAGAGGGTGAAGATTTTGTTCAATAAGAAGGAGAATGCCCTGGTGCAGATGGCCGACGGGAGCCAGGCCCAGCTGGGTAAGGGTTGTGGGGGCTGGGCATGTGGTGGGGCAGGGACTGGTGGCCTGGGCCTCGGGTCACTAGGCTCCCCTTCACAGCCATGAGCCACCTGAATGGGCACAAACTGCATGGGAAGCCAGTGCGTATCACACTGTCCAAGCACCAGAATGTGCAGCTGCCCCGTGAGGGCCAGGAGGACCAGGGCCTGACCAAGGACTATGGGAACTCACCCCTGCACCGCTTCAAGAAGCCAGGCTCCAAGAACTTCCAGAACATCTTCCCACCTTCAGCTACCTTGCACCTGTCCAATATCCCGTATGTGCTGCCCACCCATGGTGGAGGGGGGTGGGTATGTCCTCTGATTCTCATGGACATTCAACTTAGTCTCTCCCACAGCCTGCTCCTAGGCTCCCTGCCCCGCGCCCCCACCTGCCTTTGAGGGCCTCGAGAACTGCCATCTCATGGGAATGGCTATGGCCTTCCCCAGATGACAGGTGCTCAGAGCTGCTTTCTGCCTGTAGGCCCTCCATATCTGAGGAGGACCTCAAGATGCTCTTCTCCAGCAACGGCGGCATAGTCAAAGGATTCAAGTTCTTCCAGTGAGTGCTAAACCCCTCCCTCCCCCACATAGGCTGTTCCCCTCTCTCCACTCCCCCTCATGTTTCCTGTCCTGTCTTTTCAGGAAGGACCGAAAGATGGCACTGATCCAGATGGGCTCAGTGGAGGAGGCCATCCAGGCGCTCATCGAACTCCACAACCATGACCTGGGCGAGAACCACCACCTGCGGGTGTCCTTCTCCAAGTCCACCATCTAGGCCCCATTGCCAGCACCAGCCTGCCGGGTGCCCGGCGACAACTTCCATCATTCCACAAAAAGCCACTTTAAAAGCAGCTGAAGTGACCTTAAAAGACCAGAGATTTTATTTTTTTAAAGAGAAATCAGTTTACCTGTTTTTAAAAAAATTAAATCTAATTCACCCTGGGGAGATGGAGTGCCAGCCATAGGCTCTTGGTAGCCGTGGACAGTGCCCACTCCCCTGGCCAGCCCCTCGCCTGTGCCTTCTGCAGCCTGCGGGTGGGTGCTCCCAAACCTCCACTTGGCTTTCTTGTGCCTTAAAACCGCTGCTCTGGTAGGGCCTTCTTGCGGTAGCAAATGCGGAGGGGTTTTGCGGGGCTGAGGGGACAGCCTCTGGCAGGGATCACATACCTGGTGTGGTGGAAGGCCACCACTTCACAGGGGCTGCCCACACCCCCACCCCTTCATCTAATCAAGCCTGTGATCCTTCCCACCCCTCGCTTCCGCTTGGAGCCCATTGTGCTCTGTTGTGCTTGGATGCAGTGCACACACACACCTGTGCCTCGCAATATTTCCAGTTGACCAAATATCCTAATCTTCATTTATATGCAAAAGAAATAGTTTTAAATAACTTTTTATATAGCAAGATAAGTGGTATGAGTGTAATCTAAATTTCCTCGTATGACCTTGTATACTGTACTTTTTATTCCTTGTAATGAAGTCGGGCAGGACCTAATTCCAGGGCAAGTGCTGGGGGTGGGGGGGCTTGGGAGCCCCCATCCTTCCAGAAAGCCCCAGCCCTCCTCGGAGACCTCCAGGTGCCTTACATCTTAACCTGTTCTCTGGGAGGACAAATGCCCTTAAGCTTTCAGGATTTCTTATTCCTGCAAATTTTGGACCAAAGTTTTGTTTCTGTTCTTAAGTCTCCCTCTAATAATACTGGGACACCAGAAGGTGGGACAACAGCCCTCAAGTCTTAAATGTCTCCTTACCCTCACGTTGTCCTGTACTCCCAGGTCCAAGGGGTTCCCCCTGTGTGCAGGCCCCATGCTGGCTGGCCCCTCCCTCGGGGCCTATATCCCTGAGTTTCCATGTTGGGGTGGGAGAAGGGTGTAAATATTTATAATTTTTTTTATACCTGTTGTAAGACATGAGGGGCAGCAAACGCCGTTTTTTATGGTGATACAGATGTATATTTTGATACCAGCAATTACAGGCTCAGTATTGTAATAGAGCATGGCACATTCCACTGCCCGCTGATGGCTTGTAATGTGGAGAGAACAGAATTAAAGTGATTTTACAACATCAGCCTTTCTTGCAGGCGTTCCTCTGTTCACAATATGGAAGGCTTGGCCAGTCTGTATGGACTTTGAATAAACTGTCTCACATTCCATTCTCTCTTCATGGGCTGCTCGTTTTCACTGCTGTCACTTCTGGGAATTAACAGATCTCTGCCCCACTTAAGAGTTTAAGGGTTTCAGGGAGGTCTGAACAAGTGGAGGTCAAGGGTGGCTGGCCCCTGCTGGGGAGGTACATTGCTGGTGGCAGGGCTCTGGTGGGTTTCCCTGTGAAGTCTGCAACTTGCTCCCTGGAGTGGGGCAGGTTTCAAGACATTGCACAAACTCCATGCCCCAGTTTGCACCTTGCATAATCCTTGTTTTGGGTGCACTGGTTGAGACCCCTTGCCTTGTTCCTGGGTATCCTGTCCGTGCGTGGCCTCACACTAGGTTCATGCGCCCAGACAAATGGCCCACCTGATCCAGAGACAGCCAGGACCTGGGGCCCACCGGGTGGGCAGGCCTCCATGGGTCCTCGGACCAGAAAGACTGCAGCCGAGACTCTGTTACCAGCCTTTTATTGTCTCGTGAAGAGCCCCTACCCAGCCTTTATTATCTGCACCCCATGCTCTCCCCACCCCATTGACCTGCAAAGCCCCAAGCATTCAGTCTTTGAATCTGCGGGCTGCCTGCATCTTTCGGTAGTAGCCCTCGGCCTCCGACTGGCTCGCTGCCTCTCGTTCACCCAGTGCCAGGCCGCCTGCCTTGCGCCGCAGCGTTGACTCCCGGCTGGCAGATCCCAGCGCCCCGTCAGCCACTCCTAGCGGAGGCAGCCCCTCCCCCGTGGCCAGGTTGACCGTGGCCACAGCCCCGAACCGAGGCTCCTCCTGGTCCACGTCACTAATGGATGAGCCAGGGGACACACCCGGCGGCTTGGGTCCGCCACGAAAACAGCGAGCCAGGTCCCCTAGCTCATAGCTGCCCTCACCCTCCAACCCCTTGGCCCCACCACCTGCTGCCTTCCACTCCCAGGGCCCATTACCCGCAGAGAGGTGTACAATGGGGTGGTGGGGCGCGTGTGCGTCGATGGTGACGATGCTAGCAGAGTCACGGTCAGACGGTGACCTGTACTGCGAGGAATCGGAGCTGGCACTAGAGGACGAGGCGGTCTCAGCCGCTTTGGGGCCAGGCCCGCCAGGCGCCTTTGACATGGCGATCACCTGCAGCAGCCGGGGTGGGTTGGCCACACGGGGCTGAGTGGAAGCCGCAGCCATGGCCGCCCCGCTCTTCTCGGCCATCATAAGCCACTTGGCCCGCACGGCTGCACTGCTTTTTGGGGACAGGCTGGCTGCCGCCTGCACCCCCTCCTCAGGGATGTGCACCAGCGGCTGTGGCCCCGCCCTTGGGGGGAGAATGACCCGCGGCCCAAGCCCAGGTCTTGCCTGGACTGTGGGGTAGAGCGAGGGTGGGGCGGGGCCCTCTTCCTCTTCTTCCCCCTCCCCTTCCTCCTCCTCCTCCTCCTCCTCCTCCTCCTCCTCCTCCTCCTCCTCCTCCTCCTCTGCCATTGGCTCGGCGGGTGCCCGCAGGTGCCCTGGGCTGGCCTCATCAGGCAGCCCCAGGCCACGGCCCTCCAGGGACTTCTGCTTCCACTCACTGATGAGCTGCTTGGAGCGTGAGGCATCAAGCGGCACGTGGATGGTCATGTGGCGGCGGGCAGGGTCATCAAGTGAGGGCGTGCTGACACGGGGCAGTGTGTGGCTGAAGGTCACCATGTTCTCCTTGCCCATGGGGCTGCGCGGGGCCAGTAGGTCCACATCCACACTGGCCCGCTTCAGGCTACCCAGTGAGGTCTTCTCGCGGGCCACGGGCCGTGGCATGCCCTCCAGCCTTCCTGGTGGGCCCAACTCATCTGTGCTCACGGACTTGTTCTGCTGGTACACCGAGTCGTGACCTCGTTGGGTCAGGGCCCGCAACGCGTCCTTGGCGGGTGCCGGGGCCTGCAGCTTCTCTGCGAGTGGGGCCTGAAAGTTGCCCACTGCATGACAGGCCTAGGGATGAGACCGGGCTGGCTGTGAGGATGGTGGCAGATCAGGGTCCCCATTGGGCACAAACTTGGCATAGGGGTCTGAGGAGGGAGGGCTGGCCCTCGGTGGGGGATTCCAAAGGGTAAATCCCAATGTGGCTAATTCCTACCTCAGGTCCCTCACACTGCACATTGGGCAAGTCTGAGCCCAAGAGATTCTGACTCCAGCATTCTAACGGACAAGACTCATCAGAATCACCCCAAGGCAGGTCCAGGCCTTGGTGCCTGTGCCTTCCCCCTGAGACCTGCCCCTTGGGGGCCAGCCTCCCCATCAGACCCTCACCAGGTAGGCTGCGATGCCAGCGCCAATGAGGAAGCCGGCATAGACGTCGACAGGGTGGCTGCGGTACTGTGTGATCTGAGTGAGGCCGCAGACTCCCGCAGCGATGGCGAAGGCAAACACCAGGCTGGGCTTGAGTAGTTTGGTCGTGTCTGAGATAACTGAGTTGAAGTACATCTGAGGGTGGAGTGGGTGGTCAGGGTGCTTTGAGAGCTGTGTGGGTGGGTGGAGTTAGGAAAGGGGGGCCAGCGGGTTGGGGTGGGTGGGGGTGCCCAGGGCAGGTGGGGGTGGGGCCCAAGTCCCGGTTGGTGGTGGGCGGTACTCACTGATACATAGACTGCGGCGAAGGCAGACAGTGTGGCATGCTGGGATGGGAAGGTCTTCCTGTAAGAGGCGTCCAGGTCAGCGCGCCATATCTGAGACACAAAGCCTCAGTTTCCCCATCACACTCAATGGGAAGGGGGTTGGGGCTGGCTCACCGTGCAGACAGGATGGCATGGGTGTCGTGGCCAGAGCAAATGTCTTGTGTAATATAGGGATTGGCCTCACACGAGGTGCCCAGCAGTGTGTAGTTGGGCTTGCAGACCGTCAGGAAGAAGGGTGCGTGGTAGCCTGTGGCCAGCTGGATGACGTCAGTCACCAGGGCTGTGGCACACAGGCCAAACACGTGGACTCCTGCAGGTGGGAGGGTCAAGGCAGTGGGGGAGCCTGGGCACCCACCCCGGGTCTGGATCAGGGTGGGGTTGGGGTGCTGTCCAGTGACTCACCCACAAAGCGCACAGTGCGCCGCAAGAAGGAGTTGAAGTTGCAGCCACCGGCGTTGATGCTACCCTCGGCCCCACCTGGGCCCACTCCACGGCCCCACAGCCGTGACTGCAGACAGTACAGCAAGCCTTCGCCCACCATGATCTGCCAACAGGGAGGTGTTCAGCCGGGTCCCCACCAGGGTGTTCACAGGCTGACCCAGGCCCCCAGATGTTGGGACTCACCGAGGCTGCAGGGGCAGCAAAAGCCAAGCTGAGCAGCATGAGCAGTGGGATGAGCTCCTCGTTGGTCTCCACATAGGGCATGGACAGTGTGCGGTCGTAGCACTGGAAACCCACCTTGGCCGGCTTGAAGAGGTCAGTCAGCTCCAGGAAGTACAGGGACACGATGGAGGACACCACAATGGGCAGCTGCAGGAAGATAGCTGGCAAAGCTCACCCCACACTTGTTCACTGAAACTTCCGTTCATGAATTCAGTCGCATCCACTCATTTACCTGTCCATGCTGCAGTTCACCCATTCATCAGCCTATCCATCATGCAGTGACCCACCCATCTGTGTAGGATCCGTGGTCCATCCATCCATCGTTGCCATTCTTGTACCCATGAATTCATTCATCAATCCACAATTTACTCATCTATCATCCAACCATGCTTCCTTCCTTCTTCCCATTCACTCATCTATCCTATCCATTCACCTACTCATCCATCCACCCATCACCCATTCCATCATCCACTCATCCATCCATGCATCCATCCACCCATCACCCATTCCATCATCTACTCATCCATCCATCCACCCATCCATTCACCCACCCACTTCATCCATTTTTTTTCCCTCCTGGCAGCCTTTTCATCTTGTACAACTTAGATATAGCAAACACGTTCCTGCCTCTGGGCTATTCCTCTCAGGGATGGATGAATGACCTTAAACATCACTCTGGTGCCTCAGCCCTCCTCAGAGGGACCCTCCCAGGCCATCTGTCACTCCATCTCTCGCATAGCTTTATTTCCTCTGAGCCCCTTACCCCTGTGTGCCAACCTGCCACTCAGCCCTGAGAACATGGGGTCTGGCCCATGGCAGGTGATGAATGAATGAATGAATGAATGCATTCGTTCAGATACTCATTCATGCAACTGTCCTCCATACACCCTGGTTGTATCCCCCCCGGCCCCAGTGAGCTGGACATACAGCACATATGATGGTCCTACATGCTCACATCACCTGTGAGACTGAAGTTAGAAAAGCTGAGCTGTTCTTGACCACATTGCAGAGGTGGTGCCCCAAGGAAGCTCATTCCCTCATTCACATGGGGAATCCATTGAGGATGGATTCTGAGGAATCTTTTCGATGAAAGCAAACCTTCCCAGTGTCCTATGCCTCCCCTCCTGGTCCAAGGGTCTCAAATTCAAACACCCACAGGGAAGAGGCAGAGGTGGCACTGTTAAGGCTGGAGAGTATGCAGATGTCTAATGGGGCCTGGCTGACTTCAGAAGCTTCCACCTCCATTTTACAGATGAAGAAACTGAGGCATAGATGAAGCTCACAAGAGGCTCCCATCTGAACTCTCACCTTGTATTGAGCATTAAGACGCCCTTAACCCTGTGGTCTGGGCTGAGACAGAGGAAATTGGTCTGGGGGCTCTCAGAGGGGAAAAACCAAAGTTTGCTTTGTAGGAACCAGGCTTGTGCCCAAGGAGCATTTATTGAGTCCTTGCTGGCATGTCAAGTGAGGGCGATTTCAGATTTAGGGAGGCTAAAGTTGGTGCTGAACCACCAAGCATGGATAAAGATTATCCTGTGCCATCATCAGCACTTCTATGTGCCAGATGGCAGGCAGCATTTATTCTTTTATTTTTTAAACACTCATTAAGCCGTCACTTTGCGCTTGGCCTATTCTATCAGAGATGAGGGGAAGTGTACCAGCCAGCACCATCAGCACAGGAGGGATCTGAACTCAGGCCCTCAGGCTTTAGAGCCCCAAAGCTGGAAGCAGACACTGCACTCTCAGCCAGTGCACCACCGTTATGGCCTCCAGCGCTGTGCTCCAGCCCCTCCAGGTGAGCTACCAGCCTGAACCCCACACTAAATGTCTCTCACCTCCCAGCATTTGCCCAGGCTGTTCTGGAAGCCCAGAACACCCTGCAGTGCCTCCAACTCCTACTCGTGCTGCAGAGCCCAACTCCTCTGACCCCCACCTCCAAGCATGCTGGCTGTGCGGAACCAAGGGACATCGAAGCTCTCCCAGCCCCTGGGCCTTAGCTTGGGGGGTCCCCAGGATGGGTGGAACTGAGGCCTCTGGCCGGCCCCCACCAGAGCAACCCCCTCACCTCCACAAAGTAGAAGCAGGGCAGAAGCGTCATGCTGTCCTTGGGGCTTTTATTCTTCTCCTTGGTCGAGATCATGGTGCCGCGGGCGTCACAGGCCGGGGTTGGAGGGGACAAAGCCGCGCTGGAGGAGGGGAAGCGTAGGCTGAGTCCTGGGGGGACCCGATGCTGGGCGACAGTGGGGGGAGGGTCGAGCAGGATACGCAGGAACCGCCTAGGGAAACTGAGGCCAGAGGAGAAGGGTGTCCCCGCGGCGTCCCCTGAACACTGCGGGCCTGCCAAACAATCCCGCTGGCGGGGGGTCGGGAGGGGCTCGGAAAAGAGGGCGGGGCTGGCCCGGCTTAGGGATCTCCTGGCTGCCGCGGTCGCCCGCGTCAGGGCGGGGGCCTCCGGGAGAACCGAGAGGCTGGGGGCCAGAGGAGGGTGGGGTCCCGGCCCTGCGCCCGCAGGCCCCTCACCTGGCGCCAGAGCGCTGGGAGGGTGGAGCTGGCGGCTGCGGCGGCGGTGGCGGCGGCGGGGGCTGGTGAGCTCGAAGCACAAAGCACGGCCCCTCCCCCGCGGGGGCGGAGGGGAGAAGGGAGCGGGAGGCGGAGGGGACCCCTCCCCTCCCCGAGACCCCGCGCCCGCCGCTCTCTAGATGCGGCGCGAGGGGCGAGGGCTCTTTGTCTCGGCGCGTCGAGGGTGCCGCTCGCATCCGTGTCCTGGCCAGGCCCCCAGCGTGCGGTCCCCGCCTTCTGGGCACCCGCCTCCTCCGTCTCTGGGTCTTGGGGGTCTCAGTGCCCCTTGGGGGCGGGCTAGGATTGCGGTCTGCAGTCTCCTCTCCTCCCGGATGGGCCTCCGGCGCCCCATCGGTGCTGGGCGATGGGGCGAGGGTCAGGGTTCCTGGGTCTCTGGCTATCTCTGCGTTTTTCTGGGTCTCTCCCTGTCTCTGACGCCCCCTCTCCTTGTCTCTGTCCCCTCCCCGGTGCCGGTCGCTTGCCGGCGCGGGTTTCCATGGCGAGCTCCCTGGGCGCAAAGCGATCGGGAGACAAAGAAGCTGGGCTGGGGCTTCCCCTCCCCCTCTCAGACCCCCTCTGCTCCGCCCACAGTCTCCCCCTGCCCCCACGGGGGTCCACCGTCCGATCGGCCGGTCGAGGCCCCTCGTCTAGCCCACCGGACCAGGGCGCCCGGCCGGGTAGCCCCCGGAATGAGGGGTTGGCGGGTAGGGCCCTCGGGGAGGTTTTTTTGGACACGCAGTTAAGCAGCGCTTGCTGTTTGCAGGCATTTCCTCCTTTCCACACACAGCCCTATGGGGTGGGCACTGGCCGAGCTCTCAGTTTTACGAATGGGGAAACTGAGGCCTGGGGAACTTTCATCACTGACCAATGTCACCAAGCCCCAAGCAGCAGTATTTTATTCGGTTCATTTATTCACCATCTCTCCTGAGCACCTACGATATACGTGGTCCTTCACAATCACTGGGGACTGAGACAGACTGGGACTACTTGTGTCTAATGAGAGTTGGGGGTGAGGGCTGCATTATCGAACTCACCCTGGGTCTCCATACCCCTCTTAGCTGTGGCCCAAAAAGACTCAGCTCCACATTTTTCAGAGATGGTGTGGTTACGGTGGGTTCCAGAGGGTTCAGTTCCCTCACCTGTAATGAGTATAACAAGGGCTCCTGTCAAGGCCACCCAGTGTGTGCGGCAGACCAAAACTGCCTGTCCTGCGTCCCCAGGCCTGGTGGTGGACCAGCCTTGGTTTCCCTGGCCAGCCAGGGGTGTAGCATGAGCAGCCGTTGGGAATCTGGTTTTGAAAGGTGACCACAAACAGCCAGCTCTCGAGAGGCAGGAGAAGCAGGGGAAAGTGGGGCAATCACTCTTGGGTGCCTTGTGGGGGGCAGGAGCGGGAAGACATGTCCTGGAGGACCCTCCTGATAGCTGGAGGGTTTAGGAGAGTGTTTGGGGGAATATCAGGATGAAGTGGGGTCCTTCTTCCTGCTGGATCTCTGGCAGTGGAGATGGCACAAGATCAGCTGTGCTGGAACATTGCCCAGCTGGGGGGCTGCTCCTGAGTCTGAGGCACTAGGGAGTCGTAGAAGAGGTTAGTTAGAATAGGCAAGGGGATTGAACAGGCCAGATGCTGCTCAAAAACTCTTACTTATATTAACCCACTTGATGCTCCTCACAGTTCTATGGGAGATGCGGGTACTGTTCATGTCCCTATGGTTTATGGGGAAACTGAGGCATAGAGGGGGCAGTTGGCAGAGTCCTGGCAGGCTCTAGAAGCAGTTAGCAGTGGAGGCCTTGGGCAACTTGCTATTTTCATCTGGGAGAGGCTGGCCCTGTGCCTGGGTGGGTGGTGCTGCCAACAACTGAGACCAGAGAATACGTGCAGCACCATCCCCAGCCACCCCTGTCGGCCCCATCATGCCAATGCCCAGACTCCTGGCCCTGCTGGCCAGCCTGCTGGACACCTCCATGGCCAGTGAGTGCCTACCCATGACAGGCATTCCCATCTCTGCTGGGTGGGTGGGGGGTCTAGCTGCAGGGGAGAGGCCCAGATGAGAGGACCAGTAACCCAGTCTTTGCCCCACTAGACTCAAGGCTCAGAGACGGAAAAGACTTGGCCCAGGCCACACAGTCAGACTATCCTCCCTGAGCAGTCCTAGAAGGGGTGCAGAGGGACTGGGGCCATCTGTCCTCTTAGGGAAGGAAGGGGAAAGCAGGGTGTGTCTCTCCAGCGGCGGGGCTCAGCCCAGGGAGCTGAACATGCCCCTTCCTCCAGGCGCAGCCCGCCTTGAGGACATCATGGGCAACAGGATGGCTAAGCCTCAGGAGCTCCGGTTCCTGGCCTCCATTCAGCATCGGGGCACTCTGGTCCAGCAGAGCTTTGTGCAGACCGCGGCCAGCTGCTTCCAGAGTCTGTGAAGAGAGGGCCATGGAGGGGTGTGATGGGGGTGAGGAGAGGGACTCCCAGGTGCAGAGGGTGCCTGCTGCAGGATGGGAAAATCTGGAGGGGAAGGGGTCTCAAAGAGTGAGAGAGCTCAGGGGATTCCTAGGGAATTGCCTGGTAGACGATGAGGGGAGGGAGCTCAGAGAGGGCTGAGGGGTTTGGAGAGGGAAATGGGGGACCCCAGAAAAAGAATGGGGGCCCAAGAGAATCTCAATCTTCTTATCTGGAAATAGGAGAGATAGGACCATCATGACTGGCCTCCTTTTGGCTCCTGGGCTGCCGGCCAGCGGTCTGGTAATTCCCCAAAGTATTTGCAAGCTTGCTCCCAGGCAGTGCCAGGGTCCCCCCAGAGTGGAGATGGAAGGTCGAGGCATTTTCAAAGTTCCCCATTGCCTCCCAAGCTTCCTGTCTTCCCCTGATGCCCCCCACCCACTCCTAGGAACCCCAGAACTGTCACTGTGGTGCTGGGGGCCTATGACCTCAGGCAGCAGAATTCCAGGCAGACATTCTCCAGCAGGAGCATCAACGAGAACAGCTATAACCCCCAGGAAAACCTGAATGACCTGTTGTTGCTGCAGGTGAGACAAGGGGTGATAAGAAGGCAGCAACAGCCTGAGGGACTGAGGAGCCACTTGGATGGAGCCTGGTGTACATGGGGCCTCTTTGCATTTCCTTTGGTGGTTTAAGTCATGCAGTAAAGTGCACAGCCATCCCCCAATTTGTTTATCCAGCCTCCTGCTGCTCGGCATTTAAGGCGTTTCCAGATGTTCTTGCTATGACAGAATCACAATGAATGTTATATGTATTTCCTTGCAAATGTCTCTCCAGGACAAACAGCTGGGCCAGCTTGCCCTCCCTGCTAGCAGAATTAAAAACTGCCCCTTTCTGGACAGCTTCACTGACACTAAGGAGTATGAGTTTTTAAATTTTTTTCCAGTTTAATGAGAGACAGCAACTTGTTCTGCATCTCCTGGGGCAAGCCCCGTACCTTCAGGGTCTTGTTTTCTTTGTTGTTTTGTTGTTTTGTTTTTGTTTTTTCAGAGTCTTGTTTTATCCGCTCAACCACCTTCACAATAAGAATTATTGATTATTCTTTTATTGATTGTTCTGCCCAAGCTAGGACTTGAACCCAAACCATTTACAGACCAAAATTCATGTTGCTGCCCTCTGGCTCCCTACTGGGCCCCATGAGGCTCTGGTCCCCAGTTCCACTCTTTTCTGGCTCAGTTTCCCTACCCAGTTGGATGGGAGGCCACCCTCACCAGCAGCGTGGTGCTGGTACCACTACCCTAGCAGAATGACATGGTGGAAGCTGGTACCAGCTGCCAGGTGGCAGGCTGGGGAATCCAACAGCATAGGGGACCCCTGTCCTGCTTCCCAAGGGTGCTCAGTCACCATGATACCCTTGGACCAGTGTTGCCCCAACAATGTGTGCATTGGTGTCCTCACTTGCAGGGGGGCATCTGACCGGTATGGCTGGGTGCAACCTGGCAAGGGCGCCGCGTGGTGGGAAAAAGCAAATCCCTAGAATTCAGTATGCATTAGAACTGGCTGTTTCAAAAATTGGAGCATTTTAACAGCATGAGAACACATGGGGTTGGGACAAGATTTGGAAGTTGCAGGAGAAAGACTGAAGTTGTGGAAATAGCTGACAGTTTGGCAGTTCTGGTGAGGAGTGGAATGGGGAACTGGGCCTGGGGTGCCCTGACTCTTCTGATGCTCATCCAGGGTGCAGGGGCACCCCTTCATTTGTAACAGCCTGGCCTCCTTCTCCATGGAGCCCTGTGGCAGGGGCCCCAACTTCTTCACCCACTTCTCTGAGGTTGGATGGATTCCATTCTAAACCCCTCACCTGCCAAGCCTTTGGGGGCCCTGCGACCCCACATCTGACCCCACCCCACCCCACCCTGCCATCTGTGTGATGTGACTCTAATAAAAAAGCTATCCCATTCTTTCCTCTGTACCTGGTCTCTGCTTTGCCAGGGCGGCGGGGCTGGGGCCAGGAGTTCAGGAGCATTACAGGCCCAGTGTCCACCCCTCACTGAAAACCGGTGTCAGAGAGAGCACTGAGGCTCAGAGAGGGTGGGTGATTCACCTGATGTCACACAGTGTGACATCACTGAACCCAAAGCTGTGAGATCGAGGCCCCTTTAACCACCTCTCATTTTGGTCAAGAATATATTGCACAGCAAAGTCTAAAGGCACACACAGGAAGCTGGCCAAAGACTGCTACTTGAATCACAGAAGGCTAATGTGCCTAAAAGAGAAAGAACTAAAATATAAATAATAAGTTATTAAATAAGAAGCGTAATTACATGAAAATAACATGTAAATAGAATTATATATCACATAATGTAGTTTGTTAAACTAAATTTTTAAATAAAATTTCAAAAAAATATATTATTATTATATATCACTACATTACCTATTTATATATATTTAAAAGTATATAGTTAATAATGCAGGAGTTCCCTGATGGTGTAG
Organism: Lyroderma lyra; assembly: GCA_004026885.1. NCBI lineage: Eukaryota > Metazoa > Chordata > Mammalia > Chiroptera > Megadermatidae > Lyroderma > Lyroderma lyra. Next base: position 23,851 of record PVJL010001827.1, read on the forward strand.
TGGCTTAAGGCTTCGGCGTTGGCGCTGTCAGCGCTGCAGCCTGGGTTCGATTCCCAGTCAGGGAGCTACCCACATACCAAAAAGCAAAATAAATAAATAAATAAATAAAAATAATAATGCATAATAAGATATGACTATAATAAATCTAATATATAAAGAGCATCTGCAATCAATAAGAAAAGAACGGCAGTCCAGTAGTGTAAAAATGGGTAGCGTACATAAACAGACAGTTCACAGCAAAGAAAACAGAAGAATCTTGAAGACACAGAAACACCTTCACTGATTACATGAGAAATGTGAGCGAATCTCCTTGAAGATACTGTTTTTTTCCCAACCTGTGGGATTTGCAAAAGTCCCACGTTTTGACAACACTGTGGGCATCTGCCATCGTGGGCAGGCCCCTGAAGTGCCCCCCTGGTAGGGGTGGGGGTGGGCATCTGAGCCAGCAGCACTACCTGGAGGTTTGCCTCACCTGTCACCTTGCGCTGCGTGGAGAACAAGGGTGCAAGGATAGTTCCTGCCATGTGGCTAGAAGGAAGAGACTGGAAACAACCCAGTGTCCCCAGGAGGAGACCACAAAATGCACAATCTGGTTCCTTACGCGTCTGTGTAAAAAGGTGGAGGCAACTTGTTCACTGACCCAAAGGCTCTTCCCAGGAATGTGGAGATGTGGACAACCCAGGGGCAGAACTCTGTGTATGTGTGTGACATTCTCATTTGTAGGTCAAATCACCCAGAAACTCAGGAGAACCAGTGTAGGTGGGGGCGGAGGGGGCAGGGCTGTAATGAGACTTCTTTCTGGGGGTGGGAACTTTTTACATGTCTTTTAGATGCTTGCATCAAGTGAGAGCACAAGTTACATTTAAAGCTAACAATAAATTAAAGAAGAGCGGTTCATCTGTTTGGCTGGAGAGAGCACTGCATTTTAGCTGAGTCTTAGTGGTGTTCTTCTGAGTCATGGGAGGCAACCCCTAGACCACGGAATGGGCCACGCCTCACCTTGTGTCCAATGCTTGTAGATGGCATGTGCACTGGGCCCACAAAAGCTCAACTGTGTCTCATACAAAGGGGCCCGAGGTCTGCCCTGAGCTGCATGATTTTGGAGTCCGTGGGGCCCGACAGCCCTGCGCCCAGAGCTCCGGTGCCCGCAATGCTGGCCACGGACCCCAGGAAACTCCGGTATTCACCCAGACTGACCCACCGCCAACATGAGTTGTGTTGCCATGAACCCATTTCACAGACAAGGAGCCTGAGACCCAGGGGAGAATGTCAGTGGCAGCTCATGAACTCAGATCAGTCCAGGGGCCTTTGCTGAGGCTTAGACTAGTCAAGTCAATGCCTGCTCATTGTTCAGATGGAGAAACTGAGGCCTGAGGGGCTTCGGGGTTGAAAGGCACATCGTCCTCTACCGTGGAGACCTCCATATTGACACACTCAAGAAAAGTATTTTTCATTTTTAAGGAGAGGAGACGAAAAGGAAAGACAGACACTGATGCTATAGGCTGGATCCCATTCCCTCTCTTTTCCTCCACACCCCCATCCTGGTGACCCCACCAACCCATGTTAGCTTCCCCGCAGCCGTTGCTGGTTGCACCACCCACACTTGGAGTGGGAAGGGGCCCAGGCCACAGTTTCCAGCCACCACTTCCCCTCCACCTGCCAGCCCGACCCCCTAGAGGTCCCAGGGGGTTCCCTCCCTGTTACAATCATGCCTCTCCCTCCTCACCGCCCTGCTCCTGCCCCAGCCAGGAGCTTTCCTATCCCCCATTCCTTCTGCCCCCAGGTAGCCCCCATCTCTGCACTCACCTGCCTGTCCCCGGGCCTGGGAGTGATGCACACCTGAAGCAGAGTGCCTGGCGAGGGGAACCCTGGACCAGCCTTCTGCTGGTGACTGATCCCTGCACCCTGCAGGGAGGCTCCCCTTGCTGGGTGTGTCGTCTGGCAGGGTTTGGGTCTGTGTTTCTTTTTTTGGTTAAAGCTTTATTGAAATATACTTTATAAACCATACGACTTGCCCACTTAACAATTCAGTGGCACTTGGTACATTCACAATGTTATGTAACCACCACCTCTATTTAGTTCCAGAACATTCCCTCACCCCAAAAGGAAGCCCTAAACCCCTTGCCATTTCCCCTCACCCCTGCCCTACAACTACTAACCCACTTCCTGTCCCTGTGGATGTCCCTGTTCTGGACATGTCACATACATGGAATCACACACTGGGTGGCCCCGTGTGTCTGGCTTCTCTCACTGAGTGTCGTGTGTCAAGGTCCATCCACTCTGTGGCGAGTGTCAGCATCTCAGTCCTTTAACCCCTGGGTCAGGGGTTCCGCTGACCCCAGGAGACGCTGCTGTAACCACCCGACTCTGAGGTCCTGGGAGGTGGCACACGTTTAATATGCATCCTGAGTGGAGGAGGGAGGAGGTGACACAGAAGCTGGGGCCACCTGATTTATCCTATGTGGCCAATGGGGATTATTCTAGTATCTCCAGAGAGCAGGGAGTGAACTCAAGTTTTTCTAAATAATTAACTAAGTTTCCTCCCCCTCAGCCTGTGGACACTGGATTGTTTTCTGTGGGGGACCGTGTTGGGCACTGTGTGGGATTAGGCAGCATCCCTGGCCCCACACACTTTATACCAGGGTCACCTCCAGGCCTGACAAGCACAGATGTGCACAGACATGGCCCAGTGTGGTCTGGGGGCACAGTCACCTGGGTGAAAACTCTGACTTAGAGGGAATAACGAATTCTTATGGGTCTCAGGAGTGCACACGGCTCTGTGGCTCCCACTGCTTTTCCTGTCCCTTTTCTAGTCCCCATGGGTGGGGCTCACCCCAGTGCCTAGACACACTGGCCCCATCCTGCTTTGCTAGATGCCATGGGGGGAGGTGTGGAGGGTGGAATGTATGCCCCTCTGAGGGCTGTGTCATGCTACCCCTTGTCCAGGGGACCCTGGAATGAGATGGGTGAGAGGTAGCTTCCTATACTCACAAGAGAGTCTGGACCCTGAGCCTGATGCTCCCGCATCCTCCTGGGGTGTGGTTTGACCCCCAGCTCCCTGTGGCCCCAAAGTGGGGAGGAGGAAGTGAGGATGTCCAGCCCAGGTATGGGGAAACCCCAACAGCCTCTGAACGTTGGGCTATAAGAGGGGTGGGCAGGCAGGGGGAACCTGGAGGCCCTGCCCGACCATGACCCGAAGCCACAGACCGTCCAGCCCTGCTCTGGCCCTGGTCCTGCTGGTCATGCTGCTGACCTGTGAGTGGGGCCACGTGTCTGTCCATCTAACTGTCTGGGCTCAGCTGATTCTGGAGAATGTCCACCACGATGGCCTGCTCATTGCCCTCACGGCACAGATGGGGAGACTGAGGCAGAACCAGGGCAGGACCCATTCGCTGCTTGGGATGAATGCCTCAAGGGAAGGGATGGGAGCAAGGGGGAGCTCTGGAACATTTGACTCAGTTTCTCCATCTGTAAAATGGGCAAAACCCAGAGCTTCCCTCCCAGGGTGGTGGGTGGGGATGGGCCCAGCCAGGACCAATGACCACTGATATCCAACATCCTTAGGTGCAGCGCAGGCCACAAAGATTGTGGGCGGGCGGGAAGCTGAGCCCCACTCGCGGCCCTATGTGGCATCACTGCAGGTAATGGGAAACCACATCTGTGGGGGCACCTTGATCCACCCGAGGTTTGTGCTGACTGCTGCCCACTGCCTGCAGAACATGTGAGCGAGCAGCCTGGTCTGCCCCCGGGTCTGTGGGGGGAGGCAACCCTGCCCTGGGTCTGAGGGGAAAGGTGGCCCTGCTTGGGTCAGAGGTGGGGAGGCAGGCAGCCCTGTGTCTAGGTCAGAAGGGAGTGGCACCAAGGGGGTTGCACCCTGGGCCTCAGGATGCCCATGGGATTGGGGAAAATGGGGAACAGGGGGCCAAGCAATGAATGTCCTGACCCCTCAGATACCCTGCCCTGATGGAAGTGGTGCTTGGGGCGCACAATCTGCACAGCAACGAGCCCAGCCAGCAGAAATTCTCCATCGCTGGTCAGTTCAGCAACAACTACGACCCTGAGGAGAAGCTCAACGACATTCTCCTCTTGCAGGTGGGTGGTGGGCCCGCTATTCGTCCTCAGCACACGTGTATGGAGCATTGTATGGCAGGCCTGGGTGGGGGCTGGGACAGAGCCTGGTACACAGCAGCCTGCTGGGGAGGGAGCCATTCAGACAAAGCCCCACAAACCGCTGGCCCTTGAGCCTGAAGGATCACCTGCTTCCCAGTGCCCAGGCCCCCCACACCCTCACCCCAAGCCTCTGTGCCAACTTCATCTTCTCAGCAAGGGCTCCGCTCGCTCTAGTAGGAATGACAGCCCCAATTTACAGTGCCCCACCTCACTTCCCTTGACGATACACCTGTCATCCTCCTGATCTCTCCCACCCCTGGAAGATCAGCTCAGCGGGCACAGGTAGGAGCCCCAGGGCTTAGCAAAGATCAGAGCATACCGTTGGCATTCAATTAGTGCTTTGTAAGTGAGTGCATGCCGCAATGACGAATGCTACAAAGTGGGGGCCCATGGTGCCCGAGAATGTAAAACAGCCCTGGCAGGGTTTAGAGGGCCAATCAAGAGGTTGATCTTCTCCCTGAAAGAGGTGACCCCCAAGGTGGAACCTGAGAGTGAGTGGGAGGGGGCTGGGCAGAGAGAACAGCATGGCCAAAGGCCCAGAGGCGGCACTTTGGGGTGGTCAGGACTTGAGTGGATGTGAGGAAGGGATGGCTGTGGGGTCTGAAAACAGGGTCTCACTGCCCACCCACCCTTGTTCTGTTCCAGCTGGACCGCCCGGCCAACCTCAACGCCCAGGTTGCAGTAGCCCAGCTTCCCCAGCAGGGCCAGGAGGTGCCCCAAGGCACGCAGTGCCTGGCCATGGGCTGGGGCAGGTTGGGCACCCGTGAGCCCTTGCCCAACGTCCTGCAGGAGCTCAATGTCACCGTGGTAACCTTCCTATGCCGGCCACACAACGTGTGCACCTTTGTTCCCCGTCGCAAAGCTGGCATCTGCTTTGTACGTACCCACCGGGTTCCCACTGCCCCACGCCACCGTCGGATGGCTGGAGGGACCTCCCGAGAGGGTGGGGCAACAGCTGGGCTCCAGGGACGGCCCAGGGGAGGGGGCGTGGGCGTGGGCTGCAGTTCGAATCCACCTGCTCCTCACTGAGCAGCTGCAGGCTGTGCCTCGGTTCTCTCCATCTGAAAAGAGGGCATACCCATCGTGAGGGTTTAGTGGGTGACACATGGAAGAGTCTCAGCTCCCATAGGCACAGGGGGCACACTCATGTCGTACCCGGTGCCCCTCAGAGGTCTGGGGACTTTCTCACCCCAGGGCCTCTCTCAGATTCTGAGGAGGTGTGGGTGACTGGCCTAGCCTCCTTCCAGGGGTCCAGGTATACAGTAGGAGGCTAATAAATTCCTGCTTTCCTCCAGAATGGCTTCATCTTCCTCTGTCACCTATGTGTCTTGAAGAAAATTTTGGACTGCAAACACTCTACTCCTAAATGGCTTTAGATTGCCCCCAGCCACGCTTACCTTGACATAACCACGTCCTGGGTGACTGGCTGAGTGACTTGTCCCTACTCTTTCCAGGGGGACTCAGGCGGCCCCCTGATCTGTGACGGCATCCTCCAGGCCGTGGACTCCTTCTTGATCCGGGAATGTGCCACTCGCCAGTACCCAGACTTCTTTGCTCGTGTGTCCCTCTATGTGGACTGGATTCAGTCTGTGCTGAGAAGTGCAGGGGCTGAGGGCAGCCCCTGAGCCGCCCTTCCAGAGCCCCCAGGGACTGAGGCCTGACAGCAAGCCCTAAGGAGATGGGGGGCTGGTGTCCAGCCCCATGGTGACATCAATAAAAGCTGAAACTACCTCTGGCTCCTGTCTGTTCTTCGCATGTGGGCAGATATAGGGGAGAGGTTCCCCAGCATTTGAGTCCCCAGACCCCAGACTCAGGATGGGAATTTGGAGCTGAGGCCTGGAGGCTGGTTGAGGGCCCAGGTCACAGTGGGTCTTACTGGACCCTACCCAGGCTCACAGACAGAGGTTCTAATCCAGCCCCACTGCTGTGGCCCTGGATAAGTTGCTGCCCATCTCTGTACCCCAATTTCATCATCTGGAAAAAGGAGTCACCCCAGACATTTCCCAGAACTGTCCAAGGAGCTCCACCCTGGCCCTTAAGCCTGAGGGTGTCATGTACAGCTCTGTGTCTCCAGCAGGGGTGGGGGCTGCTGGAGGAGCAGGCTGTAGTAACAGGGAGTACCTGGGACCTATGGGACTCCTCCCTGGTCAGGGGTAGGCAGAGTGGCCATTAGGGAGGCTTCCTGGAGGAAGCAGCAATGCCTAAGCTGACTGCCAATGTATGAACAGAAACAGGAGAAGAAGGGCCCCCAGCAAGGGCACAGTGATTACAGAGGGATAGAAAGACATGTGTTGTGACTGGAATGGAGCAAGGCAAAGAGGTGGGGAAGGAAAATTCAGGGAGATGGTGGGGCTAGAGAAGGTCAGACCACAAACATGAACTGGGGTGGGCCTAGAGGAGAAGCCTAAGAGTGGGAAGAGGTAGAGGTCATTGGCCAGTGGGTGAATGGCCATGGGAATGAGGCCATTGAGGCTCAGAGACAGGAGTCAAACTGCTCAGGGTACACACCATTACTGGAAGGAAGATCTTTCCTTATTGATTTACTCAGCCACCACTTGGTGGCAGCATACAGAATTCATGCAAGAAGGAGAACTCAGGCCTGCCTCGTTCTGCAATTCTTTTACACCTCATTGGACCACCCCAGGGAAGGAGCAAATGTGTGCTGAGATGCGGCACATGGCTGAATCCTGGGAAATATACACTGATGAGTGTGTGGGGGTGGGTGTGGAGGGGTGGGGGTGTCAGGAATTCCCTGCATCTCTCAAGAGTCCAAGGCAAGGAAGCGGTTTCTATAACAAGCCTATAGCCTTGTAGGTAGAAGAGGTTTCTGCTAGAGGGAATGTTGGAAACAGAAAAACCCACAAAAACACAGCCAGGGGGACGTTTATGTTTCTCAGGGGTTCATGTGTGTGAAAGATGACCCAGGGAAGTCCTGCACAGCAAAGATCAGACCCAGTAGTGGGAGGTGAGGAGGAGCTGGGGGAGTGTCAGGTGGATTTGCCAGAGGTGTGCTGGGCTGTTGAGGGAAATGCACAAGAATTACAAGCAGACGATCAGCACACACAAGCTGGGAGGCCTCAGGGAGCAAGCAGTTACTTGAGTGGGCACGGGTGAAGGCGGGCAGGTCTGTGCTGCTGGGAGACACAGCTAGGTGGGGCCGTTGTCTACAGCTCAGGGGTCCCCCAGCCTCCAGCACTGGGGAAAGACATTCAAATCATTGGGGTGTAATTTATTTATTTATTTAAAAATTTCTTTATTTTTTTGTTCATTTTATTTTATTTTGTATGTGGGTAGTTCCCTGGCTGGGAATCGAACCCAGGCCGCAGCATTGACAGTACCAGCTCCGAAGCCTTAAGCCACTACACCACCAGGGAACTCCCATTGGGGTGTAATTTAGACCTAAAGGTGCACGTCTTACTTGTAAGCTCAATGATTTGTTACACGGATATGGCCAGTGTCATCACTACTCTGGTTGCAAACTAGAAGCCAAGTGTTCTGGTCCCACCAGGCGATCACCTCCATGCCCTCCTAGAGGTGCTTAATGGTTAACAAACCTTCCAGGACATCACTCTCTTATCTAGGAACTTTACAGACGTTCATTGGTTCATTCATTTAATCCTTGGGACAACCCTATTTGATGGACCCTATTGCAGTAGACTCTGAGCTTACCGGCACCCATGGGGATTGGTAGATGCCAGATAAATGTAAGTAGACTCTCTGTCAACCAGAACTCAAGCAACTGTCACTCTGAAGCAACTGGCAACATCTCAACCGGCAAAAAAACATTTTTTTTGTTTTTTTGGGTAATGGAGAGACTACTGTATTATAGCTTCCCTTTTACAGAAAAGGAAACTATAGCACAGAGGGTTTAAGTCAGTGGCCTGAAGTTATGGAGGGGCCAGGTGGCCACACAGGGATATGAACTCAGAGTCTAGATGCTTGATCACCAGGAGACGTGTTAACATGGTATCCAGGTGGTGCTCAATAAATGCAGCTTTGCTTCAATGTGGCCTTCCTGCCTGAGTCACACCCCCTCTCCCCAGACATGGCTTCCTCTACTCTCCCCCATCCCAGGACTGGAAAATGGGCTGTATATTCAATAGGTGATTACTAACTATGGAACTTTAAGGCAATGAGGCGAGGACCCTGCCAAGCAGGGAAAGGGGCAGGACTGGTTGAGGAAGGGAGCGATGAAGGGCAGACATGGAGTGCCTATGTGTGCCAGGCTCTGGGAGGGCAGGGTCATCTTCCTCACTGGAGAAATATGGGGGTTTGCTTGTCCATGATCACACATGGAGGGGGAGCCAGGAACTAATGGGACTCAAGCCCCAGCTCTGGGCACTCCTGCTGCCTTGACCCCCGTTCCCGCAGATGGCTCCGTTGGCTCCCTGCCCTGAGCCCTGCTCCAGGCCAAGAGAACGTTGCTTCTTGCGACAGCCTTGGCTGTGGCCGTTGGAGCTGGAGCATCCTGGGGGAGGTGGGAAGAGGAACAAGGCCATGGGGGTGGGGACTGGACCCTGGGGGGCCCCATTTCCATTGTTTGGCCTGAGTTCTTCCACAGCCCCAGGCAGAAGCTCTCAAGTTTGGATGAACATCGGAGGTCCAGCCCCAAAGCCTGCGTGGGGCTCCTCTGCCGGCACCCTGCCAGGCACCCTGCCAGGCACCCGGGCCAGGCCACTGCCTCAGGTGGGAAGCTCAGCAGGGGCGGGTTGATGTGGCCCTCAGTGGGAGCGAGTCCGAAGGGACGTGGAAGGCTGGAAGGTGGGGCAAGTTACCACCCAGCAGTGAACTGTGGGGCCTGGTCTCAAGCCCCAGTTGCCCACCACATCATTGGGTTGAAACTCATGGGGGACTTCTTGTTGTGCCTCAGTTTCCTCTTCTCAGTCCTCCCCATCACCCCTGTGTCCTGGGTAAAGTAAGGCAAGTGGGGGAACCCAGCCGACACCCTTTGGGCCTAGGGTCACCAGATTTAGCAAAAAGACAAAACTTGAATGTTAGGTAAACAATTACTAACTTCCTAGATAAGTACAATATTTGAGACATAATTATACTAAAAACAAATTGTTTTTGACTTTCAAATTTAATCCCGACTTTGGTCTGGAGCCAGCCCAGGCCCCTCACGCCACACCCACTCTCCTTCCCATCACTGGCCTCATCCTGGAGGTGGGGAAAGGAAGTGGGGCAATGCAACGGCCCCAGGCTTGAGGCCATAAGAGAGCCAGGTGACCTCGGAGGGACACAGACACCAGAGCCCCCATCCAACCATGGCTCGAAGCTGCAGACCCTCTGGCCCTACCCTCTCCTCCATCCTGCTGGCCATGCTGCTGGGCGGTGAGTGGAGTCACACATCTGTCCATCTGTTCCTTGGTGTCCATGCCTGCCTCTCCACTGTGACCTCAACCCGTGTAGCCCCCTCATCCTCCTGGGGAGGTGCTGGTTGGAATGGTGAGACCCGCTTCCAGAGGAAGAGACTGAGGTTCAGAGTGGTGAGGAGCCCAGAGCCCAGAGTTTGAACCCCGGGGCGTCACTGGGCATCATCTGCAGTCTCCAAAGCCAAATTAAGTCCAGATCTAGCTGCGCCGTGTCAGGGGTGGTGTCGGACCCCTCTCTCTTCTCTGTGCCTCAGTTTTCTCAACTGGCAAGAGCATGTGAAGAGCCCCGGCCTGTGGGTTCCTGGTGGGAGTTCCAGGGCTGACTGGCCCAGTGGGTGAGGCTCCTCCAAGGCACTCACCGCCCCCACCCCCACATGTCCGCAGGCCCTGCACTGGCCTCTGAGATTGTGGGTGGCCGCCAGGCCCGGCCCCACGCATGGCCCTTCATGGTATCTCTGCAGCGGCAAGGACACCACTTTTGTGGTGGCACCCTGGTGGCCCGGAACTTTGTCATGTCAGCCGCACACTGCGTGAACGGCATGTGAGTGATCCCCAAGCGTGTCTTCTCTCCTCGATCCCTCTGTTTCCACATCTGTCAGTGGGTGGGGGGAGTAACACCAGGGCCGAGGCTCCTCCAGGGGGGCCCCGTTAATGCACCTTCCCCACCAGGCCCAACTTGGAGTGTTCAGTCAGGGGGCCTAAGCATCTGCCGTGGGCGTGGAGGGCTTGGCTGAGCTCTGGGATCTCTCTGCCACCCCCAACCCCTGAGGCCACCTCAAATCACCTCCTGCATCCACTTGGCCTGCAGAAACCCCCGGTTGGTACAGGTGGTGCTGGGAGCACACGACCTGAGGCGGCGTGAGCCCACCCGGCAGTCCTTCAGCATCGAGCGGGTCTTTGAGAATGGCTTCGACTCCGAAAGGCTGTTGAACGACATCGTGATTCTGCAGGTGCGAGGCCGCAGAACTGGGTGCGAGGCCCAGGTGGTGACCCCGCAGGTGTAAGGGCCCGGGGGCCAGAGGCTTGGGGAGTCAGGGAAGTGGTGAGAGACTGGGGGTCACATCCGGTTCTAAGCAGATGGTCCATCTCTGTGCCTCAGTCTCCACCTGTGTAACCTGGGAAAATTAAGCCCCACCTGGCAGGGCTGTTGTCAGTCAACAGACTGTTGTAATTATTTGTGCCCTGTGGCCATGGGCAGGGACAGTTCCTGTCTTTGTGAAATCCCCCACATTAGGGCCTACGGCGGAGTGGAGAGAGAAGCCGTCCTCCCTTCCCCACTTCCTGCAGAGTTATGATTATTTTCCGTAATGTTCTAGAACAAGGGTTTTGTTGTCACTGGTGTTGCCCATAGTTTATTATATTGAGTACATACTCCTCACTGCTCTTAAGGCACGTCCAAGACGCCCTGAGCCACTGTGGTTGCTCCTACTTCACAGATGGGGAAACTGAGGCTCAGGGGAGGATTATCTCACTGGGTGGGCATCCTACTCCATAAAATCCTAGAGCCATGGTGGGGCCTCCTATAGGGAAACAAGGCCCGGAAATGGGAGGGTCAGTGCTCACCACCCTGGGTGACTCTCCTGTGGTCTGTCCTGCCCACTGCAGCTCAACGGGTCAGCCACCATCAATGCCAATGTGCAGGTGGCCCAGCTGCCCGAGCAGAACCAAGGCGTGGGCAATGGAGTGAGGTGCCTTGCCATGGGCTGGGGCCAGCTGGGCACAAACCAGCCACAACCCAGAGTCCTGCAGGAGCTGAACGTGACCGTGGTAACAGCCCTCTGCCGCCGCAGCAACCTGTGCACGCTGGTGCGACGCCGCCGGGCAGGCATCTGCTTCGTAAGTACCTGTGTCTCCTTGCCACGCCACCCCACTCCCACCCAGGCTGCGGCAACAAGGACTCCGGCCAGACCCCCAAGAAGGACTTCCCTAAAGGGCAGGAGGTGGGGGTCCCGGAAGCCTAGCCTCTCAACTTTGCCTGGCTCCACACACAGGGGGACTCTGGAGGGCCCCTGGTCTGCAACGGGCTGGTCCACGGGATCGACTCCTTCATCCGAGGAAGCTGCGCCTCTGGCTTGTACCCAGACTCCTTTGCCCCTGTCGCACAGTTCGTGGACTGGATCAACTCCATCATCCGCGGCCATGGTGAATAACCCCATCTCCACCCCAGGGACCCTGTGAGCAGGACCCGCTAGGACGTGCTGTCCCTGTCACCCCACCTCACTGGCCCCTGGCAGGGCCCAACCCAAGGTGCTTTATGCAGCATCTGGCAGAATAAAAACGTCTGTTTTGTAGACTGTGTCTGGGTGTTTGTTGATTATGTAATTGGGCATTGAAAGGAGTCAGGAGACTGTCTTGGGCACCTTATGAGGATGCTGCCACCAGGTGGCAGCAAAGTCCAGACATTGGGGTAATAAGGGCCTTCCCCACTCTCCACAAAGTGCTAGTTGTCGTTTCTGGTTTTCCTCCTGTAAAACCCACTTTCGCATGATTAAATTAGCATTGCAGGAGGTCATGACACAAAGCACTGTGCAGGTGTTCGCTGAGCGCTCCCAGGTGCAGAAATCGTTCTCAGTCTTCGTAAGTGTTCACTCTTTCGACCCTCTCTTCAGCCCTTGAGGCAGATCCCATCTGTGCCCCACTTTACAGATGAGGAAATGGAGGTGCAAAGAGGTGAAGCCCTGCTCGGGTGCCTGGTTTCAAGTCCTGGCTCTGACTTTGGGCAACTTGCTTGCCGGCTTTGAGCCTCCCTTTCCCTGGCGGGGGTAAGGAGGTGCCGTCTGGTAAGGGCCCAGTAGGGGTTTGGGGGTGTCATTGGGTGACACAGATGAGCCCTCCCCCACCTCCCCAGCTTTTTGCTCTGACAAGGAGGGAGGGCCAGAACAAATGATTTCCAAGGCATCTCCCAGCCCCAATGGAAGTTGCAGCCCTAGGGGAGGTGACCAGCCTGTACTGGGGTCACAGGTAGGGAACCACAGCAATCACTATCTGATGGTAGGGGAAGAAACAGTCACTCAAGCAAGCAAATACCTGAGAGAAATGCCATCAGGTAATGCTGCTCCCCACCCATACACGCACATACGCACATACTGTCCCCTTCTGTTGGAGCTCAGAAGCCCGGGTTCCCCCTCAGGGTCTGTGCCTTGGCTGTCCCCTCTGCCTGACTGTTCTTCCTGCAGGCTGTGACCTTATCCTGCCTCCCTGCAAGGGCCAGCTGCTCCGAAGGTGACCAGCTGCCATGTAATTTGCTTTTTCCACGTAATACTATACCTAGGCAGTCTTCCCACATCCACACGGCATCTGGAGACAATCAGGGTTATTTATTGAATTACCCCATCCTCCTGGGCTGTTTTCAAATTTTGTTGCAATTTTGAACATTGTTACATAATCTGGACCCCATATCCTCTGAGATTTCATTCAGAAGTCATGATTTTAATAAGGAAATATGTTAGGACCTAACAGATCACATTTGTTATTTTCTATTATTTTCTGTATGTTTGAAATAATCTGCTGTGAGGAGAAAAAAGAAACAGAACACAATACTTTCCCCACTTGAATCATCTGAGGTCCACCCCACCCTTCTAGTCCTTACCCCCCACCCCATAGGTTCAGGAGATGTTGACCCATCATCCCCACTTTGCAGAGGTCCATGGGAGCTAGGTTTTGCTCATCAGTGACTGGTTTGAGAGGAGGCTGTGATCCAAGTCAATCAGAGGCAATCTGGAGACACTGGCTGGAGTGCTAGGGAATTTGGGGGGGGGGGAGTCCACTGAACCACTGCTGAGTCTGGGGCCGCTGAGGCCATTAAAGAGGAAATGAGGCAACTGCTTGACATTGTTCAAGGCCCCTGGATCAAGCCACACCTGAAGGCAGACCTTGAACTTTCCATTTAAATTTCCTTGTTCACGGCACAGTCTTTGCCCCTGCACACCACATTTCCAATGTCCTACTTGTTGGAGTGTCAGACTCCAGAGCTGCAGCTACAGCGACAAGTATGGAAGGTCCCCTTCCCCCCACTCCTAACTGATTTCCTCTCCAAGTTGGAGGAGGAAGAGAGAGAAGGGAGGAGCAGAAAAATGAGGAAGTGGGTTGTTTACAAACCATGGCCTCCAGCTGCTGTTGTGAAACCTGGGGGCTGGAAGGGTACTCTGGGGTGCTGGGGGTGTGTCCATCCCTCTGCCCTGCTCCTACCCACCTGAGGGGTTGCTCCTCAAACCAGGGCCAGCCCTGAGCCAGGTGCACAGAGTCAGGAGGTACCCCTTGGGGTGCAAAGTCCAGCAGGAGAGAACCCCACCCATAGGACAGTGAAGCAGATGGGCGGGCTCCTCTTTCCCCAGCTGGGCGACTGCCCACCAGGCAAATAAGGACTGTGGTAGCCGCCCACCCCCTCCACCCTCATAAAAGCACCCCAGGCCCCGCCTGAGTTAGTGTTGAGGACACGGAGGCATCATGGTGAACTTCTCGGTGTCCTTGGTGGCTCTGACCCTCCTAGGAGCGGCCCTATGCAGTGAGTGGACCTGGGACTGGGGTGGACTAGCAAGGGCCACCAGACTGCAGGGCAGTCAGCCAGGGGGTCCCCTTCATCAAACAGGACCGTCTCCCAGCCCCACTAGGTGGGCAGAAGGGGGCAGCCAGGTTTTGTTCATTAGTGACTGGTTTGAGAGGAGGCTGTGATCCCCGTGAAGAGAAGGCTCTTGAAAGTCCAGAAATTCTCAAAACTTAGATCTGAAATGTGCGGTTCTGCAGTAAAACCTGGCTGGCAGGAGTGCTGGGCTGGTCAGCCCCAGTTCTAAGCCGTGAGGCTCAGTGTGTAGGATGGCATTTGCCCAGGACTCGCTGCTCCCTGTCCTTCCTAAGCCCGCCAGGTAGCTGAGTTTGAGGCCTTGGGGGTTAGAGATCCAGTGATGGAATTTCAAGTCTCAGGGGGACTGGAGCGGCTCCCGGGTGTGGAGAGGGAAACTGAGGGCGGGGCTACAGTCATTGCCAAAGTCCTCAGTCCACCTGCCTACCAACAGGGGCGCAGCCCCGCGGTCGGATCCTGGGAGGCAGAGAGGCCATGTCCCACCAGCGGCCCTACATGGCCTCGGTGCAGGTGAATGGCAAACACGTGTGCGGCGGCTTCCTGGTGGCGGAGCAGTGGGTCCTGAGCGCAGCGCATTGTCTGGAGGATGTGTGAGTAGCCTGGGTGCAGGTGGGGGGTGTGCACAGACCTAGATAGGAGGTGGGGATGGGGATGTGGCTGTGACGTGGACCCTGCTCCACTCCCAGGACCGACGAGAAGGTGCAGGTGCTCCTGGGCGCGCACTCGCTGTCGCAGCGGGAGTCCTCCAAGCGCCTATATGACGTACTCCGCGCAGTGCCACACCCGGACAGCCAGCGCGACACCATCGACCATGACCTGCTCCTGCTGCAGGTGGGCCAAGTATAGCTGCAGTCCCTCCTGCTGCATGGCCCGCCCCGACCCCTGACCCCGGAGCCCACTTCCCCCGACCCGGTCCCACCGAGTCCAACCGCAGTCCCTCCTGATGCCCGCCTCCTCCTATACCTAGCTTTCTCAGAAGGCCGCGCTGGGCCCGGCAGTGCAGACCCTGCCCTGGCAGCGCGAGGACCGCGACGTGGCAGCCGGCACGCTCTGCGACGTGGCCGGTTGGGGCGTGGTCAGTCACACGGGCCGCAAGCCAGACCGCCTGCAGTACCTGGCCCTGCCAGTGCTGGGCCGCGCCACATGCAACCTGCGCAAGTATCACGATGGCACCGTCACGGAGAGGATGATGTGCACAGAGAGCAACCGCCGGGACACCTGCAAGGTGCGCGGTGGGGCGGGGTCAGCAAAAGGGGCGGAGCTGAGAGCTGGGAAGGTGCGGCCCGGGTGGGTGGAGCCTGCATTGGTGGGCGGGGCCTGGGGAGATGGAAGCCAGAGGGAGCAGACTGGGGCCAGAGGGAGAACAGACACTTCGGCGGCGGAGCTCCAGGGGAACACAGGAGGGCAGGGGGGACCCGCGGAGGGGCACCAGCCCTCACGGGCCTGTTCCACGCAGGGCGACTCCGGGAGCCCGCTGGTGTGCGGGGGCGTCGCCGAGGGTATAGTCACCTCGGGATCCCGCGTGTGCGGCAACCCCAAGAAGCCGGGCATCTACACGCGCCTGGCAAGCTACGCGGCCTGGATTGATGGTGTGTTGGCTGGGGCCCAGGCCGCCTGAGGAGGACCTGAGGGGCGGGAGTCACCAGGGAACAATAAAATCATCCATTTCTGCATCCCGTCAACTTTTATTTATTTTTATTTTTTTGCTTCTATTTCATTAGTTTATTTCATTTTCAAGATTCCACATGCAAGTGAGATCCTGTGATATTTGTCTTTCTCGGACTTACTTCAATCAGTATTATACTCTCTAGGTCCATTGCCATAAATGGCAAGGTTTCATTTTTTGTTTAAATATTCCACGGTCTGACAACTAAGTTCGTGACGTTGCTGTTGGCAGCACTGTATAACTCAGTAAGGTGTCATGACCTTGGTACATCAGTGCCCCACAGCTGTGTTCGTGTCGGCGTGTGGCGGTGTCTTGCTGAGTGGCGTTCATTATTGTTGTGTGCTTTTGTGTGCCACGGTGAGA
Organism: Lyroderma lyra; assembly: GCA_004026885.1. Classification (NCBI taxonomy): domain Eukaryota; kingdom Metazoa; phylum Chordata; class Mammalia; order Chiroptera; family Megadermatidae; genus Lyroderma; species Lyroderma lyra. Next base: position 40,001 of record PVJL010001827.1, read on the forward strand.
ATGTCAGAGCTTGAATTAGAGCAACGAACAAACATTAAATTTCTTGTTAAATTTGGCAAGAGCGAAAGTGAAATTAGGGACATGTTAGTCCCAGTTTATGGGGATAATGCCATGAAGGTAACAGCAGTTGCAAGTGGACTAAATGCTTTTTCTGAGGGGAGAGAAAGTGTCACTGATGAAGAGAGGTCAGGGTGGCCAGTAAGGAGCAGAACTGATGACACATCGCAAAAAATTATCAAATTGTGCGTCAAAATTGTGTGGCTGACTGTGAGAGCCATAGCAGACCAAGTAAACATCAATAGAGAAACAGGAAAATCTTAACTGAACATCTTGGCATGAGAAAAGTGTGTGCAAAAATGGTCCCACAGGAGCTCACCCATGAACAAAAGCAAAGGAGTCGAAGTTTGCCAAGACCTGTTGGAGAGGCAGCATGATGTTTTGGGCCATGTTATCACTGGTGATGAAACATGGGAGTACCAATATGACCCTGAAACAAAGCGTCAAAGTGCACAATGGAAGTCAGGCAATTCTCCACGACCAAAAAATTCTGTCAGTCCAAATTAAGAGTCTAAATGATATTGCTAACATTTTTTGGTATCAGAGGGATTTTTCATTATTAATGTGTACCAACTGGACAAACAGTCAACCTAGTTTATTATTTGGAAGTGCTGAAAAACCTGCATGAAAAAGTTAGGTGAAAATGACCAGAACTTTTCACCAACAACTCACGGCTCTTGCATCATGGCAGTGCACCAGCTCACAGGGCATTGTCTGTGAGGGAGTTTTTAGCCAGTACACAAATAACTGTATTGGAACACCCTCCCTACTCACCTGATCTGTCTCCCAATGACATTTTGTTTACCTGAAAATGAAGGAAATATTGAAAAGAAGACATTTTGATGACATTCAGGACATTAAGGGTATTACGATGACAGCTCGATGGCCATTCCAGAAAAAGAGTTCCAAAATTGCTGTGAAGGGCGGACTAGACACTGGCATCAGCACATAGCTTCCCAAGGGGAGTACTTCGAAGGTGACCGTAGTGATATTCAGCAGTGAGGTATGTAGCACTTTCCTAGGATGAGTTCACAAAATTAATTGTCAGATCTTTTATGTACCACATCTTCTTTATCCATTCATCTGTCACTGGACACATAAATTGCTTTCATATTTTGGCGATTACTAGTCATGCTGCAATGGATATAGGGGTGCATGTATCTTTTTGAATTAGTGTTTTGGTTTTTTTTTTTTCAGCTAAATACCCAGAAGTGGAATTGCTGGGTCATGAAGTAGTTCTATCTTTAATTTTTTTTGAAGAATCTCCACACTGTTTTTCATAGTGACTGTACCAAGTCACATTCCCGCCATTGGTGTAGGAAGATTCATTTTTCTTGATGTCCCCACCAACACTTGTTTGTTGATTTGCTGATGATGGTCATTCTGACAGGTGTGCAGCGAGAGCTCATTGTGGTTTTAATTTGCATTTAATGATGATTAGTGAAGTTGAGCATCTTTTTATGTGTCTATTGGCCACCTGTATGTCCTTTTTGGAGAAATGTCTATTCAGGTTCCCTGCCATTTTTCAATTGGTTTGTTCTTTTGATGTTGAATTATATGAATTATTTTCATATTTTGGATATTAACCCCTTATTGAATAAATCATTTGCAAATATCTTCTGTTATTCAGTAGGTCATCTCTTCATTTTGTTGATGGTTTCCTTTGCTGTGTAAAAACATTTTAGTTAGATGCAGTCCTATTTGTTTATTTTTTCTGTTGTTTCTCTTGCCCAAGGAGACAGATCCAAAAAGGTATTACTAAGAGCAATGTCACAGAGTTTACTGCCTGTGCTTTCTTCTAGGAGCTTTAATTTTAGGTCTTTAATCAGCTGATAGCCTTATGGGCTTTCTTTTGTATGTAACTAGTTTTCCCCTTGCTGCCTTCAAGATTGTTTCTTCATCTTTAACCTTTGGCATTTTAACTACAGTATGTCTTGGTGTGGGTCTCTTTGGGTCCATCTGGTTTGGAACAACCTGTCTTCTTGGACCTGGATGTCTGTTTCTTTTCCCAGGTTAGGAAAGTTTTCAGCTGTTATTTCTATAAATACAGTTTCTGTTCCTTTCTCTCTTTCTTTTCCTTCTGGGATCCCTAGTAATGTGAATGTTTGAGAGCTCGATGTTATCCCAGAGGTCCCTTAAACTACCCTTGGTTTGTTAATTCTCTTTTCTGCCTGCTGTTCTGATTGGTTGGTTTCCACTAGTCTGTCTTCCGGGTCGCTAATTCATTTTTCTGTGTCAGCTAATCCAATATTGATTCCTTATGTGTTTTTCATTTCGGTTATTGTATCCTTCAGGTCTTCTTGGTTCTTCATTACACTTTCTACCTCTTTATTGAAGTTCTCCCTAAGTTTCTCTATTCCACCCTCAAGTTTAGTGAGCCTCCTTGTGACCATTTCTCTGACATTTTTATCAGGCAAATTACTTGTCTCCATTTCCTTGTTTTGTTTTGTTTTGTTTCCTGGAGAGTTTTTTCTTGTTTCTTCATTTGAGAGATATTCTGTCTTTTCATTTTGTTTGAGTTCTACATTTGTTTATGTGAACCAGACAGAATAGCTATCTCTTCCGTTGTTGAGAAAGTGGCCTGATGTAGAAGCAGCCTCTGTGTAGGCTGCGTGTGCCAGGTTGTTGGCAGGTCAGTGGGAGCCCAGTGGGTGCCTAAGGCATCGGGGACCCTGGTGCACCCAGCAGAAGCAACTCCAGGTGGAGGTGTGTGTGGTGACACACTGTGACCCTGCTTGTTCCCTTTGTTTGAGGTGGAAATGGGCTCCAGCAATGTGTCTGGGAAAGCACCGCAGCAATCTTGCAGGTAGGTCAGAGCCCTGGACAGAGCTCTGCTGCCCTGTGGAGGTGAAGGGCTCCCTGACCCCAGCCTTCTGTGTTCGGCTCTCTCTTTGTTGTTCAGAAGCTGTTTATTCAGCCCTCGCTTGTTGCAGGAGTAACTGTTGTCCATATGCCTGTGTGTTTAAGTTTGCTCATGGAAGGAGGTGAGTTTCGTGGTGGCCCTCTATGCCTGCCATCTCGGACCTAGTCAGCCTTTATTGAACACACACTGCATGCAGGGGCATGACAGAGGAGAGCCAAAACCCAGGGGGAGGCAGATTCCACAAACTAAAGCTCATGCACAGGCAATGCGGTGGCAGAGGGTGACTAGAAAGTTGAAAGGCAGCAAACCTGGCTGGGGAACCGTGGGCACAAAAGCAGGGAGACCCCTTCCCATGCCCTTCATGCTGGACTGGAGTTGGCAGGTGCCTCTCCATGTCTTGGTCACATGGTGGCGCCCTACAGTTCCCTAAAAGTTGAGAAGTGACCCAAGACCTAGGGAGGCAGGGAGGGCTCACGTGGAGGTGTCCGTCCCTTTGGTCAGTCAATGTTCAGCTCTCCCTTTGTTTCCCAAGTGGAACGTGAGGGCCTACTGTGCAGGACCCTGCTCTGGGCGGAGGCTTAGATACATAGACACTCTAAAGTTGTGCTCTCTTGACTGTTGCAAATGGAGAAACAGGTTTCAAGAGGCCACGTGACTCTTCTGAGGTCACACAGAAGCTCCCAGGCAAACTCTGGATTCAAAACCAGAGCTACTGTGCCTGCATTCATAGGCATACCCTGGGCTGGGCTGAGGAGGTCATAGAAAGAGGCTGAAGGGTGTCCCAGAACAGCCAGCCGCACTGCTCTTACCCTCTGATGTCCTTCTGGGTAATGACGGGAAGGTAACAGGGCAGAACCTATGTCCCAAGGCCCTGTGCCCTTTCTTCCTCCTGGATAAGGGGCCATTGAGGCCCAGCACCTACCAGGCTCCAGGTGTTAAGTCTCTATTTCCACAAAGGGCAATTATGACCTCCCTTTGTGGAAATAGAGATGGAGGGCCTGAGAGGTGAAGTGTGCTCCACTGGGGATTGGGGAGTTGGAGTTAGAACCTGTGTGAGGCTGCTTTTGTACAAGTCATTCACACATAAGCGTTTATTGAGTTCCTCCTGTGTGCCTGGCCCTGGACTAGGCGCTGTTGACATGGCTGAGACCGGCCCTGCTCACAGGAGCTGGTCACATATTCTGTGCACAGGATGTGACTCAGGCTTTCTGATGATAGATGTGAGGTTCTCCTCAGCATGCTCATGAATTTCATGCCTAATATGACACATTGTGCATATTTGAAGAAGGGGAAAGGAGATGTAATTAATTGCAGGTCATTTAGCAGCAGACTCAGTCAGTCCATGGGTATTTCCTGAATGAAATGATGATGTCAAGGAACAGCTTTGAGTGATTCAGGTTGGGGAGAGGATGGATGACCAGATTTAGCAAATAAAACACAGGCTGTCCAGTCAAGTGGGACTTCCAGAAAACAAATACATTTTATGCTATATGTTTATCCCATGTAACATATGGGACATTTAAAATAAAAATGCATACATTGTTCATCTGAAATTCACTGAGCATGCTGCCTTTTGTCTGGCAACACTAGTTGGGGGTATGGGTGAAACTGGATTGTTCTTCCCTGGGCTGACAACTATTGAGGCGGGGGCCAGACTCCCATGACCTGCACGGTGGCAGGGGGCAGAGGACAGGGGTGTGGCTTGGGGGCAGGGGAAGGTCTGTGGGTTTGCCCAGCAGAAAAAGGGGAAGGGTGTCCAGGCAGGAGACACAGCTTGGGCAAAGGCCTGGCAGGTGACCAGGTTAAGTACCATTTGTCCTGAGGAGTCAACTGCTCCTGTCTTGGAGTTGCGGTGGGGGGTGGGGGTGGGGACGGTCCAAAGATAACAGCAGAAACCAACCAGAGCCCTTGGGGACAAGGCCCTCTCCCAGCCGTGCCCCACAGATACACGGACTCTCTGATGCAAGTAAGTATTGCCTGCTTCTTGCCAAAAGGGGAGCTGGACAAGTTTGAGCCATGCAGGAGGGACAGAACTGACCTAAGATGGCTGTGGCCCCTGTCCCACGGCCAGACCCCACTTGGATAGATCACACTTTCCTGCTTCTATTTCTGGAGGCCAGTGCCCAGGTGGGGGACAATGGAGTATTTTGATCGACAGACTCCATACCACCCTTGAACATTCCAGGGGACCTATGGCAGATAGGCCACCCCACATGCCCCCAAGCTGATGATCCTGGGCAGCCTGACATGTTTTGCCCATTGTGCTTGCTCAGTGACTTATGGAATGTTCTGGTGGCCCGAATTTAATGACAGAGCCATCACCCATCCCTTATGCTCAATTTCTGTGCACCAAGAATTGGAAAGCAGGTGACCTGGGGTCACATGGAGCCATTTTCATTCCTGTTGGGACTGGGCTGGAGTGAATCCAAGTGGACATGTGTCCCAATGACGTGTGGGTGACATGACTATAAAAGGACAAGCCCTGATCTCCATCCACCTCAACAGGCAGAAAGCACAGTGGCCAAGTCACAGGTTTGGTTAGGTGGGAAGGACCTGGGGACATCTCGGTAAAGGCCTTGTCTCACTCCCCAAACCATGTGACCCTTCCCCGAGAACAAATGGTTTCATTCCCTCCAGTAGCTCACAGTGGTTGCGTCCCTAGGGCAGTGATCCTCATCCACGTGCACACCAACTCAGGAGGCCTGCAGGGTCCCTGCTTCACTAGGTGGGTAGGTGAGGCTGGGTGGCCAGGAGCCCACTGACCAGGCTAAAGGCCAGCCTCACTGTCCCCTCTTGGTGCAGCCTAGGAGCTCCAAGTCCCTGTGGCAAGAACCAGCCAGACAACATCACAACTGGACACTGCCCCAACCCTGCGGCCAAGGACAGGCGGGCTTTAAAGTTGGCCCAGCCCCAGTAAGGGCTCCCTGAGCTCCTGCCACCCCAAGAGGCCAAAAGGTGTGCGCCGTGGCCAAAGCGTTACCTCCCACAGGTGCCCACCCACCTGGCCTCCCTGGAGCCTCCAGGAGGAAAACATGAGAACCAATTACCCTTAACTGGCGGGGAAGCGGCATGCAATCAGGGAAGGTGCCTGGGGACGGCCAAAGTGGGACCCCTGGAGGACTAGGCCTGAGTAGCATTGGGTGGGGGGCTCCGCAGCAGACAGACATGTAGATACAGAAACCGACCTATGGAGGAGCCAGCAGGGGGCAGAGTGCCCACCCACCTATAGCCTGCTGCCCACTGCGGGACCTGTGCGTGGCATACACTAAGGTGCTCCTGACGAAGAAGAGAGCGACACACGCAGGCAGGGACCAGGACAACATGACAGAGGAGGGGGAGTCAAAATGGGTGGGACCTGGGGAGGGGCTGCTGGGTGACAGCCACCACACACCATGCACCCGTGATCCAACCCAGTTAAATGTTTATTGGTCTGCCCAGGTAAGAGTCACCTGGATGAGCAGCTGAGGCACCCATCACTGGCAGCAACTGATGGACATACAGTAAGTTCACACGGGATGTCGTAAAGGACATGCCCAGACACTCCCAGACCCTCTGAACTGGGACCTGGGACATCTGGAGGGGCTCCTGGGGGGGTCTGAGGTCTGGGGAGGTCAGCACTTTGGCCATGAGACCCATGGGGCAGGCCTAGGTCTGTGTCAGTCAGCATCTAGAATGGGTAGACATGCAGCCAGGCCCCTCCTCTGGGAACATGCCATTAGGCTCTGAGGGAGACAGCACCACTGGGCCAAGGGGCACCAACTTGAGGCTCAGGCCATGTCTTTACCTGTCCTACCTGTCACAGGAATGCTGGCCTTGGGCTACAAGGCCCTGAGAGTCACACTTCAAAGACAGTAATATTTTAATACACCAAGTGAAAGTCCCAAGTGTGTGAATGCTGTTATCAGTGAGGGGACAGGCTCTCCTTCCTATAAACCCATCAGAATTCTATTTCCAGGGCTCGGGGATCCAAGTCAGGGGCAGCTGAGGGTCATCCGCCGCCACAGCCCCCCACACAGGCAGTTCTTGATCCAGCGCTGCTCCCACTGCTTGACAGCTGTCGTCTTGTTGGGTGACTTGAGCATGGTGACACAGCCACACCTGCAGGCAGAACCAACGGGAAGAGTAGCTGCCACTGGGCCCTTGGACACGTTCCCTCACCAGGAATGCTGTTCCCTGCACTGCCCCAACACTAACTCCTGCATATCCTTCTGTCTAAGTTCAGGCATCACTCTTTTATCTCCCTGAATGCACAGAGCGGGGTTTGGGGGTTCAAGTACTGGCTTGGACACTGCCTAGTGGTGGGACCCTGGGAATCAGAACCTGTGTCTGGGGCTGTGTGGCAGAAATGAACCACATTTGCAAAGCGCCAATGTGGGACCCAGGCCGTGCCATGGTCACTCCTTCATTCCTGCACCTAAGTTACTGGGAGCTCTGTGAGGGCTGCATGGTCACCACTGGTGCCCCAGGACGGGATGCCCCGGACCTCTCCAGGCAGCTCTGCCCTTACAGAAAACATAAGGGAGGCACACTCACAGGTGAGGAAACAGAGGCTCACAGAAAGGAAGCCTCTCACCCCTCAGTCACTAGGGGCAGCCTGCGTTGCAGGGCCGAGGGAGGGGCCCCAGGTGAGGCTCACCTGGTGCAGGCCTTGCACTCCTCTGTGGGGTGGGCTCCCAGGTGGAGCCTCCGCAGGTGGTCCATTTTGGGCTGGCCCGGCGCCCTGGTGGGTGAGGGGAGAGCTGAGGTGGATCAGGGCCCTGCACACATACACATGTACATACTGACACCTGCACACACACACACACACACACACAGTGTGCAGACACATGCATGTAAATGCACACGTGTGCACACAATCAGACACATGCACACAGGCATGAACACAGGCGCACACACACACATACAGGCACACTTGCTGGCACAGACCCACCTCCTACACACAAAGCATGATGAACCCAATGTGGCAGAATGCGTGGGAGTGCACATGCGGGTGTATGTCTAGACGCCCTCTGCTCAGACACACTGGGCCTGTAAGGTGCCATGCCTTCTGGACACCACCAGAGAACCTGGTAGCAGGAAATCCTCCAGGGCCAGGGGGGTTTTATTAGAGTGAAATACACTTCAAAGTTTCCAAAACCAAAGGTTCAAAAGTTCCCTGGGACTGGCCTCCTCGTTCATAATCTTTTCTGAAACCCAGACCCAGAAGGAAGCCTGTGATTCATCAGGCTGGGTCCCACAGAGACAAGGAAGCAAGTGCTGGGAGGGGCTGGAGGTGGGACTGCTTTTCTTTCTATTCATCTGTGTTTTCTGAAACTTCCACCCAAACAACAGGCTACTTGGGGAGGTCACGTGTGTTTCCTCACCCAGTGAGCACTGAGTGGGGGCGGGAGACTGGCGGTCCTGGTTGGAATTGCCACTGGGCCACATCCTGGCTATGACCTCGGCTCAGTGACTGCACCTTTCTGAAGTGTTCACTCCCCTGTGAGATGCAGACAAAACCCCACCCCATAATACTACGGGCAGTAAAGGGTTAAATCCAGCAGTTTGGGCTGTCCAGACCCAAAGCTTCCAAAGACAAGGCTGGCCTTTGACCACCAGAGGTCCCCTTAGCCCTGTGAAGGTCCCGACTGATAAAGTGTTTTAACTACTAGGGGCTTTGGTGTGGTTTATGATGAGGGGCTCAGGCCATTTGGTATTAGCTTGACCTCTGCAGGGGCTGGAGCCTGAGTAACCGAGGTCAGCCACGTGGGCACTGCACACAGAGGGACACACACCACCGGGAGGAGGACGACACACAGATACCCAAGTGCACAAATGAGTAAAGACGTAGCTGACGGTGGAGGGAAGTGACAACTACAAGGAGACAGGGGGTGGGGTGGGAATTCAATGACTGAGCAGTCAGTGTTCAGGTCAAGCTCAGAAGGAAGCAGGAGGCACAGTACATGCAAGTGTCCCAAGGCAGAAGCATGAAAGAAAGATTCAGGTAGATTTGGGAGGAACCTTCTGGAAGGAACATGTAAAGGGCCCAAGGCAGAAGGCACGCACCTGATGAGGCCATCCAGCTGCAAAGTGGTGGCACTACCAGGCAGAATGGGAGCCCTGCCAAAGTGCAGCCGCAGGGGCTGTTTGGGCTGCAGGCGGCTGACCAGGCCGTCGCTGACAGGCAGCCAGTCCAGGCTGGGGATAAGCAGCTGGCTGGGCAGCAGGCAGCACTCATCAACGAGTGTCTCATCTGGCTCGCTCATGGGGCCCTCATCACGGCCTGCATGGGGGGACCACGAGGATGTTGTGCTCAGGTTGGAAATTAGGACCCATGTTCTGACCCAGCTCTGCCCTGACTTTCTGAATGGCACTGGAAGCTCCTCCCCACCGTGGCCTCAGTCCTCTCCTTTGTAAAAAGGGAACCCACTCATTTACTGAAAAAACATTCAGTGAGCACTGGGTACCTTCCTGGGAACAGGGCTGCAAGAAAAACAAACCTGGCTCTCCAGAAATACACAGCCTGGTGACACAAGCCAAGCCACCAGGTGCTGAATAATGGCTCATGTTTATGAGCACCCACCCTATGCTTAGACTGGTGCTGGGTATTGAGTAAACAGTGGGGACAAAGACAGAATCAGTTCAACCTGTGGACGCTTCTATTCTGGTCGGGGGGGACTCAGCCAGGGCTTGTATGTTGGTAGGGGGATAGGAGCAGAGGGCTGGGAATCTCACAGCAGATCCAGAGCTTGGTGAGTAGACGGAAGAGCAGGGACATGCTGTCTTGAGTGTCGGAAGTGGCTGTGTACACGGGCAGGCAGCTGGGCTTCAGCAGGCCCCAGATGCGGATGACGACCATCAGCTCCCGCAGCATGCCAAGCGAGGTGCCATCCCGCAGGAAACTGTGGCCAGGCCGCAGAGGGGCACCCTGCAAAGAGAGACATTCGGATTTTAGCTGCGTGCAGCATCCTATGGGTCCTGAGACAGGGGTTGCAGGGAGGGGTAGGTGGCATACACCTGGTTGGGCAAGGGCTGTGGGGAGGGCCAGGTAGGGGCGTACCTGATTGGGCAGGCTGGCCAGCAGATAGAGCACGAAATCGCCCACCCACTGCAGGAGCTGCTGGAGAGCCTGCAACGTGTTCATGTCCAAGACAAACTCCTCCGTCTTGAGGTTAATCATGACCTTGTCAATGTCTGGAAGGGGAGGGCAGTCAGGGATGCACAGGCTCCACCATGCACATGGGTTGGCCTCACTTTGGACTCTTGGCCCCTCATCTCTCACCAGTACCCACTAGCTAAACTTGGACAGGGTCAACCCAATGAACAGGCCATAAACAAATGAGTGGGCAGGATCACTGAACTGGGGACCCTGGAGAAAGTGGCTAGACCCAGTGCTACAGGGTATCCACTGCCAGCACTCAGGACGACCCCACCGCCCCTCGGGTCCACCTGTGCTGGGCCCCCCGAAGCTCCTCCCACACTCAGGCCTTTGAACAGGAACACGGCTCCCAGGCCCCAATGACTTGTTGTTCATTCCCCCTGAGGGCTGGCACGTCCACCTCCTTCAGGTGACCATGCCTGGCACATAGGAGACACCCAGTGGACAGTCTTCACTAGGGGCAGGACCCACCAACATCCGTGATCTTGGTGCAGATCTCAGTCAGCCGGTCACCGGGACTCTTGTCGGGCGTGTTGAGGATGTGGGGACGCAGCAGGGACTTGAGCATGGAGCTGACAGCGATGAGGAAGAGCTTGGCATGGTAATCACACACGCGGGTCACTGTGCAGGGTGACAGCTTGCAGAGTGAGGCCTTCATGGCCAGGATCCGGGTGGAGAGGACCTGAGGGGCATGGGGCGTGAGCAGGGACATCCACCTGAGGGGCTCAGGGAAAGAGGTTTTTGTCATAGCATGTAACTGGGCTGGGCAAGCTGAGGCAGCCTGCTTAACCTCTCTGTGCCTCACCTCGAATGGCAGAATCCAATAAGAACTTACCTACAAGACAGATGGGGTATCAACCTGGGAGTGGCCCTGCCCCCAGGGGACACTGAGTCATGTCTGAGGCTATCTGTGGTTGTCGCACTGGAGGTGCTCCTTGTATTGAGGAAGTGGGGGCAGGGATGCTGCTCAGCACCCCATGGTGCCCAGGCCAGCCCCCTACCCCCAGAGAATGGCATGGTGTCAGCAGTACCAAGGGGAATCTGGTATTGTGGGACAACTGAATGCTCTAAATGTATTAAAATGCTGCACAGTCAGGCGTGTGACTTTATTCCCCACTGCATCCCTACATTCTCCCTAAGTCTCACTCGTGTCCTAACAGACTACTCTTGTGAAAATTGTACCGTCTTACTGGTCATTGCTGGCAGAGGAGAAAACCACCCATTTCTAGAACTGTTTGTGCGACCCTCACACTGACCTCCTACTGGACTGCAGAGCCCTGGGGCGCGCGTGGTTTCAGAGGCGCACGCCACGCCATTTGGTCATCACTCTCTCTTCCCCTAGATCTTAGAGCCTATTTACTGCCCGTTTCCCTTCATGGGTGAGACCCCAGCCCCCACGCAGGCATGGGCATTGTGCACTCAGAGTAGTTTAAGGAGATGGCCCGCTGCCCATGGCAGGGAGGCAAGGCCCCAAGGGTTCTGACTCTAGAGAGAGCTCAAGGTGCAGAAGTGGGGGGTAGCCCAGCATTACCTGCTGCAAGGTCGCACTCTGGCGTGTATACTCCTCATGCAGCCTGTCCACCAGACTCTGCACCATGGCAGGCTGAACGTGCAGCAGGATGTCCCACCAGTCATAGCCAGTTACCATGCAGTACTCCAGCAGGAAAAGCAGGTGCCGCAGGGCCAGGCCCATGTCCAGAGTGTGGCCCATGGAAGGTGAAATGCGCAGCATGCTCAGCTGTGGGAGGGAACAGCCAATGAGGCCACAGAGGGTGCTTGCAGGTCCCGACCCCACCGGAGGCTCCCAGGCCCTGCTGCCCTGCAGTTGGGGGGTAGGCAAAGGCTGCCACATTGAAGCATTAATAGGCTCACGGGAGCCGCATGCACCAGATGTCGTTGGAGCACGCTTCCTGAAAACAGCCTGAGAGGCCACCCTATACCTACAGGGCACATATAAGGTGACTGAACCTGCCATTTAGGCTTCAGGGAGAAGGCAAACCCATGCGGGGCCGTGCATGTCCCACAGCTGTCCAGGGAAGCTGAGCCCCTCATGCAAGGACAAGCCTGTGGAATGGTGAAGGTGCCAAGGAAGGGACCAGATTTTGGGTGGGAGCCCCAACTGGAAGTGACAGGCAGGCACACCAGACAGTGACTTGGTGGAGCTCATTTCCTCCCAGGAGGTTGGAGAAGGGTGGGGTGCGAGGCTGCTCCTGTCCACACCACGCAGGCAGCTTCGATACACCCAGGCCAGCGCTAACCTTCCCATGGTTGTCAATGCCCACAAGGGCCAAAGAGGTCCAAGAGAGCTGCATGGCCTTGAAGTGGACCATGGGGCCCGTGGTCCGAGGGCGCTTGACAGCTGGCTCATCCACTGAGCGAGGCGCCACAGAGCTGTAGAAGACGGCCATGGTCTGCAGTGACAGCCGGTGCACAATGTGGACGCTGCCGTCGTGGAAGGCCAGGGCCAACCCTGGGAGAGGGGCACACACGGGGTCAGGCACAGGGCTGCCCAGCTCCGAGCAATGTGAAGTGCCTCCCCTGGGGAGGGGTGTGAGACCCAAGCCACCAGGGGCCCAGCATCCCATGTCCATCCAGCTGCCCCCACTCCTTTACCAATAGCCCATGAGAGTCAGTGCAGCATCTTGTTGCCAATTCAGGCTGTATGTCCCTCACTCCTTGCAACTCACACTAAATTTTGGCTGATGTGAACAAATGCACAATTTCCAGGGGGACAAGATAGGAGGGGACAGGGGCACACAAAGGGTTTTATGGCAGGAATGGAGATGAGTAAGGTCAGGGGCTTGAGCACACGGCTCATAATGACTGTGTAACAGAGCTAGGGGCTGTTGGCCATCCCAACACTTCAAGCCCAACTCCTTCATGGTCACGGGACCCAGGGACTGAACCCAGGATCAATGGCTCAACTGCTACAATGGGTAAGGGGGCTGCTTAATTAGAAAGTGTGTCCCAAGTTCCTGACCTCTGCCTTATTGATTTCTAACAGCTCTTTACATATTCAAGATGCAGCTTTTCGTCAGCCAGCCTCACAGCCCTTTGAGCCTTGTGATCCTGAGAGTGGGGCCACCTGCTTGCCAGGAACTGACTCGAGGCCAGGAGGTTCCCATGGCCCTAAGACCCCAGCCCCCAAATCAGAGCCCGCTGTACCAAGGCCAGGGTAGAACTGCGTGTCGCTGGCCACCTTCAGGTCGGTGTTGGTAAGCGAGATGGGCAGCTTCGGTAGCGCCACAGCAGACACCCGGTCCAGGTCATTGGTGGCCGACAAGATCCGCCATTTGAGAATCATGGGCTGCTTGTCGCCAACTGAAAAGGGGACAGGGACATAGCAATGGAAGACAACAAATGCCACAACACTGGGCCCCACGGTGGACACCAATAGAGCCCCCTTTTCTGGTCCCAGGGCCTGCCCCAACCACTTGGCGTGCTGTGCCCCAGCTAATTGGTTGCTGCAGGGTTGGGTATGTGACACAAGGTGGCCAACAGAACCCAGTCTTGGGGCACCATGGAGATGGCGTGGTACCCGCCTGAGCCAGGAAGCTTCACCTGGCAGTAGCAGGTGTCCCTTGTCCCTAGATGGACCTGATGAACTAAGAAGTGGGACATCACCCAGACCTTGCGCCACACAAACCCTGCAACACCCCTTGCAACTCAGCCAGCCTGTGTTGGGTTTTCTGTCTCTAATGATCCCCAGCTCTCCCTACCAGGTAAGACACATCCCCTCCCTGCATCTACCCCACAGTGTGATGATGATCACTCCTAACAAGAAGTGGAATGGTTTCCATAAATCTTGGCTGGGCAGTGGGTGCTGGCAAACATGTGAGCAGAGGCTCAAACAGGGCTGGTGCCCAGGACGCTGAGGCCAGCAGGCTGAGCTACAGGGCAGGTGCCACGGGAGAGCAGGCACCACAGGAGAACAAACCCAACTGTGGTCAGCAGCCAGAGCGCAGATGCGGACAGCAGGCACAGGGAACCAGGTAGGCACAGTAGACAGCTCACTCACAGGACAACACGGGCTGTGATTCTGAGCCTCAGTTTAGGGATGATTTGTTACACGGTGTAGCTGACTCACAGGGCTCCTCTCTGCCACCCATGTGTGTCCAGATTTGTGCTCCTGGGCGTCTCCTCAATTTATAAATCTGCTACAAACCCAGCAAGGGAGTCTCTGTAAACATTGCCCTTCAGGGGAAACTGAGGCCCAGCGAGGTCAAAGTGGAATGTAGTACAAAGAGTACACAGGGTGTAAGGGTAACAAGCACAACAGGGCATCCAGGGAGAGCGTGTCCAGGGTTGGGCACTATGTCCAGCCATTTACACCCTCCCTTTCCCCAGACCAGCACCCGCAGAGGCAGAGGTTCCCTTTGGGGCCATCAGCCACTGTCCACAAGCTCCCCAAAACACTTGTCTGGGGACAGGGGGCAGCGGCCCTCTTTACATTAATTACTCTGTGGCCACAACGGGCAGCTTATGTGACCACCCTGAGCAAGAGGGCGCGGGTAGAAGGGAAGACCCATTAGGGGTCTCTTGACACCTTTTCATTAGTGGCTTGTGTTTAGTGCCCTGGCAGGTGCAACTACTCAGGGGTCCATGAGCGCGTTTCAGCAAAAAGCTGTGCCTTTCGCAGCAGGGAAAACATCTGCGCTGGGGAAAGGCAGGATAAAACCTGGGCGCGGGGCTGCCCCCACTTCCACCCCACACCCCACCTTCAGTAGATAAAAACCGAGTGGCTTTTCCCAGAGTCTGTGTCAGGGATGAGGGGGTGCCCGTCTGAGCCATGGGGGCTCCTCTGCCTGGGTGTGAGGATGGGGGAAGGGGAGGGAGAGGTGAGATGAGCCAGTGGGTGTGTCCTTAGCAAATTCAGTTAACCCATCTACCCTCGGTTTCCTCACACTATACCAGGGTTTCCAGAAGATTCCTTGGCTTGGGATTGCATGCCTCCCTGTGGCCCTCGGCTCTAGCTCCCGGCCTCTTCCCCAGGAACCTTTGCACTGCTTTCCCTCCATCGGGAAAACGCTCCCCGCAGCAGGTTTCAGGGTGAGGCCATCAGGCTGCCTGCTGGGTCACGGTGGGCAGAGACTGCCTCCCTGAGCCCAAGTTTCCCCAAGTTAAAAGTCAAATGCCCCAGCTCCTCTCGTCCCAAGGGGAACTCACCAACAGGAGAGATTTGCTGAAAGATGTTATTCACGGGGAGCCCCTCTTTCCGCAGGGACCAGCACTCCACGATACTGCTCGTCTGGCTGGACGCACACAGGAGCACCTGGGAGGGACGACAGGCAGCTCAATGAGGAAGCAGCGCCTCTGGCATGCACACCTTGCGGGGATGCTTACTGTACCGAGTTCCGGTGCTGGCCTACCTGATCTAGCCACCTCCCCTCCCTGGGCCTCTAGCTCCTTGGTTGATCACACCAGCCCTGACCTCGCAGCTGTTAGGAATTCAAAGCCAGGCCCCACCACCCACCACCATGCTCAAACACCACATCATCCCAACTGTGCCCTCTGTGGTAGGGGTTTGGGCCTTATTGTTGCATGGTTATCATGGGTATTTGGGTGATCTAGTGAGGTCAGCCCCAAAGATGTCCCAGTCCTGGCCCCGGGACCTTCGGACATGTCACCTCATGTGGCAGAGGGACGTTCCAGGTGGATTAAGTCAAGGCCCCTGAGATGGGGATGATCCTCATCACAGGTTCCTCCTAACAGGAAGGCAGGAGGCTCAGAGTCAGAGAGATGCAAGAGGCTGCACTGCTGGATGTGGTGATGGAGGAGGGGCCACAAGCCAGGGACATGGTGCCTCTAGAAGGTGGAAAAGCCCGGAAACAGATTTCCCTGGGGCCTCTAGAAGGACCAGCTCTGTCCTCACCTGGGTTTAGCTCCAAGAGATCTGTGTGTACTCCTGACCCCAGGACTGCAGGTGAGTGTTACAGCACAGCCACCCTGGTGCTCACCTGCTCTGACATGTCACGGGCCAGGAACTTGAGGTGGGTAACAGCAGGGAACCTGGCCTTGCGGTTGGGGTCGGTGGTGCAGCGCATGAACAGTGAGGGTAGGATCTCGGTGTCTACACGGCACTTCTCACTGACCACACCCACGCACACCTTGTAGAACTGCACAGGGCAGGCGCTGCTGCCGTCAGCTGTGGCTACCACAATGTTGCCACCACCAGTGAAGGCGATGTCAGCCAGGGCCACACGGCTGCGCAGCCGGCACAGGCTCTCTGTTGATGTCAGCACCTGTCCGTTGGGCTTAAGTAGAGATACAGTGACCAGGCCGCTGACTGTCACCGCAATCCAGCCCTCCATGGGCTTGCCCCCAAATAGCGTGAGCGATGGCGAGAACTTGACGCGTGAGAACTTCTCCCCGAAGCTGGAGACTCCTGACTGCAAGGGAGGGAGTGAGGGGTCTGCTTAATTCAGAAGTCCCTCTCCCCCACGCTCATCTAGGGCATCAGGAAAGACACCCCTCTCAGCTGTGCCAGGTCTGCCTCTTGTGACCTGACAATCCCCTTCAGGGAGTCAGACCCACAGAAACACAGAGGAACGATGAGGTAGAAACCATGAGAGTGTGGACTTGAGTTCAAATCCTGCCTCGGCCACTTGAACACTGTGTGATGTGGGCCTCTCTGACCCTCAGTCTCCTTAAACTGTACTTTGGAGGGCCGTGGTGTGAATCAAATGACTGAATACGTGTAGGACAGAAGTCAGCAACCTTCTGTAAAGGGCCAGACACTCAGCATTTTCACTTTTGCAGGCTAGGTGTCCTCTGTTGCAATTACTGATCTTCCGCTGCATTTGCAGAAGCAGCTGCCAATAAGACTACTCACAAACATGAACCCCTGCAGTAAAGCATGCAGAACGTACTGTGAAAGTACTGGCTGCCACTGCTCTTTTCTTAATATTGTATATTTGCAAATTAGGTTTAAGTTGTGATTTACATGCAACAAAATTCACTCTGTTTTAAGCATATGGGTTCATGAGTCTTGACAAACATGTTTAATCATTGAAATAGCACTGAGCTGAAAGCTATACCAGGGTTTCTCTGGGTGGTCTGAGAGCGTTTGTACACCCTTCTCCGGTGAGCTGGAACAGAATGCAGGTTTCTGGGCCCCAGACCTATGCGAGGCCCCAAGATGAACCCTCTCATACCTTCTGTCATTGAATCCTCACCATGACCCACCATCAACTTCATTTGACAATGAGCAAAGTGATGCACAGAGGCACGAAGTGAGGATTTGAACTCGGGTGCCCCTTGATCCAAGCAGCTCCCATTCTTAACTGTGACAGTGGACTGAAATACAAGGTATGAAGAGGGAAATACTGGAATATTACTTAAATCACAGGGTGGGCTGGGTTCTTAAGAGCAGCCATCTTAAATGGGAGGCTCACTGAGGACAACAGCCATCAGCTAAATGGGTGGCCCACTAGAAACATAAGAGACAACTGAATGCTTGTTCAAAAGTGTGAGCCAGACTCAGGGCTCAAAAAGCCAGAGGACTGTGGTGGTAGGAGAGGAGAAGCCAGGTTTACTGGTAGCCGGCTACAGTAAATGACCTTGTCCATGGCCATCTGCTCTCTCAGGCAGGACACCTACCTTTTCCACATGCAGTGCCAGCTTCACACCATTGTGCAGCCAGGATAGAGCCACAATGGGGTCCCCCTCCACCAAACTGCCCACAGAGCTCTCCCAGCTGTTGGCCAGGTGGTCTGCCATGCTCCAGCACTTGATCTGTCCGTTGGCATCAGCTGACAGAAGCCGGGAGCCTATTGGGGGTAAACCTGCATCACAAACCTCCACCACAGGCAAGGACAATTATAGCAGTATGTTAAGGACCTGGGAGAAGCCAGCCCAGTAGAGGTAGAGCAGGGGAGTGACACAAGGCATGCTGCAGAAATGGCTCTGGACATGGAGAATAAAGTGACAGGTCGAAGGTTCGAGTTCTAGCTCTGGACTCTGGGATGGGACCAGGAAAAGATAGAGCACATTACCTTGGGATTTGGGGTCAAGGGTGAGCATCATTATGGTCTCCCTTGGCAATACAGGAACCCTCCTCTCACCTGATTGGTCCCACTCAAGGCATGTAATGGCCTCAGTGTGCCCTGAGTTGATGGAGTGCACATCCCAGGGGTGCTCTGTATCCAGGATGTGGATCAGGCGGGTCAGATCTGTGGAAGACAGGGCATGGTCAGCATGGTGACAATGACACGTCCCTGAGGCACTCAATGACCCCAGGGGTACTCAGGGAGGAACTCAGAGAATGTCCCACCCACAAGGAGATGCTGCTGACCACATCAATGGCCTGGGCACTAATTAGAAACAGGCTGGCATTCCCTTGGAATAACAGACCAGGCCCATGAGTTTGCCACCAGCATGTCTACAACCACATTTTTGACAGACCCAGAAAAAAATTAGAAGAAAATGACCCTATAAATACTAACAGCAGACTTCTCTCTATGAAGGTAATGGGTGGTTCTATCCTCAATTTCTGTGCTTTCCTAAATTTTCTCTAACAAGTGCACATTACTCAAATGCTAGAGAAGATGGTCCAGCAACTGTGCACCTTAGTGAGGCTTTCAAAAGCCAAATAGTGGCATGTATGGCCTGGAAACTAAGGCACTAGTCTCCAACAAGGCTGAGTGGAATGCCCACCCTCTCCCCCATTCCATCCACAGGTTTGGGAGAGCACCATCAGAGCAGCCACCAGTTAAAGGAAAGGCTGACAGAGGACAGTAGCCATCAGTTAAATTCACCTGCCCTTTGCACACCTGTGAGGCTGGGGCCTTCACCACCTCCAGCTATGAATGAGAAAACCTGGAGAGGGCCTGGATGGGTGAAGGATGGCTCCCAGGCATACCTGTAGATTTGGAGGTGCCCCATAGCAATGTTCCAGGTACTGTAGGAGCCTATGTGGGGCAAGAAGGGAAAGGGAGCTGGGCAGGGGGTGAAGGGGTACACCTTGGTCATCATTCCGGAGGTCCGTGGTGAAGGCAATGAGGTTGCGGCACGACCAGGCGCAGGCCAGGGGTACCGATGGGCAGTGGGTGCTCTTCGGCCATTTCTCCCACTCGCAGACATAAGCCAGATCCATTGTGCCCACGTGCCACAGGTCACACACCAAAAACAGTCACCTGAGGCAGAGAATGACCACCTGAGGGAATAACAGAACTGGCTCATCATAGCGTTCACTGGGTGCTTGCTGGGCAATGAATGCCATACTGGATGCTGGGTCACCATGGAGAATGAAAAGGGCCCAATCCTTGACCTGGGCTTTTATGTATACTTGGGAGAGAGTCTGCATTTTAAACATAGAGGGCCAGGGAGGCCTCATGAGGGAGACAACACTTGAGTGTAAGAGTGAGGGAGCACTGAGGCATCCAGATGTCTGGGGAAGAGCATTCCTGGCAGAGGAAACAATACAAAGGCATAGCAGCTCGACTGAGCCTGCAGCATTCTAGGAGTAGCTGAGAATGAGGGGTGATGGGGCAGGTCCTGCAGGGCCCTGTGGACTTTCACCCTGAGTGAGGTGGGAGTCCGAGGAGGGCTGTTACCTATTTGTTTCAACAGGACCCCTCCAGCTGTCTGCAGGGTATAACTGGGGAACAGACCAGAGGTGACTGCACCGGTCCAGGATAACAATATTGGGAACACTGGCAACCGTGAGGAAAGGTCGGACTCTGTCTCTGTCCCGAAGGAAGGGTATTGGTGGGGCTGCTTTTGACGCAGCTGGGGACACAGTTGGGGAGAGTCAGCAGTTTGGTCTCAGTTGTGGGACTTGCTGAGTATAGCAACAAGGATACTGGCAAAGGTTTCCTCAGAGCTCTCTATGTGCCCGCAGCATTGATTATAGGTTATTTCCTTTCGCCATTACAAAAGCCCAGTGAGAATGTTACTTCAATCAACTGCATTTTTCTTAATCACTACCGCCACTTCCCCACTTCTTCAGGCTCTCTCTGCTCCATAACACCAAAGCACCCAGCTACAAGCCCCTTCAACACTTTACGCTTCGCCGTCAAATCCCTCCATCCCCATCCCCTTCAATCTTTGCTTTCCAGACCCCGCTCCCAATTTGCCCTTTGAGTTCCCAAGCCCAGCCTAAACTCTCAGGCTCCATCTCAAAGATCACAAACAATCCCGAGGTCAGTCCCCAAAGCCCTCCAGTACCGCCCCGAACACCCGTTGCTTTCCAAACCCTGTCCCTATATACCTGGCCTCCAGGTCCCACCTCCAAAGTTCTCCTTGAGTCTCCAGACCTCACCCCAGGAACCCCACGCATTCTCGAGGTCCCGCCCCCAAGTCACCCTGACCCTCAAGACTCCCCGCCATTTGCCCCATGCCCGCCCCAGGGATAAATAATCCCTAGGCCCCGCCCCAATTTCCCCAGGATCCGGGCCCCAAGTTTCCGCTGAAACCTCCAGACCACGCCCAGTGTACCCCAGGCTGCGTACCCAGAACCCTCTGCTCTCGAGACCCGCCCTCTGACCCCACAGGCCCCGCCCCAGGCCCGCGAGTCCCCACCTTCTGGGGCCCGCTTCCCGTAGCCGCGTGGAGGACTGTTCGACCCCTCCCTTACCCTGTAGTCCCGCACTCACCGGGCGGGCCCGTGCGCCGCGGCCGCAGCCCGCACTCGTCCTAACTCTCCGGCTTCATTGCCACCATCTTCTCCCACAACCAATGAATCGCCCGCGCAGCACGGCCGCTTCTCAGAGACTTCTAGGACGGCGGCGGTTCCGGCTCCGCCCTGCTTCCGGCATATTTGCATATGAGCATAAATAGATTCCCAGGAGTCACCTGAGTTTTATTTTTTAGAATAACCAACACTTTATCAATTTCATAAATGACCCTGTTTGGTTCTGCTGTACACTGCACTAATACTATCTAAGAATTAATTGCTAAATCTTCGTAATGGAACTCACCCTTAGTGTAAAGAAATTTTATTTATGCACTTTAAATATGTCTCGGGTCACAGCGTGGTTTGTGCTCGCTTCGGCAGCACATATACTAAAATTGGAACGATACAGAGAAGATTAGCATGGCCCCTGCGCAAGGATGACACGCAAATTCGTGAAGCGTTCCATATTTTGCCTTCCTTCTTGATAGAAAAGTCAGTACCTTGCTATGGGAAAAATAACTCGCTGAGCTTCCAGAGGAAAGTGACACGGAACTTGTTTTGTAAGTGTGGTTTGCTAGTCCCCAGAAAGCATCCGTGTCAAAGTTACGGAACTGCTGACTTCATTATTGGCCGTCTGCCACCTTTGTTCTCCGTCTTATATAAGGCGAAGTTACTTTCCAGGGAGATATTTTCCCTGACCGCCATCCTTGCAGACGCCTTGCTTTCAGAATCAAGGATGTGTCTCCCTGGCCCACTTCTCTTCGGTTTTCCATCGGTCTGCCGAATCCAATACGAACCTCACCAGCCTTGATTGTTCGCAGTGCAATTGGCAGAGCAGCAGGATTCGCAGCAGATGCATATGGAGCCTACTACACCCCCGGAGGGTGGGGTTGAGGGGTGGCCTGCCACGAGTATGGGGTAGTCTGTGGCAAGTCTCCTCTGCATGGGCGCCTGCCTCCTCAGGTAATGGCCTGAGGTGATGGTAAGCCCATTTGTGTGGAGAAGGCCCTCCATGCGCTGGGAGAGACCTTCGACAAAAAGAGCGCTCACAGCGTCCAGGGCTGTGGGGGTGGCTCTTTCTTACAGCCTTAGCGGGCAGAGATGGAGGCAGTTGTAAGAAGCAGCACGAGTCCAGGACTCCAATCAGAGATGGATGAAGGTGCAGAAGCAAGCTTTGAAAGAGACCAAGGGGCTGCTGGAGGAGGAACGACGACGACATTCGAAGGCTGAGGAGGGGTCCCCTGTTGTTGTGTTAGACTCCTCAGGGGAGGAAGGGGAACCAGAACCGCAATTCTGTGCCCACCCTATAGTGATGCAGAAAATGAAATCCCAGTAGCTGATGGCCCAAGCCGGCCAACCTGCGGGTGCTGCTCTGGTGACTGAATTTACTACATAGCGCCCATATACTCAAGCTGAGTTGGTAGTGTTGGGTGAACAATTCCAGCAGAAGACAGGTGAACCCCTAGTCACCTGGCTTCTGCAGCTATGGGATCTAGGGGTGGATAGCATAATGTGTATGGACAAGGAAATGGAGAAATTAGTCTCTCTGACTAAGCACCCCTTGCTACGTCAGTGATGGCAGAATAGCTCTAGGTATGAGCAAGGAACTCACTCCTTATTGGATTGGTTCATGGCATCTATCAGGACAGTCTGGACAAATGTGGGAGATACTCCCAGGAAGGTCAATAAATGGCAATCCTATGCATAGTTGGTACAAGTATTGTGAGAGGTATGCAGAACATTATGTTCAATTTAAATACCCAAGGTCAAATAAATAAATAAATAAATATGCAAGGTCCAGATGGTGAAATATTTACAGCAGGTATGAGGGATAGTTTGTTACAAAATGCTCCCTCTTCTCTATTTGGATTGCCTTTGGCGATCCTGGTGTCTTACGTGGGCTGCCCCATTAATGAGGCAAGTTTGGGAGAAGCCGAAATGAAGTGCACTCGGAAGGGCTTCCATAAGGTGTCAAAGAAAGCACCATTGGTCAAGACAGACAGACCCCTAAAAGTGACAGGAACCCAGATGTGAATGGATCTGGTATTAACTGGGGTTGATAGGGACAAGATAGATGGAAAACTTAATGCTTACAGTTAGACCTCTGGCAATAGTTAAGGGCAAACCAACGGTTCACCCCACTGGAAAAAAAAAAAAACAAGGAAAAAAAGTTGGTGAGAAGGCCACAAAACCTGAAACATGAGTGTTGAGTCCCTCTTCCATTTCAAATAGGGAGAGGGCTGAGGACTTGTCTACAAGGGATGGGCAGGGCCCGGGGGCTGCGTGGAATTGGCAATCCACTGGTCCCCAACTAATGTGCACAGGGTTCTGGCCCTAGTTGATACAAGTGCTGAATGTACCCTCCTGTATGGGAATCCAGAGAGGTTCTCAGGAGCCCCGGTAGTCATTGATGGCTACAAGGGGCAGTACTCAAGTGACACTGATAGACATTCCATTGGAGATAGGCCATTTGCCTCTGCGGATGTACAACGTTTACGTATCACCTATCCCTGAGTACATCCTAGGGGCGGACATTTTGCAAGGGCTGTGGTTGAATACCACTGCAGGAGAGTTTGGCCTCCGCGTGCAGGTGCTGAAGGCTGTAGTACAGGGAGGTGCTGCTCATGCCCCTTTGCAGCTGTCCACTCCCTGAAGGGGTAATACACACCAAACAAAGCAAACTTCTGGCAAAATAACTGGAACAATACGGAACGAGAAAAGGTGGGGATAGTACACCCCACCCATAGTCCGTACAACTCCCCAGTGTGGCCAGTGAGAAAGCCAGATGGCACCTGGCGAATGACAGTAGATTACTGAGAATTGAACAAAGTGGTGCCCACTTTGCATGCAGCAGTCCCGGCAGTGGCAGATCTGATGGATTGTCTCAGCCAGGAGTTGGGAATTTATCATTTTGTTGCTGATCTTGCAAATGCCTTTTTCTCCATTGATATAGTCTGGAGAGCCAAGACCAATTTGCCTTCATGTGAGAGGGCTAGCAGTGGACTTTCACAGCCCTCCCTGACGGGTACTTGTATAGCCCCATGCTGTGCCACAGACTGGTGGCAGCAGATTTGGCATCATGGTCCCGACCCAAGAATGTGCACCTTTACCATTACATTGATGGTATTATGTTAACTAGCCGATTTAGAAGGCGCTGTTCCTACTCTCCTAACCCACCTGAAAACGTGGTTGCACGCTTAACGAGAAGAAGCTGCAAGGGCCTGACTTATCTGTCAAGTTCTTTGGGGGTTGTTTGGTCAGGTAAGCAATGACCATATACCCAATATGGTCATTGATAAAGTCCAAGCTTACCCTGTGCCCACCACTGTTAAGCAATTGCAAACTTTCCTTGGGCTCCTTGGGTATTAGAAGGTATTTGTGCCCCATTTAGCTCAACTGCTAAGGCCCTTGTATTCCTTGGCTAGGAAGGGGGCTCACTGGGACTGGACAGAGGGGGCCCAGGTGGCCTTTGACTCCTCCAGGTGCACCATTAAAGTGGCCCAAGCTCTGCATGTATTTGACCCTGCCCAGCCTCATGAGCTGGATGTACATGTCACTGCAGAGGGCTTTGGCTGGGGCCTTTGGCGTGCCTGAAGCAGCCCATAGGCTTCTGGTCCCAATTATAGAAAGGAGCTGTGATTCGTTACTGTTTAGTGGAAAAACAATTGGCTGCTGTGTACACTGCCTTTTTGGCCACTAAAAGCATTACAACTACCACTCCTGTGACTGTGTGGGCCATGTGTCCGATCGCAGGGTGAATATGTGATTGGGCCATGAAACCACAAAGTAGCTCTGCCGAATACCTGCTTTGGCAAAATGGGGGGCATATCTGCAGCAGTGCAGTATTCTAAGCAATAGCCCCTTGAAAACCAAGCCACAAAAGGTTCTTAGACCTGTGACTTATGTGGCTATGGGGGAACCAACCTCTCAACACTTGCAAAGTGAGCCAGAGGCCAGCCCCTTCAAGGGAGGGCAAACTCCTATTCTGGGAGATGCTTGGTACATGGACAGCTCTGGCAGAAGCCATCCCCCATGATGGACGGCTGTTGCCTTCCATCCCCCAACAGAAACTATTTAATATTGATATTGATATAGGAAAGAGCAGCCTATGGGCAAACTATGAGCTACATAGTTAGTGGTCACCAATGGGCCATCCCCATTGGTAATCTGTATCAATAGTTGGATGGTATTCAGAGGCTTGACCCTCTGGATCGGCACTTGGCATCTCAACCACTGGATGGTGATGCACCAACCACTATGGGGTCTGTGCCTTGGTCGGCGACGATGGTTGCATATATATCCCTGATAAACAACATAATGTTAGCCAGGCATTATAGGCCTTGACTGCAGAAACTCAAAATATTGAGCGCCTAATGAGGGACCCCTCCAAGAATAGTGGGCTTCCCTAGCTAGTGGATGGTGCACTACATTAATAGTCCTCTCTGTCATTGCATGTACTATTGTAACGTTGTTGTAGTCTCTATTGTTGTTGTGGCATTTGGATGCAATGTAATGCACTCCTCCCACAGGGACTATTGTGGAAGACACCTGTCATGTGGATTGTGAGGCGAGAAACCCTGAAGGGGTGGAGTGTCAGGAAAATGGAGTTGCTCAGGCTCTGTCACCGAGCTTCCATGGGAAAAAGGCACAGCACTTGTTATGTAAGCATGACTTGTTAGTGCCCAGAGATCAGCCATGTAAAGTTATAGAACTGCTGAGCTCTTTGCTGGCCCTCTGCCACCTCCGTTCTCCATCTTCTATAAGGCAATGGGACTTCCTGGGAAGATATATTTCCCTGACCACTATGCTTACTGATGCCTGGCTTTTGGAATAAAGGATGTGTCTCACTTGCCTATGGCTCCTCCATTTTTCCTTCCATCTGCCCAAATCCAG
The DNA here is from genome assembly GCA_004026885.1 of Lyroderma lyra. Lineage (NCBI taxonomy): Eukaryota > Metazoa > Chordata > Mammalia > Chiroptera > Megadermatidae > Lyroderma > Lyroderma lyra. The sequence continues at coordinate 65,567 of PVJL010001827.1, forward strand.
TATGAACCTCATTGGCCTCAATTGTTTGCAGTACACTTACCCAATTGAGGGTTCTTCCAGTCTCAAACCCCACCCCCAATTCCTCCAAAAGCTAGTTCCACCTGTTCTGTATTTGTTTTACTTCTGTATTATTCACAGATGGGTAAACTGAGGCACTGATAAACCAGGTGACTTATCCAATTGTGGGCTCTTCTAGATTCAAACCCCATCCCCATTTCATCCTCCAAAGTTACTTCCATGCCTGCCAGCTTCTCCCCAGTTTAGAGCGTCTTCCTCAGGAGGAGCCATCTGGGATCACAGAGAAGGGAGCACCAGGCAGAAGGCACTGCCTGGGCAAAGACCTGGAGGTGGGGCACCCAAGGAACCTGGCTGGAGAAGAGGAGTGGGAAGAACTCAACACAGCCAGCAGATCTCCAGGGGAAGACTCGAACCTGCATGGGAGTGAGGGGCAGCCTGTGTGCTATCCCAGGTCCCCATGCCCCAAGACCTAGTCCTGTCCTCTTGGAACTTTCCTTCATAGATGGGAGCCTCTGAGCTGGCAAATCAAAGATCTCCTTTTTGTCCTTCTTACTAGCCATTTGGATTTCCATTATTCAGCATCTACCTTTAAAATTATTTAAATGCAGAGATCTAAGATGGCAGGGTAGGTAAACACTGGGCCTGCTTCGTTTCATGAAGACATTAAAATTACAACTAGATTACTGAACAACCAACATGGAGAACCATCTGAAGTCTAGCTGAACAGAAGCTTTATAATTAAGGGTACAAAAAAAGGAGGCTATTGCAAGACTGGTAGGAGCGGGGCAGAAGTGAAAGGAGCCAAACCCCATGTCAGTAGAGAAGCAGGAGGGATATCTCAGCCACAGAGGTTCCCCCCAGAGAAATGAGGGACCCCAGCCCCATATCAGACCCCCTAGCCTGGAGCATTGGTACTAGAAGACCCACAACATCTACTGTGAAAAACAGTGGGGACTCTGACTGTCTGGTTGGGACAGAAGGCTCCAGGAAACACAGATGTCCTCTTAAAATGCCCATGCAAACTCAATCACTATCAGGTACCCTGGGCTCCAGCAAAGGAAAGGAGACTCATGTGAGGGGCAGAATGAGGTATGTGGCTTTGGAGCAAGGGCTGGAAGACAGTCTCCATTTTTCCTGAGTTATCCCTCCTCGCATGCAGACAGCTGATGGGCATCATCCTTCCTGTGTTGTGCTCACCCCCACACAGCCAAATCTGAACCTGATTGGTCTGTTGAGTTTTATTCACTCCACCCTGCTGACTCACTGAGATCCCACCTCACCCAACTCTGTCAACACCAGAGGCTCTTTCTCTGGTGAGCAGCCAGCCCCACCCACACTGCAATCTTCCTTGGAAAACTATTTAAGTCTGCAGGTCCCAGGCTGGAGGTGTCTGGCTTTGGTGTGCTCTGAGACTTGCTGAGTGGCTCCAGGCATAGCACTGGCATGAAACCAGAATCTACAGGAGCACCCAGCACAGGTGACTAGAGAGAGACTGCCAGGGCCCCACAGGTCACCTACTACATAAGGTTATCCAGCTATACTGGGAGGCATAGCAGATCTACCTGATACATAGAAACAAATACCAACAGGTATCCAACATGAGGAAACAAAAAAGTGCACCTCAAATTAAAGAACAGTCAAAACTTCCAGAAGAAGAACTAAACAAGATGTAGGCAAGCAACCTATTAGATACAAAGGTCAAAATGATTATTTTAAGGATGGTAAAGGAATTTAGTGAAAACTTTAACAGAGAGATAGCAAGCATAAAGGACACAGAAACCATAAAAAAGGACCAGTCAGAAGTAAAGAATATGGGAGTTCCCTGGTGGTGTAGTGGCTAAGGCTTTAGCGCTCTCAACACTGCGGCCTGGGTCTGATTCCCACCCAGGGAACTACCCACATAACAAAAAAGCAAAAAAACAAAAAAACAAAAAAACAAAGAAGAAGAAGAAGAAATGAAGAATACTGTAATGAAATTCAGAATGCGATAGAAGGAATCACCAGCAGACTAGATGGAGCAGAGGACTGAATCAGCGAATTGGAAGACAATGTAGCAGAAAACATCCAGTCAGAATAGCAAAAAGAAAAAAAAAGAAAGAAAGAAAAAATATGAGGATAGTTTAAGGGGTCTCTGGGACAACATCAAGTACAACAGCATTAACATCATAGGAGTATCAGAAGAGAAGAGAGAAAGCAAGGAATTGAGAATCTATTTGTGTTGTTTTGTTTTGGGTGGTTCCCTGGCTGGGAATTGAACCCAGGCCACAGTGTTGAGAGTGCCAAAACCTAGCCACTACACCACCAGGTGAACCCCTGAGAACTTATTTGAAGGAATAATGACTGAAAATGTTCCTAACCTGGTGAAGGAAACAGACATACAAGCCCAGGGAGCACAGAGAGTCCCAAACAAAATAAACCCAAATAGGCCCACATCAAGACACATTATAATTAAAATGGTAAAGGTGAAAGACAAAGAATACTAAAAGCAGCAAGAAGGGGCTCCCTGGTGGTGTAGTGGCTTAAGGCTTCCCAACGCTGTGGCCTGGGTTTGATTCCCAGCCAGGGAACTACCCAAAAATAAATAAATAAAAACAGCAAGAGAAAAGCAACTAGTTACTAATAAGGAAGCTCCCATAAGACTGTCGGCTGATTTCTCAGCAGAAATTTTGCAGGTCAGAAGGGAGTGGCAGAAAATATTCAATGTGATGAAAAGCAAGGACCTACAACCAAGATTACTCTGTTAGTAATCAGAAAGGCCGTGATTCAAAATCAAAGGACAAATAAAGAGCTTCTTAGATTAGAAAAAGCTAAAGGAGTTCACCACCAAATCAGTATTACAAGGAATGTTAGGCTGCTTTAAGATGGTGGGGGGTGGGGGCAAAATTAGGAATAACAAAAGGCAATAAGTACACATCAACAATTACCTTCAATTTAAATGGATTAAAAACTCCAATCAAAAGATATGAAGGGTAACATGCTAAGTGGAGTGTCAAATAGCAGAAGACAGATACAAGTTAATTTTGCTTATATGTGAAATCCAAAGAAAATAAACAAATGGAACAGAAACAGATTCAAAACCTAGAAAACATTTAGTTTGTTCCCAGAGGGGAGAAAGGTTGAGGGAGGGGTGAAATAAGGGGAAAAGATTGGGCAGTTCAGTTTGGTGGTTACAAAGTAAGAGTTATGGGGATATAGGCTATAACATGGGAATATAGTCAATAATGTTGCAATAACTATGGGTGGCATCAGATGGGTATTAGAGTTGTTCGGGTGATGGGAGGATGACAGGAGGGGTGGGTGACAAAGGGTAAGAAATCAATAAGTACAAATGTATAGTCACAAATAGACACAGGGATGTGTATGTGTGTAAAGTGCAGTACAGGGCATATAGTCAATAACATTGTATTAACTATGGTGCCAGATGGGAACCAGATGTATCACAATAAGGATTTTGTAAGTTATATAAAATGTCTCATCACTGTGCTGTACACCTGAAACCAATATATTAGATATAACTGAAAACTAAAAATAAGTAAGAAAAAAATTTAAAAACAAAAATAAAAACAAAAACAGAGAAAGGAAACTTGTGATTTATAATAAAGAAAAATCTTCAAGGTCAATTAATTTTTTAAAAATTACCTAAATTACAATTAAAATCACAATATTACAAATGCAGAACTGTATGTATAGGGTGGTACTTTTGTGGTTC
>PVJL010001827.1:69393-86427 GCA_004026885.1 Lyroderma lyra
AAAAAAAAAAAAAAAAAAAAAAAAAAAAAAAAAAAAAAAAAATCACTATAAGTATACACAAGGAAATAACAGCAATGATGCCATCTCATGGGATGGAATAGGAAGTGGGTAAACAGAGAACAGAAGTGGGAAGGAAATTTTACTATGAGATATTCTAAACTTAAAAATTATTAAAATAAACATGTATATTAACTTTTTTTTTTTGTATGTGGGTAGCTCCCTGGCCAGGAATCGAACCCAGGCCACAGCATTGACAGCGCCAGTGCTGAAGCCTTAGCCACTACACCACCAGGGAACTCCTTAACTTTTTTAATTAAATGAATAAACTTATTTATAAAAAAAAAATTTAATTATTTAAATGCATGTTAAAATGGAATACTGAGCATGCAGTGCCCACTAGCTTCCAATGCTGTGCCCCAATGAAAGGCACCAGGCCCCTGGGAGAAATATTCCAGCTGAGCAGGAGCGTCTTATAAGAGCAGAAAGTCAGGACCATGCTCAAGAAATAAAAACCCCACAATGATGGGGATGCCTCAAAGAGACAAGGGAGCCCATTGAGGTAGCTCACAGCTACTCACATTTCTGCAACAAAATGAAGTCATAGTGTTTCATAATCCAAAGTATGAAGCAGCCCACACCTCCACATTGGTATAAATGATTGAATAAACACAGACAGGAGGGGAAAAGAGACAAACCTCCATGCAGAATTCCCCATAATTAACGTAGATTCTCCCCCCACCCCTCCATGTGGGCTGCTCAAGGCAACTACTTCCAAGAGCATAGTATGGGGGGGACCTCCCAGTCAGAAGTCTGACCAGCACCCCTGGCCAGGAAATCAGGGTCAATGTCAGCTGTGAGGAGCCAAGCAGTGACCGTGATGTGACCAGATGAGCAGGGTGCATCCCTCAGTGCAATCATGAGAAAAAAGCCAGAAAACTAGGACAGGGGACTTCCTGCAGGACCTGTGGCCGGCCCCAGATGCACAGAGGGAGGACGACGTTAAGAGACACATGAAGAAGGCCACATGATAACAATGGTGGCAGAGTCTGCATGGATGTGGCCAAGGGATGCTGGAGTCCCCAGGAGCTGGGAGAGGCAGGAAGGACCCTCCCCTGGAGCCTCCAGAGGGAGCCTGGCTCTGTGACACCTTGAGTTGGACTTCTGGCCTCCAGGCTTGGGAGACAATAAATTCCTGTAGTTTTCGGCTGCAGTGTGAGGTGTTTTCCTACTGCTGTGCCAGGGACCTCACACAAGTGATCTGGAGGTCATGCAGCTAGGAAGTGGCAGAGCAAAGGGCCAGATGCTCCCAGCACTCTCCCCACCACCTGCCCCACTCTCCAGCTGTCACTCAAGTGAAGCTACTCTCCCCAGGCCTGCAGCCCTCAATGACCGGGACCCAAGTGCAACCTCTGCCTACTGGGCCCCCAGCCCTGCCCCAAAAGAAAACCACAAAGCTGGAGACCAGAGCACCAGCAATTTATTGAACTCTCCACTTTCCCCAGTGCGCAACTAACCACACACACAGGAGTGGGAGGTCCCCCAGCCCTGCTCTTCTGGGCTAGGTCAGGGTGACCAGCTCAAGGAAACACCAAAGCAACAGGCCAGAGTCAAGCTGGTGGAAGGAGAAGATCAAGGGACACGGAGAGGGCAAAGTGGCAGTCTGAGGGCGGAGGCTTCTGGCTGGAAGTCCCAAACCCACAGTATGAAGGGTGGGGAGAAAAGTTGGGGGAGAGGGGTTGTAGAGCACACGGGGCCCTGAGAGCTACCAAAAAGCACCAGGGGAGGACAACACACATCCCAAAGAAAGTAAAACCAGCCTTTAAGCTGCATCTTGTCCTGGGTCGTGGGGCACTGGCATGCACACACACGCAGACACACACACGACATAATGCTCCTGGGGTGAGGGACAGCACCCCAGAGACCTCCTCACCCTAGCCAAAAACTGGGAGGAGGGTAAAGCAGGGACTAGAATAAAGCCCCACCCCTGCCCTGCAATTTAGCTATCAGTTGGAGCAAGTAGTATTTGGTTTTTCTTCCCAAAAGGGAAAATTAAAAATCTACAACAAATCACACTGAATTAATTAAAAGTGATAAAAACCCAGTCTTTCTCTCCTCACTTAGGCTTCAGACTGGGCCCCAAAAGCTGAATGAAGAAGGAGCATGGAAGTGAACAGGCAGGTCTCCCCATCCAAATACAATTCCCAGAGCAGGGAGCTACGAGGCCCTGGGATAGAGTGGGGTAGACCCAGCTGCCAGCTGTTCACCTGGGAGAGCAGGGATGGGATAGGGCCAGGGTGAGAGACTGCCATCCCAAGTGGGAGAGCACGTCTCCAGGGACAAATTCTGAAAACAATAAACAAATTTTAGTAGATGGTATGGGAAGCCTTGGCAGGGGAGGAAGGCAGGTGGGCGGGGCTGCCATCAGCTACGCTGCTCCAGGTAAGCAGACAGGAGTAGTCCTGGGGGCAGGAAGTCCAGGTGTCTATTGCTGACCTTCATCTGCCTTTTGCCCTCCAGGTCAGCACCTGCAAGAGGGGACAAGAGGGCAAGAATGAAAGGAATGCAAATCATGGCGCACAGAGGTGACTTGCTCTAGGCCAGCGGTTCTCAACGACCTTTTCACAGGGGTCGCCTAAGACCATCAGAAAACACATATCAGATATTTACATGACGATTCATAACAGTAGCAACATGACAGTTACAAAGTAGCAACGAAAATAATTTTATGGGGGTCACCACACCATAAGAAACTGTATTAAAGGGTCGCGGCACTAGGAACCACTGCTCTAGGCCCTTCCCCACAAGAGGTCACTGCAAGCTGGCACTTGGGTTCTGGCTGACTGTGACACACACACCCCCACCCTGCTAGGTCCCAGGCCTGGACTCCTGCAAACAGCTGCTACTCCCTGAGTGCTTCCTTCTGCAACCTGTTCATCCTTTCTGTCCTTCATCCCATGTTCAGATGGGTGCACAGAAACACACAGGTTGGAGGCCAAGAAGACACTCCAGGCTCTGAACAAGTGTCCCGCCTCCTCCCTGGTCTCTAGCCTCCATCCCTACCCTCAGAGTGACTGTGAGCTCGATCCCACCACCAATGGGCAGACCTGGCTCTTCCCTGTGCACCCCCGGCCCAGGCCCTCCATTCTCAGTCTATGGGAATAAAGGCAAGTGTGGGGGCTGCTTTCCTGTGAGGGAGAAAGGGTGAGCTTGAGGGAATCACAGGATGAACCATCCTGGGGTTGCCATGGGAACCATCTCCTCAGCAACTCTGGGTAGGAGGCAGAGACAGGTGTGGGGAGTGAAGACACATGGGGGCACAAGGGCCAACAGGGGCCTGTGACCAACCTCTTTGTCGGGGGGGGGGGCTGTGTCCCAAGACCATCCCCCTTTATAAAGTGCGGACACAGGCTCTGGGAGGGGGTACTTGCCAGAAGTCATACGTGTGGCACAATGGAGGGGGGCTATGGCTAAATAAGGAAACTGCAGACACTGTCATCGTGGGGCCCCTCAAGGCCCAGCTTTATCACCCACACACAGGCTCTTCTCTCCCACTGATCCTGAAGGTGTAGATGAAGGGGTGTCTATGTCCACAGTGTCACCCAGCATGGGGCCAGAACCACAGAAACCTCCTGGGAAGTAACACAGCATCCCACTGCTACTGCTTTGCTCAGAGCTGAGTAAGCAGACCCCGGGTGGCCTCAGTTTCCTCAGGCTGAATTGGCTCACTGGCCCCCAGGCACTTACTGGCTGAGATGAGATCCATATACTGGCAGACAGCATGGAGTAGGAGTCTCTCGAAGCTAAGGAGGAACAGACCACCGGTGAGTGGCCATGGGCCGAAAACAGACACCCAGGGAGCTCATGGTGCCCGTCCCCACCAGTCACCTGCTGTCCAGCATGGCCGTATACACAGCCTGGGGGGACATGGAGAAGAATGTCAGCAACCTCTCCTCCCAGGTTTCCAGCGTTTCCTGAGGAGAGACAGGCCCAGGGGTCAGGCTGACTTGGGGATCTTGGCCAGGCTGTCCAGGATCCCCACGCCTGGGACAGCCCCCGGAGCCCAAAGCCTTGGGTTCAAATGTGGTCTCTGACCAGCTATATGAAGCTACTTAACTGGTTCCAAGAATACCAGGTACTTAGTTATCTCCATACCTTTGAATGCCTGCACCTTCTGCCTGGTGAACTCCTACACATCCTGCAGTGCCCACCTTCATTGTCCCTGACCCTACCACCCTCAAGGAGAGCCCTTGCTTAGCCCTGGGTCCTGAAGTCTGATCACACTGGTCCGTATCCCATCCTGGCTCCACCACAGTGCACACGCTGGGTAACAGGTATAGCTTGGGAAGCCAAGACAGGCAGATGGGGAGAGGTGGCCCAGCCTAGTATTCACCATGGGGATGCGACTCCGCTTGAGGACAGTTCGCAGACGCCGGCTAATGCGCTGGAAGCACTCTCGGGGGGTGTAGGCTGGATACTCTGCAAGAGTTCAAGGCGTCGGGCAGAGATGGAGCAAACCCCTCCACAGGTCCACGCCCTTGCCTTGCAGTCCTGTCCCTTCGCCAGGCTCCCCCCTACCTTTCCCCAGCCCCGCCCCACACGCTAGACCAAGACCCCATTCTTACATCTGCCCACTTTCCCCCTATGGGGGTCTCACCTCTCCGCCTATCCTCTCCCCGGTTAGGGCCCCTCCTCCGCGCCTTGCTCTTGCCCTCATCCTCCAGGAAGCGGAGGACCCGCTCCTGCTCCTCCCCCGAGCGGTTCATGAAGTCATTCCAGACCTGGAACAGAGGCAGGCAGGCCCTGGGCTAATGATGGCGCGTCTTTGGGCCTCAGTTTCCCCATGTGGCCGATGCACACTGAGGACCACAAAGGACATGGAAATACTCCTTGAGGACACCTGTGCACGCCAGACCCGCCAAGAGTTCATGGGGCACCTGCGGACCCGCTTGTCTGGGGGACAGTGTTGATATGGATGAGCAGATGAATCACGGGTGTTGGAAGGTTCTGGAGTGGGATGGGGTTTTAGCCTGGTCTGGGGACCTGAGGGAGACTGAAGGGGCATTCATCAAGGGACCAAAGTGGGGTAAGTGCTCCTGGCGATGGGAGCCCAAACAGAAACAGAGACTGGAGTAGAGGGAGTGAGACAGCGGGTAAGGGCCCCACCTTGACATAGGTCTCATTGTTGCAGGCTTCTGCAAAGATGCCGGGTGCTGCAGGGGGTGCCATGTCCCCATCCTCCAGACCAGGTGTGCCCCCATCTGTCTCCAGCAGGGTTAGGAGGTACTGGGCTAGATGGAAACACATGGTCTTTGGGCTGGGATATGGCATTTGGGCCCCCCAGGCTCCATGGAGACCCGCAGGACATCTTTCCTTTCCTCACCTCTACATTTATGGCCTTTAGTTTCTAATTTGTACCAGCCTCCCCCACTCCATGTTGCAACTGTCTCTCCCAGAAGACACAGAAACTACCCAGCCTTCAGAACTCCTCCTACCTCTCCTTACCTCATTGAACTCCTACGCACCCTTTAAAGCCCAGTTCCAATGCCCAGAGCTCCCTCTGGCCCAGCCCCAGCATTGGCCATCTCAGGGCTGGGATCACATAGTAAGACAGTGCCAACATGCACACCATTCTCATCTGAGCCCTAGTTGGTAGCAAGAACCCCCTGAACCCTCCTCACTGTTTTCCAGGCGCTGGAGGCTCTTCCGCCCCTTGGCCTTGGGCACAAGGTCTGAGTTCCGCACAGCCTGGTTGATGAAGTGCTGCTTCCTCTTGGAGGCCGAGAACCTCTTCACTTGGGAGCCGGCTAGCGTGGGCAGGCATCCCGGAAGGTGCCTGTGGGCCAGGGTTGGCGGGGGCAGTCCTCAGGGCCAAGAGAGGCCAGGACCCCCAGGCAGAACCCTACCACTGGTGCTCCACCATAGCCATCATCTGGTCGGCTTCCCTCAGCAACGAGGAGCTCACTCCCTGACATGTGTGTAGCTGGGGAACCTTAAATGTTCATTTTGCTTCCTGGTCATATCATCCAAAGGTAGGCGCAACTGTGATGGCATATTAATAAACCAAGGCAGAGAAGACATTTGCCTGAATTCACACATCGGATGGGAAGCTGAGAGAAGCTACGCCTCCTTCTCCCAGGTTCCAGATTTTAGCTGCAAGCTGGTGAGGCCCAGAGTGTTCGGATTTGAACATTACTGGCCTCGGAGAGTTTCTCAAGAGACTTGATTCACCTGAGCCCACCTGCCTCATGCTACCCACCAGGCTCTCCCCTGCTATGCCCAGGGGCCAGGACCAGGGAGGGGGCTAGAGTACACCCTCCCCTTCCCCAACTACTCTGCTCTCCTCTGAGCTAACAGCATTAACTATAGAGATGGATTAGCAGTGCCCAGGCCAGGCCTCCCACTGGGGACCTGCTGGGAACCACCCACCCTGCCACTGACCCCACCACAGGTCAGGTGCAGTGGAGCGCCATGGGGCTCTTGGATGGAAACTTCCTGGCAGGAAGATGCTAGGCCTTCCTGGCTAGCCCCTCCACAACCCCAACCATAGGATGGTCCTCACTAGGCTCAGAAACCCTCACTCTGTGGGCGATGGTGGATTCTGGCCCCTAGAGGGCCTGGGGTGCCAGGAACCCCACTTCCCATGTCCTAGCTCGCTCCCCCTCCCTCCCTCACTGTGCTCCAGTCAGCTCCTCGCTGCTCCTCCAGTACAAGGCAGGGTCCCACCTCCAGGCCTTTGCATTGGCTATGCCCCTGCCTGGTGCACACTGCCTTAGACTCCAAATGGCTCGCCACTCACTGTCTTTTGGCTTTTGTAGAAACCTCATCAGAGAGACTCCAATGTCCTCTATTTAATACCTTACTGCTTTGGTTTTCTGTATATTCTACTCTGATAACTCTGATAATGACTACTCACCTCTCCCACTAAAATATAACTTCCATGCAGACACTTATAGCCATTCCTGGCACCCAGTAGGTGCTCAGAAAAGTTACTGTTAGATCAGTTCTCCTGAAAAATCCCTGCAGGCGCCTATGGGTCTGGGAGGGGTCACTCAGAATCAAGAGAAGCTGAGATAGGCACCCTACCCCTGCGACCCAGCTGCCACCTGCTTGGTTTCCTCCTATAAGAGGGCACTCACCCCCTCAGCCACACCATTGATCATAGCAGCATCCCTGGGTTAGGCATTTACATATCAAGTCAGCACAGGACCAGACCTAAGGGTTGCCTCCCAGAGGCCTGAGCACCCCCACCCAGAGCCCCAGATTCTCCCTGGAGTTCCAGCTGTGTATCTCCACTCTGAGAGCTGGACAAAGTCCAGGATGGCAGCCTGGTGGGACTGATAACAGAAGCCACATCCAGGGGGAGGTGTCAGGGGGTGTCAGAGCAGGGCAGGACTCAGTGAGAGAGCTCCAACAGGGTCCCCCTCAACCACTCAGCCTCCTGCTTCCTTCCTGGGTCCACAGAGGTCTGCGGTGGACTCCTCAGACCAAAGCCTATCTAGCTAAGACCCAACTGGTCCCTCCCCTGCTCTACCACCTCCCATAGCTCCCCAGCACCCTCAAGGCAAGGCCCAGCTCTTCCTCAGCCTGACTCCTCACTGGTTGTCCTGTACCTGGATCACATAGTCTGTGCCTGCTTGCACAGGCATTCAGGGGGCTTACCACCATCTCATGGACCTCAACCACTGAGCTGAGCACTGGAAAATGAGCTTGCTGACAGCCAACTGAATGGGAGAAAATATTTGCAAATAACGCATCAGATAAGGGTCTAATACCTAAAATATATAAAGAACTAATACGACTTAACAACAAAAAAACAAAAGTGGGCAGAAGAACTAAACACACACTTCTCCCATGAAGAAATACAAATGGCCAGCAGACATATGAAAAAATGCTCATCCTCATTAGCTATCAGGGAAATGCAAATCAAAACCACAATGAGACACCACCTCACACCTGTGAGAATGGCTGTTATCAACAAGTCAAGGAATAACAAGTGCTGGAGAGGGTGTGGAGAAAAAGGAACTCTGGTACACTGCTGGTGGGAGTGCAAACTGGTACAACCACTGTGGAAGGCAGTGTGGGGGTTCCTCAGAAAATTGGGAATGGAGCTACCATTTGACCCAGCAATCCCCCTTCTGGGGATCTACCCAAAGAACTTGAAAAGCTTTGTCCGCAAAGACTTATGTACCCCAATGTTCATTGCAGCGCTGTTCACAGTGGCCACAACATGGAAACAACCAAAGTGACCTGTGACAGACGACTGGATAAAGAAGCTGTGGTACATATACACAATGGAATATTACTCAGCTGTAAGAAAAGATGAAATATTGCCATTTGCAACAAAATGGATGGACCTGGAGATCATCATGCTAAGTGAAATAAGCCAGACAGAAAAAACAAAGAACTGTATGACTTCACTCATATGCGGAATATAAAACTGAAAGCAAAGAAAAAAGAAATGAACAAACAAATAACCCATGGACATAATCAATAGTTCAATGGTTATTTGGGGACAAGTGGGTTAGGGAGGGGAGAATGGGGAGGGGGTGGGAGAGGAGGGGGGGAAGCTAAATATAAGGTGATGGAAAGAGTCACATTAGGTGGTGAACTTACTATACAACAAGTTGACAATGCACTGTAGGATTGTATGCCTGAAACCTATGTAATCCTTGCTAACAGATGTCACCCCAATAAGTCTAACAATAAAAATGAATTTAAAAAAAAGAAAAAAGAAAAAGAGCTTGCTGACTTCAACCAGATTCTAGCAGGAGATAAGGGTCAGGTGGCATTGGGGGGCCCAGACCCCCCACTCAAGACACAGAAAGGACAGGGAGTAAGGGAGCAGGGCAGAAGCAGCAAGGCAAGTCAGATTTGTAATGAAGGCTGGGGGTGGTTGGACATCAGTATAAACTTCATATAAAATGTATCTACACATCAAAACATCAATGTCCAACCCCATCTTTCCCCCATGACTTTCTCTACTCTGGCCACAACAGGCCCATTCATGTGCCTCAAATGTGCCGAACAACCCACCTCAGGGCCTTTGCATGTGCTGAACCCTCTGCCTGAAGTACCTTTTCTCACAGATCATTCTGGCCTCTGCTCACTGTCACCTGTCCAGAAACTGTCCCTCCCTCACCAGCCCATTCAGCCCTGTTTGCCTGTTTCACCAGCTGGCATCTGAAACCAGTTGGTCTATGTATGTGTTTGCTCCTTAATCCTCACCTCCCTTGCTAAACCCATGGGAACAGGACACAGGATGGGGCTTCTTGGTCCCTACCGTGTACCCAGCACTCGGGTCACAGCATGCACTCAATAGCTGTTTGTTGAGTGAATACCTGACCTTCTATTTACACATTCACCTAAGAGTCAGTTCATCTGCCTCCAGTGCCATCTAGAGACCTCTTTACAGATGGGGACACTGAGGACCCTGAAGGGGCACCTGAGGCTTTTTGGACTTGTAGTCCTTGAGAAATGTTTGTACAGTGAACAGGACCAATGGCAAACAGCTACTAAGTCAGATTGGGTTTGCGGGTAACAGAGCTCATTGCCCCCAATTCTACTCTCTGAAATAGGGAATTTTGACACCTGTTGCTCTGGGCAGAAACCACCCTCTGTTACTGGTCCCCTCCCCCAGGAACAGGCAAGAGAGGAACCTAGTGCCACAGCAGGAAATCAAGAGGGCTCAGGGCAGAGATGACTCAGGCTGGGTGGGGCCCAGTGGGGCCCCCATAACAGTGGCCACATCTCCCAGAACTAGAAGTCGGGGGGCCCAGGTGTGGCTCAGAGGACCCCTTCCCGGCAGGTAATTACTCACATCTCTAGAGACCTGGGTAAATACCCAGAGGAGATAATATATAAGGTAATACTAAATATAACAATAGAGTAATAATAAATGGCATAATAAAATAACAATAAAAATAATTATATACGATCCTTTTAAAATAATAAAGCAACTAAAATACCAAGATGTCTGAGATAATTAAAGAGTGGACCATCCCCCATGCTGGGCACCTCAGGCTGAGGGGGTCATTGACCCCAACCAATTTGAGAAGAGGCTATTGTTACTATCTTATTTTACAGGAGGGGAAACTGAGGCACAGAAGGGCGGACCATACAGGTTCCTGTGTAAACTCCTGGGTTTAAAGAAAATCTGCGACCCACAGGGTCCACACCCAGATGGGGTCGCTCTACCTGTTTCCAATCTCCCTACCAGGACGTACGGTGTTGGCTGCTGGGTTTTTAAGCACCCCCCACCCCATTTAATCTGGTAAAGTAGCCGGACATAAACCAACAGCCCTGTCCCCGCACGAGAGGGGTTTATAACCCAGGAGGGGAACCAGCTGTGGGGTGAGGACCCAGCCTGGGGACAGCCACACCGCATGTGGGTAAAAGCCCGGGGAAACCGCGCACCGGCCGCCTGACCCGGGCAGTGACAGGAGCACAGAACCCCCAGGCAGGTTCGTACACGGCCGGGACTCGGGGTCTGTAAACTCATAACCGGGCTGTGCCCCCTCTTCTCCGTGTCCGGGATGGGATTTTCCGGGGTGAACATTGGGTAACAATAAGTCCCCCCCACCCTCGACTCGCGTCTAGGGGGTGTCACCGAGGAAAAGGGGCGGGACGGGCCTGGGGCTGCGGCCGAGGTGGAGAGAGGGCAAAGCGGGGCCCGGAGCCTTGGAGGGCGCGCCCTTCCCGCCCCAGCACGCTCACAGCATTCGCCGCCCGCCTGGGGCGTCCCCCGCCGCCTCCAAGCCGCCCTCGGGGTTCTCCAGCGCGACCATGGCTCGGATGCCGCCGTCGGCGCCGCGACCCAGCAGGGCCTACTTGGGGCCGGGCAGGAAGTGACGGACTCCCGGAGGCGGGCCGGGGCGGATCCTGAAGAGTGGATTCGTGGGGCGTGGGCCACCGCCAGAGGCCAGCCAGACCCAGGGCCGCCGGTGGAGGGGCACCCAGGCCCCGGGGACAGAAGGGGAAACTAAGAAACTGAGGTGGAGGTGGAGGACCACAGCCACAAAGTCATGCTGAGGGCTGGGAGGGGCACTGAGCCCCGAGGGACAAAACGAGAAACTGAGGCCCGGGTAGAGGCTGCACCCCTCTTCAGAAGCAGGGGAAGGACGAAATGACTTATACTACTCTTCACCCCAGTACTGACAGGAACATGCCTTCCACTAGCCCCCTCCCAGTCGCCATTAAAGTGTAGCCCCTGGAACACCAGCTGGGTGCCTCAGTTTACTCATCTCTAAAAATAAGATGCCAGCCACTACCTCCTTTTTCTTTTTAGGGTTTATTCTCTTAACAGATGCCCACCATGGGCTGGGACCAGCGCTGGGCTCTTTGGAACCCAGCAGTGACCAAGATAGGGCCCTCTTTCACTGAATGTGGTGAGGAAGAGGAGGCCTCGTGGAGGGAGATTGACAAACTACAGAAGTGGGAAGGGTGTGGTAGGTAGTGGGAACAGCCAGTGCAAAGGCCCTGGGGCATCCAGAGTGGCCAGAGCAGAGTGATGGGTTGGGGAAGAGGGAATGGAAGTGGAAGGGAGGAGCAGACCTGGTGGCCCTGTGATGACAGATCTGGTTTTGGTCCTGAGGACAATGGGAGCCATGAGAGGGCTTAGAGCAAAGAATTAAAGCTGCTGTAGAACCTAGAATCCACCCTTCAATCTACAACAGAAATGGGGAACTGACAGCACAGGGATTCAACCTGCCATATCCAGCCTGGTGAAAATTATACAGGACAAATAATGGATTGCCTTAATAAATAAAGAGCAAGGGAGGAAAAGAAAAAGAAAGAAGGTGGACCCACTAAAAGTCCCAAAAGAATTCATACTATGTGATTAAATGTGAAAAGAGACAAAAGGAATCAATGATGATACACATCAGGAGAGAAAGGACCTCCAGGGGGCCCTGGGGGCCCCAGATTTTTGCTTTCCTGCTCTGACCTGTGGTGAGTACTTATTGGCTCAATAAATGTGCCAATTCTAGAGGATGCAGCTTGGGCCTTGCCCTGATGGGGCCTCACTCCCAGACAACCTGTACTGCACCTTCTTCACACCCTCCCAGACCCTCAGGCGCTCATCCTGTCCATGAGCCACCGCTATTCCCCAGGTCCCGACCATGAAGGTCCAACCACTTGCTGAGTTCTCCCCCACCAGCTTCCCCCAAACAGTTCTTCCACCCCGACCTGGTAACTGTGGTCCCCCTTACCCTAACCTGTCCCTCATTACCACCCCAAGGAGATTTTTCTGAGGTGGAGCCTGGATGGGATGGTGGGGAGGAAGACCCAGCCAACGGGGTCCCCATTGTCGAGAATAACTTTGAAGGTATAGAAAAGGTGAACAGGGAAAACAGGGAACTGTGTCCCATGACCTGGTCTCTTTGTACTTCCCCCTGGAGACTCCGATGTGTGTTGATGCCCATTTGTATGTATCCATCTCTCCACCCCTCCAGTGTAGTCTCTTCATACAAAGGGTGGCATCTTTCTCTCTGTGGCATAGCGCTCCACAGTGGCCCAGACATCTTGGCACATGGTTGCATGTGCTAGTCTCTGGGTACATTTCTAGGTGTGAGTTTTCTGTTCAGCAGTGGCCTTTGTAAACTGCCCTCCACCTGGTACAGGTGTCCATGCACCCTGTGCACGTGTCTGCCAATCACAGCCCGTAGGCTGGGAGGTGGTCACGTCCTGGGGGTCTGATTTGTAGCAGCCAGAGTCAGGGGAGGTTGTGTTCTCCTTTTTGGGAGGATGATGGGGGCGGGGGGGGGGGGGGGGGGGGGGCGGGGTGTAGTTCCCTGGCTGGGAATCGAACCCAGGCCGCAGCACTGAGAGCGCCCAAGCTTAGCCACTGCACCACCAGGGAGCTCCCAGGTTGTGTTCTTTAAAGAACAAACATCTAATTACCAGATCCCAGGAGGTGAGTCTCTGCCCTCCCTCAAGTCAGAGTCGGTCCTTCCAGAATCCACAGCAGCCTCCATGCAGCCTCCCCTTCTCCTGCTCTTCCCCACCCGCCTCCTCCAGCCAGTCCCTTCCAGTGCTTCTCACCCCGACCATTCAGGAGGAGGGAATAGGGAGAAGGCTGCGGTGCGTGTGGATGGAGGGCGCACAGGCAGAGAGGAGAGTGACCAGCGGCTGCAGAAGAGGCGGGAAGGCGGGGGCAATAGTGGCGGCTCCAACTATAAACACGCGCGCGGCCTCTGCGGTGAGGGCAGAGGTGCAGCTGAGCCCAGCGGGCTGCCCTCCAGACCCGGTGGCCTCCAGCCGAAACCCCTCTCAGGCTTCAAGGGGGTATCCCCAGTGGGCCAGGAGGAGGGTCTCCGTGCGAACGCGGAGCAATCCCAGAGGGCGGCGAAGCCGTGCGCGCCGTGGCCACATCAGGACCCAGTGCATCCTGGTGGGCGCTGGCCAAGGCATCCGCCTGCCCAGGCTGTGCCACCAACGCCTCGGACGGCCACTTCCCAGAGCTGAGGCCCGTGGATGCCTGGCTCGCGCCGCTCTTCTTCGCCGCACTGATGCTGCTTGGCCTGACAGGGAACTCTCTTGTCACCTTGGTCATCTGCCGCCAGAAGCAGATGCGCACGGCGACCAGCTTCTACGTTGGTGAGCGCCCGGGGCGCTGCGCGGTGCTCGCCTGTCTGGGAGTCGTCGCCACGAGGGCGGAGTGGCGTCGGGGCACGCCTTCGCGGTGCCTCGGGGTCCTCCCAGATAGGGGTCTCTCCCCTGCAGGTCTCCTGTTATTTCCCTAATGTCCCATTTTAGACAGTACATATGGTCAGCCTCCCAGGCTGCAGGTCTCAAACTCTGGCATTGGAGGGTTTCTTGTGGGCTGGGGTAGTTAAAAGGGAGCCTGAGGAGTGTGACACAGGGAGAGCTCTCCACTGCCACTTCAGGAAGGTGTCTGATTGAAATGTGGTTCTTATGGCATCTTGTCTGATGAATAAAAGCAGTCGAGGGAGGGACTGCTTGGCCCACAGTTCCCCCAATTTGCAACCTCTGCCCCAGAGGCTCGGTTTGCACATTTGTGTGATGGGGTGGCCCACCACACAGGTGAGTGCTCTGCTCAGTGTTCTCCACCACAATCTCTAATTTGCAGATGAGGAAACTGAGGCTCAGAGAGGCAGGACCTGCTCAAGCTCTCCCAGCCCGGTCAGGAGTGAGCAGGGCCCATCGAAGCTGAAATGGCTATGAAGCCTGTGCAGGGGTGGGATGGGGCGGGGAGTTGGGGGACGTTTGAAATGTAAAATGGGACAGTGGAGGATGTCTTCTCTCTGGTCGCTCAGACAAAGGCGAGGGCTAGGGACCTGGGCCAGAGCACTGGGTGGCTGAGGCCCCTGCACCTTGTGTCCAGTGCCATCTCATCCCACCTGCAGCCAACCTGGTGGCCACAGATGTGACCTTTTTGCTGTGCTGCATGCCTTTCACCGCCCTGCTCTACCTGCTGCCTGCTTGGGTACTGGGTGACTTTATGTGCAAGTCTGTCAACTACATTCAGCAGGTGGGCCACAGGCTGGGGCACCAGGGGTGGAGTCCGGGTGTGGGCTGGCTGGACAATGGGTGCGAGCGGGCTAGGAGGATAGGTCTGGATGCTGCGGCTGGGAGGAGGTGGAGTCTAGAAAGGGGGGTGGTGGGAGGGAGGGAGGACCCAGGCAATGCGGGGTGGGGGGACACAGATAGGGACCTGCGTCAAGGATCAGTACAGGGAGGGCAATCCGGGTTCTTGTCCCACTTGTCCCTGGGTCCTGGGATGGCTCTGCCTCTCCCCGTCTCAGTCTCAGGGTGCCCTGATCATCCTGGGCTCCTCTCTGGTATAGTTTCTCTCTGGCCCTTTCAACTGTGGCCCCTGCAGGCTCTCCCAGGACACCTTCGGTGTGTGTCTAAGTGGTTGGATATGTGGGGGGACCCACAGGGTGGGCACACACAGATCAGGCCCTCTGAGGTCTCCATGCAGGCCACCTGCACCACCCCCATGAGCCCTGACCGCTGGTACAGTGGCCATGTTCCCGCTATGCGCCCCACATGGTGTTAGCTGTCAGCCTGGGCATCTGGGAGGGAGAGTGAAGTGTGAGGGCCCAAGGGGTGGAGGGACAAGCCCTCTTGCCCTGGGCGCCCTCCCACTCACTGCCTGTCTGAGGGTGTCCGTCGTGCATCTGGGAAATGGGCGCAATAGCGCTCCCTGCCAAGAACCACCGAGGGTACCGACGAGGGATGTCCGCCTAGCGCCCCTCGGCCCCAACAAGGGCATCAGCCACGCCTGTGGTGCAGGTTCTGCGACCGTGTCTGCTCGGTGCTCGCCCTGCTGCACCTACTGCAGCGAGGCCTTCCCCAGCCGCGCCCTGGAGCGTGCCTTCGCGCTCTGTAACCTGCTGGCGCCCTACCCGCTACCGCTGATCGCCACCGTGACTGCCGTGGGGCCACGCTGCGCCACCTGGGCCGGGTCGCCATGCGCCCCCCATCTGGCGACAGCGCCCTGCAGGTGCGCCGCTGAGTGGGTTGGGGGCGCGGCCGGGCTGTGGTGGGGGCAGGCACCTGGAGTGGGGAGAGCACCTGGGGGAGGGTCTGAAGCGGGGCAGTGCGGGAATCCGAGAGGGCCGAGGAGGGGCGCTCTGAGGGCGTGGCCCATAGCCTGTCCTCCCGCCTCCCGCTACCTCCAGGGGCCGCTGCCGGCGGGGCGACGGGGAGCTGTGGGCTCCAAGGTGTGGAGGCTGGTGGCGGCCGTGCTCCCGCTCTTCGCTGCCTGTTGGGGTCCCATCCAGCTGTTCCTCGTGCTGTAGGCGCTAGGCCCAGCGGGCTCCCGGCACCCGCGCAGCTACGCCGCTGACGCACTCAAGATCTGGGCGCACTGCACCTCGGCGCTCAGTCCCCGCTCTGCGCGTCCCCGGGCTCACACTTCCGTCAGCCCTTCCGCCGCGTCTGCCCCTGCGCTCCCCGCCGCCTCCGGCGTCCCCGGCGGCTTGGACCCATGCATCCCGCCACCCCCCACGCCGAGCTGCACCGCCGGGCTGCCCACCCGACCCCTAGGGTCCCGGAGCCGGGGAGCAGTGGGCCCGAACCGAGCAGGCTGTGCGTCCTGAGGGAACACGCTGCCCCTCTCTGAACACTGGCGCGATGGAGGTGAGCCTCTCGGGGACAGGCGCTGCTAGTATTGTTATTAATATTTTAATTTTTGTCCAAGATAATCCTAGTGAACATGTTTTTTTGTCCTGTTGTAATTTTTGGTACAAATTGGCTATAGTATGTACTGCTCTTGCTATCGTGATGATTATTTCTGCATTTCCTGAAATTGAAGATGCTTTATTGCTGGCACCTTCTGGAACTTTTCAGGAAGCATCAGTAGACGTCGTTTTCACACACTGCCTCCAGGCTGACTACGATGATAAGATTCATCCCATTGTCATTGATATCAAAATGTAAGCACATCCTGCATCTTAAAATGGATGAAACGAGGAGTTGTTATTGCTACCTGCTGAGTGTCCGGTGTCCTGGCTGGGAAAACCACGGTGTCATTGAGTAAATAAAGTCTCCCTGGGGCACAGTGTGCAGAGCTGCCCATCCAAGAGGCAGGACTGTCGCCATGTAATAAACCACCCCAAACAGAGGGTCTTAGAACAGCATCTGTTTATTATGTCCTATGAGTCTGTGGGGTGACAGGGCTCAGCCGGGTGGAGCTGTGACCATGTGGTGTTGGCTGGATCAGGAAGGTGGGAAAAGGATTCTCTCCTGGGGCCCTTGGACTTCCTCCCTGTATAGTGGTCCCAGAAAGTCAGACATTCCTTGACAGAAGCTTCCAAGAAGGGGTGGAAACTGCTTGCCTCCTGAGGCCTGACCTCAGAAGTCTCAAAATGTCACTTTTCCACACTGAGCTGTCAGAGCCCAACCCAGATTCCACTGTGGGGAAGAGACCCGTGTCCTGGTGGGCAGGGCCGTATGTGGCGGCTGGAGGGGGACGTAGAGTAGCCTTCCCAGCAGCCCTGCAGACGGCAGGCTTGGTGGCCCTGAAGAACAATCACCTATATTGTGGAGGGCCCCAGTCCTCCCTAATCA
>PVJL010001827.1:86527-183927 GCA_004026885.1 Lyroderma lyra
TCCAGACTGATCTGGACATGAAGGTGAAATTCTCCTTTTTGCCCCGCCCACCCCCCCCTCCCCCCCCCCCCCCCCCCCCCCCCCCCCCCCCCCCCCCCCCCCCCCCCCCCCCCCCCCCCCCCCCCCGCCTCCGTGGCTTCCTGAATTGCTGCCATTCTTCTTGCCTCCAGGCCTCTGCACGTGCAGTTCCCTCTTTCGTGCCAGGTGTGCCCTCACTCATCCGTCTCAGATCAGCTGCCTCCTCCTCTGGGAAGTCTTCTTGTACCCCTCCAGACTGGGTCAGGCATGCTGTCTGGGCCCAGGGGGCTCCCACCACAGTTCTGACACCCTGTGCTGCACCTGTTGGGTGTGTGTCTGACTTGGTCCCCCATGAGCCCCAGAGCCCAGTGCACAGTAGGGCTGAATAAATATTTTTGAGATGAATAACCAGCTGTGCTGTGGGATTACAAGAGGGGGTGTGTGCAGAGGAAGTGACAGGATTTCTCTGTGAACAAGGAATTAAAACATAAAGAGGGTTGGACTCCAGCGTCTCTCAGAGAAATGAAAACTTCTGTTCACTCACAATGTGCACACATGTTCATAGCAGCTGTATTTACAACAGCCCCAAATTGGAGCCAACGAGTGAATGGGTAAACAGACCATGGTGGTGCCAGGACTGCGACTCAGAAGGAAAACATTGTGGACACATGGATACAGGCAGCACCTTGGCTGGACCTCAGGAATGATGCTGAGTGGAATGGGGCATCCCCACATGTTCATGGTGTGGGAGTCCATCTCTGAACTTCCTTAAGGTGACAAAGTTGTAGTGTGGAAAACAGATTAGTGGTTGCCAAGGTGATGGATGATGGTGACAGAGGAAAGGTAGGTGGGCAACATAAGGGGCTCTTGTGACAGAATTGGTCTGTCCATAGGCTGTGGTGGTGAATACACAAAACCACACAGGTGATAAAATTGTAGGGAACACACACACACAAATACAAGTAAAATGGGGAAAGCAACTTGGAAGGGTGGCTTGCATCATGTCCATGTCCTGATTGCAATAGTGCACTCAGTGTTGCAAACTGTTACTGGTAGGGGAAACTTGGTGAGGGTATGAGGGAGCTCTCTCTACATTAGATTCTACAATCATCTCGAAACAAAAAGTAAAAAAAAAAAAATGAAGTTAAAGTGTTGACAGGGACATTCAGGAAGAGGAATTATTTCAAAACTGCAAATGCAGGGTGTGCCCTTTGTTTATCTTCACGTGCATTGAGATAGACACTGTTTTTAGAGCCCCTTCATGTGTGCTAGGCTCTGTGTCGGGCGCTGGGGTCACAGCAACAACCAGGTGGCCCCTGTATCCGTTGGTATGGAGCCTCTGTCTAGTAGATGAGGTGACAGGGCCCGTGAGTGGCAAACTACTTAGAGAGATGCAATGTGACAGCAGTAAAAAAGGTTTTGAAGGAAAAATATATACCCATTGTAACTGGAAACCTGACCTTGGTGGGAGCAAGTCCAGGAAGACTTACTGGAGGAGGTGAGTCCAGGAAATGTGAGTTAAGCTCAGAGGTGGGGAGAAGAATATACCAGATGGTGGTCACAGCCAGTGCAAAGGCCCTGAGACAGGATATGCTAGTAGATTTGAGAAACTGCTAGGAGGCAGGTGGGGCTAGAGAAGGGTGAAGAGGGAAACCTTACCCTGGTCCCTTTCTTTATAACAGATGGAGAAAGTCCTCAAAACTACTGTGTAAGGAATTAATTAATATTGACCCATTGTACAGAGGGGGAAACTGAGGCACATGAAGGCCCATGTGCCTGCCTGGGTTGGGGCACATTGGAGACTAAGTTGGGGTCTGGCCCTTTATGGACAGCTTCCCACCCTAGCTCTCCTGGGTCTCTAAACTCTTCCCTTCCTCCCCAGACATTGGGGACCCTCCCTCAGGGGTGGGAGGGTGGCAGCTGGAGCTGAGTGTTTAATAGCCTAAAGGTGGAGGCCTCAGGCCACCTGCTACTATTAGGCTACAGGTGGCCCTGGGGCTAGAGGCTGGGTTCCTGCAAGGGTCAGGCAGAACTTGGGCTCTGTGGTGGGGGCAGCTCCCTCCAACACATTTCCTGTGTTTGGGATAGTGGGCCTGTAATTTGGGGGGGGGGTGATGTGGAGGAAGGACCCTGAGAAGATGGCAATACTGTGTGCTTTAGGTGACACACGACCCCCTCCAACATTCAAGACCAGGGACCCCCATCCTTGAGGAGGGGATAATGAGGTGAGGACAGAGAGGTGGGGGAACCTTGCAAACAGAGGGGACTAGTTGGGTTATTCCCAAGGGTGTGAGAGCCACGGGAGGCTTCTGAGCAGGGAAGGACATGCTCCAACGTATATAAAGATTCTCTTCAATTTATTATTTTGTTACTGTGACTATTCTAATCTTTTGGGCTGCCAGGACCAGGCATTTGCCAGTACAGCCCATCTGAAAGGGGGTGGGGATGGACCTCAGGGCCACGATCTGGAGTTAAGCCCCCGTGGTCTGGGTGGGTAGGGAGAGGAGTTAGTTTCATTTCAGATAAACAACGAAAAAAATTTTACTCTTAAGTATATCCCATGCAAGATTTGAGATATACATAAAATTATTCACTTTTTTATCTGAATGATTCAAATTTAATTGCGAGTCCTGTATTTTATCTAACAATCACCGTGGAGCATTCAGAAAGCGCTACAGAGGAAAAAAAATTCCGCAGGCCTCAGTTTCCCAGTCTGACTCAGGAAACTCGTTTTCAGGTGAGACGGCGCCACTTAGCGGCCGCCGGCGGGAGCCACGGCGCGACGGCTCTGGTCCCACCCCAGGCTGCAGCCCCGTAGATTCCGGGCAGGTGGCGCACGCACCCCGCGGAAATTTCCGGCCTCCTTGGGTTCACGCCACAAAGTAGTCCCAGTGCCTGGCTGGGGGTCGCTCATCCCCAACCTGGATCCCCGGCTGAACGTTTCCCCTCTTAAAATGGGTTAAGAAGAACCGTATTATTCATTTCCAGTCTTAGGCAATTTTGTCTCGTGTGCCCCTTCTATTAAAAAAATACTGAAATTTTATTTTATAACTGTATTGGTATAAAGACGAATATAATTTATGTGGGGTTCATTATTATACATTCCTGATTACTAATTCGTTTTTTTCTTGATATTTTAAGAGAAATTAAAATTGCATGTTCATGGGCTCACTGGGGCAAGGCTGAGGCCAAGTGTGAGTGACAATAGGTGGGAGGTGGGGTTTCCAGCTGGGCTGCTACCACCTTCCAGGGTTTTTTTTTTTTCTTTCTTTCTTTTTTTTTTTTTTTGAGATGGAAATGGTGAATGTTCAATTTTCCCTTCACCTCTGTGTAAACAGACACCAAAAATCCTATGGGATAATGGAGGAAAGGAGGAATTTATTTATTTATTTATTTATTTGTGTATGTATGCATTCAACCAGCATTTATTGAGTACCCATTACCAGCCAGCTACAGCTTCTGGACTGAGTAGTTTCAATAAATACAGTTGTTTTGAAATAGAAATGCCTGTGTGAAGATAAAACAGGGTGATAAGATGGGGTGATGGGCCACATCTGACACTAGGGGGTCAGGGAAGGACCCTCTGAGGAGCTGAATCAGGAGAAGGCATGGAGTCATGGAGTGATGTGGGAAGGGGACTCCAGTGCAAAGCCCAGATGTGGGAATATGTTTGAACAGGAATAATGTGGGAAGGTAGGCAGTTTAGGGTCTTGGTGAAGTTTTAAGATGATGCCTCCACTCCCTGAGTGGAGAGCAGGTTGAGTGACTGGATGAGGGGTTAGGTGAAGCCCAGTCTGTTGTTTTGTTTCGTTTCTTTTTTTTTTCAGAGGGGCTGTCCAAAACCCACAGGAGCCACAAAAATGGTCTGCCCAGGAAACCTTTTAAGACTGGTGTTGCTGTGCCCAGTTCCTAGCTTGACAGAGACCAAAGAGGGGTCTACACTAACCTAAGATTCTCAGCCAGAACTCAGAACCTCAGGCCCACCCACAGCAGAGCCAGCAAGTCTGTGTGTCACTTCCCAGATACTTCCCTGGGCTAAAAAAAATGACTCCCTCACTGGAGGCAGCTGGGAACTCTGCACCTCTCACTATTCTGGGGTTGGCACCTCTTGGGAAGCTGCATTCAACTACCAATAGACCACAGCTTCCAGCTGGAAAATGGGAGAGGGGGCAGTACCTCTCTTGCACTCAGGGGACTCCAACTCTTCCCCCTTCCCTTATAACTGGAAATTGTAGTCCTCAAAACTACTGTGAGGAATGCATCAATATTGATCCATTCCTCAGAAGGGGAAACTGGGGCACATGAAGGCCAATGCACCTGCATGGAGTGGGGCAGGTGGTGCCTTCTGATCTATTTGACTCTTTGTGGGGAAGGGGCTTTCCTGCACATTGGAAATTGACCTGGGGCCTGGCCCTTTATGAGTGGCTTTTCACCCCAGCTCTCCTGGGTCTCTAAACACTTTCCTCCTCTCCTGTGTGCCCCCTTATCTGAGCCCCTCCCTCAGATAAGGGGTGGGAGGGCAGGAGCTGTGGCAGGGTGTTTAATAGCCTAAAGGTGGAGGCCTCCTGCCACCTGCTGCCATTAGGTTACAGGTGGCCCAGAGACTAGAGGCTGGGCTTCTGCAGGGGTCTGGCAGTACTGGAGCCCTGGGGTGGGGGCAGATTCCCTAGCCCATCCCCTGGGCTTGGAACAGTGGGCCTGAAATTTTGGCTGGGCGTTGTGGAGACAGAAGATGGCTGTGTGTTTTAGGTAACACAGGAGCCACCAACAGTCAAGATCAGGGACCCTACTCCCACCTGGTGGGAATCTCGAGTAGTGGGGGCCTCTGGGTATCCTCTGCCTGCTCAAGCTCCCAGTTAGCTCTTATCTGGGTTGGAGCCTGGGCCCCTGAGATTAGCCCGCAGGGGTCGCCTCTGGCGCTCAGAACTCAAGGCTGAACCCATACCCTCACCCCACCTTCCCCACCCCCACTCTGTGCCTCAGTTTCCAGCTCTTCCAAATGGGGACATTTAGAGTCTCCACTACATAAAGATAGGAGGGCTGAACTTTGCCGAGCGCACGTGGCCGGGCACCCCAGCGCACAGAATATGTAAATTATGAAATTATTACAAATAAGAGATTCTCGTGTCTTCTAATCCGTGGGTTGTCAGGTTCCCAAAGGTGGTGACAGGCGGGAATAGGAGTCGTTTTGATTTCGCAACGAGACCCTCGGGAACCCCGCTCGCCTTTGCCTGGGCCGTGTGCCATGCCGCAGGTCATTGGTTCCCTCTCCCAGACGCATCTCCGCGACCCCTCCCCACTGTGCAGTGTCTCTTCACTGGGCCCTGGATCCTCCCTCCGGCCCCGCCCCACTCTCAATTCTCAGTACAGTAGCTCATTTCTTCCCTTAGTCTGTAATGCCCATTTCACTGACTTGGAAACTGAGGCCAGGCTACTGGCAGCCAAGTCTCTCAGCCGAGTTGCTCAGTTTAAGGGATAGATGTGAAATTCCGAGCCTGATGTGTCCATCCCAGGTTGCTTAGGAAGATGGGAAGAGGGTCCCCGACCCGCCTCGGGTCTCACCGGCCGCCTGGGAGGAGGCCTATCCTCTTCCCCATCCCCGTCGGGAGCTCCCAGCCCCTCCCGCGTCCTCCACGCGCTATGCGCTCGGGGCTCTGGCGCGCACTTTGCCCACCGTCCCTACGCAGGGGGCGTGGCCTCCCGAGTCACCGTTCCCCTTCCCTTTTATTATTTATTATCATTTAAAGGGGCCGCGACCTGAAAAATTTCCGTCCACTCTCCCCCTCCCCCCAACATCCTTGAACTGGTCGTGCGTCTTCGGACCGAGCGCTGGGGGCGAGGGGGCGTCCGAGAAGGGGGAGGGGGCCTCGCGAGACCCCTCCCCGTGTCCCGGGCTGCGGCGCTGAATCACCGGCGAGGTATTTGCATCTGAGAGCGATTTGTCACCCGGTGATTTGTCTCCGGGGCGGTGAGCGCGCCGGAGGGGGGAGGGGAGGGGCGGGGGAGGCCGCGCGCGGGGAGACTTTTACCAATCCGGTCGGATAGGGGTGTAGACGCGGACTGGGCCGGCGGCTGGGTGAGTCGGCGCGCGGCACAAACCCGGCGGCGGCCGGGAGCCAGCAGCGCGCAGCTCGCGTCGCGGGCCGGAGGCCAGACGCGGCCGGGGCAGGGCCGGACGCTAGGCGCGGGGCATGAGCCCTCGGAGCCGGCCCTGCGCTCCCCGAACGGGCCCCGCGTGGTGAGACTTCAGAAGGAGGATAGCTGGCCTTTTAAATCACGGGTTCCGGTCTGGAGCGAGGGGGTCCCCAAAGTTGGGCAGGGACGTAGGTGGGGGGGTCCAGCGCTGGGAAGGCGACCGTAGTTGGTCGGAGTTGGGGTGGTTTTCTCTGCGCCCCCTTGGAGACCTCACCCCTTACCATTTTGCACTGGGGCGCTCTGGGACGACCAGGGGTCGCATATGGGACCCCCCCCACACACACCAGCGGAAGGAAGTGGTCTCTATACGCGCGGGGGGCTGCGCTCTGGAATCTTAGTTCATTTTTTCTTCCCGGAATCTGGCGTTTTATTCGGGAGCCGCGAGGGGAGTGGGAGCACTCGGAGAGGAGGGCAGTTCCCTGATGACCCTCCCCTGCCTGAACGGTTTATTTATAAAGTATCAGCCCTGGGGCAGAAAGGGGCCCCTGGAGGAGACACCGGGGCTGGGTTCGACCCGAGCCCCCAGCTCTCTGGCGGGGACTCCTGGGAAAAGCCCCCTCCCCGCCCCGTTCACCCCCCCCTCCCGCCCCATACACAAAGTGGACGCAGGAAGCACAGGGATCGCGCGTTTGTCAATTCCAACGTTCGGCGTCCTACCCCGGGCGGAGCGTTTGTCAATAATCTTCCGTTTTTAGTCTCCTGGGCCTAGGGTTTGCCCCCCCACCCCGCCCCACTCGCCATGCAAATCGGCCGCTTTCCAAGAAGCCTTTGAAGCCAAGACTGGGGTTTCTGTCGTCTTATTTCTTCTTCTTCAGTTTTTCTTTTCTCACTTCCTCCGTGCCGCCCCCTCCCGACTCTCCTAGCCCCCTCCCCAGCCTGTTGCCCCACCCTCCCCCTCCTCTTCCCTCCGTGGAGTGAGGGGCCCCTTTCGCCACCCGCGGGCCCCAGCCTTGCACAACTCTTTAAATAACCGTGTTTTGCAAGGCCCCGGCCAGAACGGGTGACCTCTCTGAGGCATTGGGGGGAGGGCGTGGCCCCAATCTCTTCCCGCCGGCCCAGCAAGGTCCTAGCGACAACCAGCACCCCCATCCCCCCCAGGTCCCTGCCTGGGAATTCCTCTCCCCTGGGGCTGTCATAAAGTGGGGGTAGGGGCTGAGGACAAAGGGCTCTTAGGGGGAGGGATCTGGAGGGGGTGGGCGTCACCAGCTTAGGGTTAATGGCGTCCATGGGGTGGCCCAGGCCCGGCCCAGAGAGGCTCTGGGGTTCCCACCTGCCCCCTCAAGCTCCAGCGTGGAGGCCTACCCTGCACCCCTCCCCCACAGAGTGACCCAGAAGGGTCATTAAACCCAGCAGGCCTGGGGGGTTGGTGTGGGGGAGAGTGGCTTCCTTTGGCCTCTTCCTTCAGCCCCCCCTCAAAGGGGGGGCGTTGCCTGGAGTGTTTCCGTGGGGGGGGGGGGCTTGTCTTGAAGTTGTCAAAGGTGGAGGAGGGGCAGTGGACCAGACTAGACACTGGGTGAGAAATGTTCTCTCAGCACTTCTTGGGGCTGGTGGGGGTGACCACCAGTGGGAGGGTAGGAGGGGGGTTGGGTGCTGCTTTGCTATGCTGGCCACTTTGCTGTGCTGGTCACTCTCCAGCACTGTGGCCCCTGAGAGGGTCTTTGTGCCCAGGGATGCCTGCCTTTACTGGATACCCAGGTCCTTTGGGAACATGTCCCTTCCCACTTTTTACAGGGGCCATTCAGTCCCCCTTTGCCCTTTTACCCATCTTTCTGGAAGCCCCAGGGGATTGGATAAAGGGCACTTGATCTGGTGGGGAGAAGGTGGAGGGCCACTGGGTTCACTGTGGCTATGTAGGGCCCCTCCCATGACTGGGGAGGTTAGGGGGAGCCTACACTGCAAAGCTCCCCTGGGTGGGGTCACCCTCCCCTTAGCAGATTACCAGAGGGTTTAAGGAGTGCAACCAGCATAGTGATCTAGTGTCAGCCAGCTACCAGAAGCCTCTGTCCACTGGCCCCTCCTGTGTGTGGCCAGTTTGCCCCAGGGGTGGCTTACAAGCCTTTGGGGGTACATTTGCTGGGTTAGGGGCAGCCTCTTGGACACTACCCCACATATGCTGTCCCAGTGATGTACCATCTGGGGTGTCAACACTGGGCTTGTTGGGTTCTGCCCATTTGTTTTATTAGCGGCTTGGGCGGGCATGTTGCCTGGGTTGGGGGCTGGGACAGGACCACATTATACTGTCCTGGTGGAGCCTGGCTATGCCAGGTTCTGAGAAGTCCCTGCTCATGGCCTGCTATTAGAGTTGGTAGTGATCCGAAGGGACCCTAGGCTGGGGGCAGAATATGTTGCATTCTGGAACATTAGCTTCACTTGGGTTCCCAAAGGGCAGGGGAACTCTCGTGCAGAGAGCATGGTAGGGGCAGTGTGGGAGGCTCTGACGTCACCCAGACCGATCTATGAGCTCAATTTCCCCTTCTTAAAATGGGGACCACCCAGTGCTTCCCCCTCTGATGTGGATGGGATGTAGTATCTGTTGTGTACCCATCTTCACAATCATAAACTCGCTTAACGTCTGCCTGGGCACAGTGAGGTGGGCACAGCTAGGGCACCATTTTGCAGACAGAGAAACCTAGGCTGAGAGGTTGAGGCTTAGGGCTAACAGTGTGGGTGGGAAAGGGTTATCTCAGGACCAGTATACAGCCAGCTCTCAACCTGGGCCAGACATTGTCTCCGTTAATCTGAGAGATAGGAGGGTGCCTGGGGCTCTTTAGGCCAGGTGGCACCAGCACCTAGAACCTAGAACCAGAACTCAGAACTCACCTGGACTCTGGTGCCTGGCAGCCAGCTGTAGCCAATCAGAGGCCAGGAACATCCTATCCTGCTGTGTTTATGAAAGAATAATTCATGTTCTTTCTTGGGAGGTGTGGTCCATGACTGCATGTTTCTCTGTGGCCCAGACAGGTGGGGGCTGTCTTGAAGTCCTCCGGAGTCCAGTGTGGGGTGACCCCGCTTCCTAGCCCACTGGAGAGTGGACAGAGTGGGGGGTAGATGGGGAGCGTGTGCTACTCCACTCCAGGGAGGACTCCAAGTCTGCACCCTGGTGGGAATGGCTAGAAGGGATTTTCCCAGAGGCCTTTGCAGTCCATCCTCAGCTGAGGAACCTAGTATGATCTGAAAGTCTTTCTTGCTTGCCCCCAGGTTTCTGCAAACACGTGAATGAGCTGGACACCAGCTGCTGTCCCCCAGTGCCCAGTGTGAGAAGGTGCCACCTGCCCTTCGTTGGCATGCCCCACCAGCCCTCAGTCTGAGCTCAGCGACCTCCACCCCCTGCCACCCTGTACTGCCCCGGCTCCCCCGTGGCCCCCACACTGCAGTGCGGCCGGGACCCCTCCCCGAAGGGGCCGCCCCCACCACCCACCCCTGGTGCCCGGGGCGGCCCGGCCCGCAGGGCCATGAAGCTGCAGGCTGTGATGGAAACGCTCCTACAACGGCAACAGCGGGCACGCCAGGAGCTGGAGGCCCGGCAGCCACCACCACCTGACCCCCCTGCTGGTCCCCCAGCTCGTGCCAGGGCTGCCCTAGACGAGGACAGAGACCCTGAGAATGCTCGAATGCAGCAGGCACAGATGGCTGCACTGGCTGCCATGCGTGCCGCTGCTGCTGGCCTCGGACCTGCACCCAGCCCCAGTGGCTCTGAGGATGGGCCCCATGGCTCAGAGGATGAGGACACAGCCCCGGAGGGGGCACTAGGCTCCCCCAGCCGAGGCAGGGAGGCATCAGGACACACGGAAGGCGACAGGCACTTCGAGGACGTGGCCTCTGATGATGACCTGTGAGTGAGGTCTGCGGGCTCCATGCATTGAGTGGGTGTCTAGGTCCTGGGGACGTAGTCAAAAGGGTAGAACAAAATCCCCCAGGGAAGTGACAACCTTTAGAACTTTCTGGATGGTAGTGGGCGTGTTCTCCTTCACTGTCCAGTGTGGGTGCCACTAGTCTCATACGTGGCTGTTGAGTATGGGAAATGTGCCCATTGTGACTGAGGCCTGTGTTTGTAGTTTTATTTCACCTTAATTTGAGCAGAACTAGTGACATGGGGCCAGTGGCCCTGCTGCCTGGCAAGTCTACAGTAGATGAGGCCTCAGGGGCAGATAAAGTGAGTGGCCTAGATGGCACTTGTGTACGGCTCGATGTTCATTGGCTCATTGGGGTCTGTATCCCATGGGAGTCTGATGTGGGCCCTGAACTGGGTACTGCTGAAGCACCTAGTTCATTGTGGGAAGATGTTTAATAAGCAAAGTGGGGTGATTGCATGCAGATTATGAAAGGGGCTGCCAGGAAAATGAAGCAGGGATGCCGGGGATGGAGGTGGCAGCAGTTGGAGGTCAACTTTATAGAATGGTGGATGCAGGTCTCTCTGCGGAGGCAACAGTCCTTAGAAAGGGCCAGGGGAGTCTGGACAGCAGTCTTGATGGAGAGAAGAGCCCAAGCAAAGGCCCTGAGGTAGAAACTGGCTTGACACTTTCAAGGCCCAGTAAAGGCAACCTGTTAGCGGTAAGGGCAGGGGAGGATGGGGAGCCATGAGCACCAGGCGGGGGCTGGGGTTTATGCCTGAGGGGCAGCTCCAGTTGCTCTGGATTCACTGGGAATGAGCGGTATGGCTTGCGCTCTAAGCAGGTCCTGCTTGCAGGCTCTCCTAGCAATGGTTGAGAGAGGGAGACTCAAGCTTTGCTCCAGGACAGGGCTGAGCTGGCGCCTTCTCCCCTGACCTCTGCCCTTTGCCCACCCCAGGAAGCCGAAATGGGAAGAAGAGGAGGAGGAGGAGCTGGAGGAAGACCTGGGGGATGAGGAAGAGGATGAGGACGAGGAGGAGGAGGAGGACTACGAGGACGAGGAGGGGCTTGGGCCACCAGGCTCTGCTGGCCTGGGCCCTACATCCATGTTCCCCTGCAAGGCACAGCCACCTCAGGCTTTCCGCAGCAGTGACGGTGGGACCCGGGTGCTGGGTGGCCAGGAACGAGCAGGGGCTGGCCCAGCCCACCCTGGGGGTCCTGCCCACATGGCTCCCCAGCTGCAGCCTCCTGACCACGGGGATTGGACATATGAGGAGCAGTTCAAGCAGGTGGGTCATGCATTATAACGGGGCCATGGAGATGGGCACAGCTGGCTGCTACTGGGGTCCTTCCAGCTGGCCTGGTGGCTGATGTTTGCCGCCCATGCGCACAAGTGCTAAGATAGACATTGGGGGTTCTGAGGGCCGTTAAATACACAGATGTTGGGGACACTAGCCAGGAAGGAGAAGTTCAGGGACTCCTGGTGTCTATACCAGGACAAGCAGAGGGACAGAGCTTCCGAGTGGAGGGGATGGCCCAGGCAAAGGCTATGCTGCTTGACCGGCTCAGCCTGGTTGTGGGTGTGGCCCAGTGACGTGAGGTTGGAGGCGAGGTTGAAGGCCTTGTCGTTGGCGTAGAGTCCGCTCTCCAGAGGCCCAGGCAGCTGGCTAAGCAGGAGATGGCCGTGTTGGTGTGCAGGCCAGAAGCTCCCTGGGGCTCTGGAGGGGCGGAGAGGAAGCAGGCTGTCCTGGTGCCTTCCCGCGGGCGGCCAGGGCAGAGGAAGTGGCCAGGCGGGGCATCCTTTGAAGTTGGGCCAAGCTGGGCTGGGCAGATGGAAACCAGATGGCGGCTGGGGCGGCTAGTAGGGCTCGCATTCCACCCGCCGCCAGCTGGGCCCTGCCCCAACCTCCAGGAGTAGCTGGCGGGGTCCTGGCTTCCCCAGCCCAGCGCCCATCCTTGCTGGGCTCCAGGGGCCTGTGGACATGCCAGCCCATGGAAGTGGTATCAGTGTAGCCCTTTTGTGGATGCTGGCTGCTGGGCCAGCTGTGGGGCCTGCTGAGGAATGGACTGGGTACTAGTCTCTGGGAACCAAGAGCCAGGGGCACCCCTCTTAGCCTCACTTGGGGAAAAGGGTGCTGGGACCCAGCAGCCCTGAGGCTTGCATTCAGACCCTCAGAACACTCACAGATGAAGTGAACTGGGAATTGGACTCAAGAGGACAAACCAGGGGCTGTGGTGGGAGTGACAGGGACAGAAGAGGTATGAAGGCAAGAGGGATGGTGCCCAAGGGCATGAGACACAGCCAGGTTCAAGGATGGGAGGGAGAACTAATCCCCCTACCCACCTAACTGCCTTCCCAGGCATCTGGGACTGGGTGGGGTGGCCTTACCTCCCACTTTGTCCTGGGATGCGGATGGCAGTGCATTCTGGTGGAATGACAGCAGATGTCACCTCCTGAAGGTGAGGCCAGCTCTGAACTGATGGCACAACCCTGCTCCCTGCCTCAGTTTCCTTCCCTTTTGGAAGGAAATGCGTGCTGGATGGCTGCCCACCTTGTTTTGCAGATGGGAAACTGAGGCACGGTATTGGTGGCAAGGTCTATAGGTGCCTAGACCCTAATGTCCTGTGGGTTCAATGTAACACAGATGTGTACCTTGTGAGCAAGTCATGTTTATTTAGTCACTGGGTATTTGTCTTCTGCCCTGAACCCAGCCCTTGGGGAGCCCCAGGCTGGGGGCCAGAGCTGGACAGACACCCCTACCTCACAGTGTCTCAGCTGGACCTAGAGGGAGGGAGGGATGAGGATGTGCAGCCCTACTGGGGTCAGAAGTCAACAGGACTCTTGCTCCATCCCCACACCAATGGACAGAAATGTGGGGTGGTTGGTGGCCAGGCTGGGCAGGGACAAAGGGTCAGAAGCCATGACTGCAAAGCCCCTCATCATGTCAGGAACAAAGCCTCAGGAACGACTTGTCTTGGACGCAATGATGAAGTCTAGAGATGCTGAGGTTTTGGTCACAGAAGGGTAAACTGAGACCAGAAGGTGAGGGAGCCCCAGTGTCATGCATGCTCATGGTTTATCCCTATTGTGAGTGACGGTCAGTGAACAAGTAAATGGACAGTAACACAAGGCAGTGGGGAGGAAGTGGTCAGCGTGTTTACTGGGGAAGTAGGGAGGTGTCTTAGGATGTGATGTTTGGGCCGAACCTTGTAAGAAAAGGAGCCAGACACACAGAGGGAGGAATGGAGCACCTGGCAGAGAAAACAGCCCGCGCAGAGGACCTGAAGTGGGACCCAACTTGGCTCGTGCATGGGACCCAACACCGTCTGGATGGATTCCAAGATGAGGGGGCTGAGGGAAGTTGCGGCCAGCGACAGCCCTGCTTTGCAGTTCCAGGAGCTTATTCCTGCCCATTTTTGACAGGTCCAGCTGGCCAGGCACCTGTGCAGCCAGTGTCAACAGTGGCCTGGTCCCAGCCAGCTAGGCAGGTGTTGGGGGCCATGTTGACTCTGGCACCTCCCCACCCCCTTCCTGGCACGTGGCAGGCCAGCCGGCCAGCTGCCCACTTGGCATCATCTCTGCCTCTTCCTCTCAGTCTTGGCAGGGTCTGAGGCTGACTTCCGCCCCAAAAGCCTCGATAGCATTGAAATTCTGCTGTCGGCTACATGCCTGTGGGGGTAGCCCGGCTTGAGGAGGATCTGGGAGCAGTGGGCTTGTGGCCACAGAATCTTTCCTGGAAAACATGGAACCTCGCACTGGGGGGGGGGGGGCCCTGGACATTTGCTGATAGAGGCCAGTGTGCCTGGATCCGTTGGCGGGGATCCGAGTATGTCACTGGCAGTGATTAGGATCTCAGACTCCTGGCTGGCATCAGATATGGCATCCTGCTGACATCCTGGTGGCTTCCTGTCACCATCATGGCCATGCCTGCACTATAGAAAGTGCCACTGTGGGATTGTAAACCAGCTTATTCTTAATCACAGTTCTTCAGCTACTTAAGGATACGAATCTTTAGTCTCAACAACTTAAATAAATGTTGGGATTTTTTTAACAGCTTTATTGATATAAAATTAACCTAGTATATAATTCACCTATTTAAAGTGTATAATTCACTGGTTTCTAGCACATTCACAGTGTTGTGCAACCAACA
The DNA here is from genome assembly GCA_004026885.1 of Lyroderma lyra. Lineage (NCBI taxonomy): Eukaryota > Metazoa > Chordata > Mammalia > Chiroptera > Megadermatidae > Lyroderma > Lyroderma lyra. Next base: position 100,722 of record PVJL010001827.1, read on the forward strand.
CCTCTGTTTAGTTTCAGAACCTTCCATCACCCCAAAAATAATCCCCTTCCTCATGAGCAATGGCCCCTATCCTTTCCCTGGTCCCTGGCTTCCACTAACCCACTCCCTGTCTGTGAATGTGCCTGTTCTGGACATGTCACATACATGGAATCACACACTGGGTGACCTTGTGTGTCCGGCTTCTCTCCTTGAGCACCGTGTGTTCATCCATCCACGCTGTGGTGAGTGCCAGTGCCTCACTCCTTTTCATGGCCGAGTATTATTGTAGAGTGTAGATGGGCCACATTGTATTTGCCACCTGTGGATGGACACGTGAGTTGTTTCCACATTTGGCTGTTGTGAATCGTCCTGTTGTGGATGTGTGTGTGCAGGTTTCTGTGTGGACATGTATGTCCAGTTTTCTCCAGTGGGCACCTAGGAGTGGAGTTGCTGGGTCCAATGGTGACTCTATTTGGAAGAGCTGCTGAGTGCTCCATTTTGCGTCCACCTGTCATGCCTGAGGTTCGTTTCTCTGTCCTTGCCAACGCTGAATGCAATGACTTTGGTTCCTGCCATACCCGGGGGGCAGGGGGGAGGATTGCATAGTTATCTTACTGTGGTTTTAATTCGCATTAAATATTGGGTTATTTTTCCATGTTTTCCAAGGTAACATCTACTCACTACAGATGAAAGGACCTCAAAGGTGTGGAGGTGACAGTGCTAGTATATTTGTCACTTTAGCTACATGCAGGCAGCAGATTGAGCATCTCACACATGTCTCATGTACCCTCTTGATCCCACAGGGGAGGAACTGCCATTGTCCTGTTGTGCAGATGGGAAAACTGAGGCATGGAGCCGTCAAGACGCTTGCCATAGGGAGGTGTCAGAGCTGGGACTGGACCCAAGGGTACACTAGCCCTAGCACCAGTCCTGGGGGAGTGGATGAACAGATGGGTGAGGTTCAGGGGGCCACTGACTACAGGCTTTTGGGGAATCCTGGTGGCCTACCTGGGCCTCGGTTTCCTTTGTCTGAAATGGAGGCATCAGGACCCAGTGCCTGGACACAAGTGGGTACCCGGGCAGAAACAGCCACCAGCAGTCCCAGAGGGCCACTGTGTGCACACCATGGACTCTGCCCAGCCTCCCTCCCCTTCCTGGGCCTCCTGGGGCCCATTTCATTCTGGAGGAATATTCTCCACCCCAATGCGCGTGATCCAGGATATGGGTTCAGGAACTGGGAGATGAAGCCATGGACCTCAAAAGTGTCCTCAGCAAGAGGCTGGGGTTACATTTGTTTTTGTTTTTTTCTGGTCCTTTCAGCTCATTTAGATTTTTTAAGTTAGGAAAAATACATTTATACATTTTTTAGAAGTCCATTTTTGGTTCTAGAAGTAACACTAGACACTGTTCTCATGGGGAGAGAACATGGAACAGTTTCATGAGGCTCGAGGCCGCCAGTCCCCACCCTGACCTGGCCAGCATCAGCCACAGCTTTTTTGAGCTTGTTTCTACCCACTCACACCAAGAAATGTGACCTTTCAGGGGTCTGGATGGTTCCACCCAAGACTGAGCTGGACACACTGCTTTTTGTGGGGTTTTCCCCACGTCCTCATTGCTCAGCATCTGTCTGTCATATCTGACTGTCCTGAGTTGCCTGCTGCATTTCAGCTCCCTGCAGAGTTCCCTTGTGGGTCTGACACCATCGCGTTGGTCTGCTTCTGTTTCCTTCTTGTAAACAACACCACAGTGAACATCTCTAGGCTCATGAGAATCACTTGGGAGCATTGTGAGGTGGGAGCTGGAATAGTTGGAGCTCAGGTAGGAGGTGGCAGACATTTCTTCATCCTGCCTGCCTGGGAGCCCCCCGAGTCTGGGGGGTGTCAGAGCTGGACACAGGCATTCTCAGCCCTAAAGGTTTCAGGCTGGGCTAAAGGAAGAGATTGCAGGGAAAGCTGCCCAGAGGAAGGGGCATTGGAGTTGGGGCCTTGCAGGATATGTAAGAGTTTGCCAGATGGACAGAGAAGGCTAGGGTCTGCTTCTTGGACTAGTGTGGCTGGACATAAAGTAGGAAGGGAAGGGGAGGGCAGAACATTTAAGCAAATCAAAGGTGAACTCAAAGGGGGCCCTTGGCAGGGTTTAGTGCTAGAGAGGGAGAGAGATTCTGGGAGGACCCTTTTGGGGTCTGTGGGCCAGGCAGGAGCTGGGGAGGCTAGGCCTGCTACAGCTAGGCCTGCAGGGCAGGGGAGGAAGATAAGTTAGAATTTTTCCAGTGGAGGAGGGTATTCCAGACAGAAGACACAGCATGGGGCAAAGGCCAGATCAGACAGTGGGTTCTGAGCCCGGCAACGTTCATCTGGTGTGCTTGAGATGGAGTGGACCAGGGGCCAAGCCCCATGGGTCCTGGGGGCCAACTCTGGCACCAGGCATTTTCCTAAGGCCCTGGGCTATGAGCAAGGGGTTAGGGAGGGATGTTGGGAAGCCCCTGGGGAACCCAGCCCTCCCTGCCTGGGGCAGCACCTGCCTCATCAAAGCTGCTGTGGCTGCTGGCGTGAAGCCAGATGGGCCGTGGCAAGTGCAGGGAGGGTGCTCACCCGCCAGCCCTTGGCACCATGCCCCTGCCCGTGCCAGCCCTGGGAACCGCACTGACTCAGCCGGAAGAACCTTATCTGGCTCCTGTGCTGTCACCCGGCCGCCGGGTCACCACCGTGGGGTCACCGCCATGGCCTGGCTCAACGCCCACCACCCGCTTCCCACCCTGGTAGCCACTGCCAAGCGCCCAGCCACGCCCCACGCTTTCTAATAACATACGCGGCTGGCCTCTGGAGGGAGCGGTGCCCAGCGGGAGGAGTGTCTGGTCTGGAGATGGGTGTGGGTGAGCCACGTGGGACCTGCTCGCTGGCATGGGCTTGTGTGAGCGTGCACGTCGGTGTGGAGACATGGGGGAGTGCATGGTCCCCATGGGCTGGAGGCAGTCTTGCAAGTGTTGGAGTCTGTGTTTGCCAGAGCCAGGGTCCAGGGGAGCATTTGAGACGGTCTGTGTATGTGTAACTCATGCCTATGCTGGTGTGGCTCTTGCGTGTGTGTCCGCATCTATGTTCTGGGGCCACATGGACCCATTTGGAGTGTGTTTTATGTGTGTCTGTGATCTCTGGGAACTGCTCATGTCCCTGTATCTGGCATGTTTGTATGTCTACGTGTGATGTGTCCCTGACTTGGGTGGACGTGTTGCTGAGTATGTCCTGGGGTTTGGACATACTTGGAAGTGGCTGCACCTGTGTTTCCCAGAGCATGCTGAGCCCGGTATCTGTGTGCTTCTTGTGTCTGTACTTGACAGGTGACAGTCTCCTGTGGCTGGTTTGTTTGCATGTGGCCGTGTGTGTGTGTGTGTGTGGGGGGGGGGGTGTCTGCAAATGCACACATGTGTGAGCATTTATGCATGGCTGTCTCTCACATGTGCCTGTCATGAGCCTTGTGTGCCTGCTGAGCTCCCCCATACCCCATGAAGCATGAAGTCACAGTGGAGCCTATTAACCATTAGCTAGAAAAGTCAAGTCCCCTGGTTAGTAACTCCTATTGACCATCCTGGGGCAGATCAGCTGACCTTAACCTGTGCTGACATAGCCTGAGGTGTGGACAGGGCCCCAGAGGCCATAGGGGCTCCCATTGCCCAGCCCAATTTCTTATACCCTTCATGTGCTATGTGATCTGGGACAGGGATGTACCCTCTCTGATCCAGTAGGGCTGGGTCTACTCTATGCCTCAGTTTTTCTGCCTGACACCCTTCAATCCACTAAATTCTCTGATCCCCAGAGCCAGCACCACCTGCAGTGACATGGAGGGGCATCTGCCTGGCCCTTTGTGATAGCCTAGCACCCCCATCACAGATGCCATTGCCCTGTTGGGTTACACTGCAAGCCTGGTCAGGGAGCTGCTAGGGGTGTTGGCCAGTGGGTGGGCACGTGCAGGGGCGGGACATGGACCGCCCCTTCTCTGCCCGCCTGGCTGCACGCGGCCAGAGGACAATTGGGGGTCATGGGGTTAAACGGTAACCAATCTGCCTATTGAAGTCCCCAGCTCCAGACAAGGCCTTGCCCTACAATCAGGGCTGGCAGGGTTCTCATGGGGCCTAGGGATGGGCAGCAGGGAGGTCTCAGAGTCAGCTCTGCCTGCCACCCCTGTAGACTCTGTGGCTTTGGGGATACACTTTCATCTTCCCAGATGATGGAAAGGCAACAGTTAAAAAGCTACATTCTAGGAAGAAACCTGTCAGAAGGGTGAATGATGTCACCCAAAACTCATGCCTACCTGGAATCTCAGAATGGGAACTTATGTTGAAATAGGGCCTTTGCAGTTGTCATTAGTAAAGATGAGGTCACACTGAAGTGGTGTGGGCCTCAAATCCAGTGACAGGTGTCCTAATAAGAAGAGGAAGCTTCTTTGCACTCTTGGGTCAGCTTGCTCTACCTCTTGGAGTATACTTTAACTTTTAACTGAGCTATAATAAACTTTTGACTTTTCTATATTTAAAAAAGAAAAAAAAAAGAGATGGAAGTTCCCTGGTGGTGCAGTGGCTTAAGGCTTCGGCGCTGGTGCTGTCAACGCTGCGGTCTGGGTTCGATTCCCAGCCAGGGAGCTACCCACATACCAAAAAGCAAAAAAAAAAAAAAAAAAGAAAGAAAGAGACACAGGGGGATGACCATGTGAGAATAAAGGGAGAGATCAGGGTGATGTGGCCACAAGCCTAGGTATGCCAGAGCTCCCAGAAACTGGGAGAGGCAGGAAGGACTCTCCCCTGGGGCCTCTGGAGGGAACGCAGCCCTGGGACACTGTGATCTTGGACTTCTGGCCCCAGAATCATGAGAACAAATCAGTGTTTGCTATTCCTGCTGCCCCAGGAAATAATTTAAAACATGAAGAGTATTTGGGTCTCTTACTTGGGGCTCGGCCATGCTGGGCACTTTCAGGGAGTCCGGGGCTTGCTAGGCACACAGTGTGGGCAACCCCAATCCCCACTGCCCACTGACTCTGCTCTGGTTTGGGGCAAGGGGACCCCAACTGTTCCACCCATGAGATTGTAAGGACCTGGTTCAGGCAGCAGGCCAGGCTGTGCATTCATGTACCCATGTCTGATCCAGGTCCCTCCTCATGCATGTTTGGAGCACCTGCTGGGCACCATGGAGAAAGCAGACAGAAGTGGCTGTTGTCCCATTGGCAGCCTGACAGTGGGTGTGTGAGGCACAGTGGGCTGGGCAGCACAGTGGCGAAGGGCGGGCTGTCTGGGGCCATTATCTGCAAGCCGGAGAGCAAGGGTGTGTCAGTGTTGGTTTGTCTGTGTCTGGGTGGATGGGCGTGTCCTCATGTACACTGGAGACCACAGTAGGGTGGGCACAGCAGGAGGGTCCATAGGGGGATGTCATCCAGACAGAAAGGGTCTGTGTGCTGGGTGTGGGGGCAGACGTGTGTCCATGGACATATGGAGGTTCAGGTCGAGGCTGTGTGGCTGCATCTGGGTGGGTCCAAGGGTCTGGGGGTTTCTGTCCAGGTGGCATTGTCTGAGGGTGTGTGTATGATACTTGTTAGCATCATGGGAGGTTGTTTGGAATCTGTCCAGGCTGGACTGGCTGGGAGTGGCTGTGGGCCCTGGTGTCGTCACATTCTTTTTCTGCCCTAGGAGGGGTCTTTGAGGGTCCTCAGGGCCACTCCAATCTCTTCCCTGTTAGGCTGTGACTTCAAACTCCCACCTCGTATAGGGGCATGAGCCCATCACTACAAATGTAGATCTTCTGGGCTTGTGGGGTCCCCACCCAGGGGATCATCCGCCCAGGCCCCTGATCCCTAACACTGAGGGGCCCCCTGCTTCAGATCAGGTGGAGGCTGGCCACCCCTTCTGTTCTTTATTTAACCTCCTGTGACCAGCTCCATGAGTTCTTCCTGGGACGCAGGCTGAGCCTGGTCCTCTGATGGGGGCCAGGAGGCCAGGGAACTAGAATCAGGCCATGTCTGTCTATTCCTGGAACCTCCCAGTTGTTTTGCTCTCTCCCTTGTTCTCTCCGTGTCTCTTTCCCTCTTTGTATCTCTACCTTCCCCCTTCCCTCATCCCCCCTCACATCCTATAATTCCCCCTCAACTGCCATTTTCCCGGGGACAACGTGCAGCAAGTGCCCCGTGGATGGGCATGCAGGGGCATGGTGCCACCCTCTGCCTGCCCTGGTGGTGGCCCCTGCCCTGGCTGACTTCCTGCCTGGCCTTGGGCCTGCCTGCCTCGTCCTCAGCCCCTGTAGCTGGTGCACACACCCACTGATGGGTGCCCGATTCTTGGAAGGGAAGTGGGGCCTGAAGTCACCTCTGGATTATTCATTTCTTTGCCATCACCATGCAGGGTAGAGCCTGGCCATTGCTGGCTGTTGGCATTTCACTGGCATTTCACTGGCATTTCATTGTCATTGTTGGTTACCATTTATCAGGTATCCTGGTAGAGTGGGAGGACATGCCTGCTGGGACTGCCCAGCTGGCATATTGTCTCCCCTCTGTGTTCCCTGTAAGAATTATCTAGGGGTCCCCCTACATAGTCAGGAAGTAGGCTTGCGTGGCACCCTAAGGCTGCTGGCTGTCACCAAGGGACAGTTCCTGTTAATCTTGCCCTTGGCCTGGGGTTTGGTAGAGGCTCCTGTGGGTGTGCCTGGCAGGGCCTCCGGGATGAACCCACCATAGCCCCTTGCTTTTGAAACCTGAGTGGGAGACGGTGAGCAGCCCCCTTCCTTCCTCTTTTGTCTGCCACCCCCCAGTGGGGGCCTGGTCATGTCAGCCAGGGCAGGGGTGGTGATCTGTCCCCCTGGCATTCCACTCCTGAAGCTGCCCGTACCAGCTGGGTTTCCAGTTAGAGAACTTGGGTTGGGAGCACTGGGGACCTCACTCCCTGGCCAGGTTGAGCTTTCCAAACAGCTCCAGCCACTAGGAAAGTCCCTTCTGGCATGTTGCAGGGCTGCCCAGGATGGTCTGCAGGCAAAGCCAGGATGGGATTTTTAATTCCTGGGTGCCAGGCCCTGGGTTCAGGTCTTAGACTTGAGGCAACTCTGAGCCAGTGGCCAGGCAGGATCGTGAGACTATCACGTTGTGGTTGTAGGGGCCCAGGACCCCATGGGAAGTGCCCTGAGAGCACTGTGGAATGTGGGATTAGTAATTGCTGGGGGAAGAGAGGGGATTCTGGGTTTTGGGCTTTCCAACCCTGAAGCATTTTTCTAATGCCTCTGAATACCGGGTGGGGTCGATGAGGCTGGCACACCCGCAGTCATTCCAGAGGTGCCAAGGGGCTAGAGCTGGGTTTCAGCCAAGCTCTGTGGTTTTGTCTTAGCCTCCGCTTCCCTGTCTGTGAAGTAGGGTCTCACGTGGATAGCGGTCTTTTCAGGGCCAGGCCTGTGGGTGGGGGCTCCCAGGTGGATGTTAGGCCACCTGGATTTGCATGTCATTTGCATGATGGTATGGGACAACTGCCTCCTTCCTCTGTATCACTTCCTAGAAGTGTCTCTGCTAATCCTCATTCTGGGTGTATCATGCTAATCCCCATCCTGGCTGCATCCTTGATGCTGGACCTGCTTATGTCTCCTGTGGGCCTCAGTTTCCCTACTGTGACATGAGGCTAGTGGGCTATCAGCCTTGACCTACTACCAAGGTGCCTCTCCACCTCCAGCCATCTTCTTGGAGCCCGACCCTCCTCCATGAGTCCCTTGTCCCAATCTAGATGCCCAGGTGGACCCCTGCTCACTTCACAGATGACCCTGGTCACATGAAAAGCCCCCAAACTTTGAGACCTGGAAATCCAGAAAGACATGGTTCTGCGACTTGTTTCTAGATCTTTTTCTTAAAATCTGCGTCATGGGTGGGGGTTCTGTGTCTTTTCAGAGAGGGGACACATGGCTGGTTGGGGGGTACAGGGGGGTATCCGAGCAGACAGATGTTTTCTGCCCTGCCCAGAATCACTTCCCCAATTTCCTGTGTGCCTGGCAGGGCCCCTATCACATCTGCGTGGAGAAGGCCCCGCCTGGAGCGCTGACGGGAAATGAAAGAGCTGCCTATCGCCAGCGGGGGTGTTCACAGGGTCAGGTGCATGGGAGGGAACCCCTGGGAAGGGCCTGAGGTACAGTGGACATTGATTAAGCCCCTACTGTATGCTGTCAGCAAGCAAAAAAACCCTGCCTATCCCCATCCTGCAGTAGTGACACCGGGCTCTAATGAACCTCCCACTCCTTAGCCATCTCCACCACTGACCTGTGCCCTGAGGGGTGTCTGGGTCTCTCTCAGGCATAATGCATCACAGGCCAGACATGTATCAATAATGGCTGTAGGGAGCTCCCTGGTGGTGTAGTGGCTAAGGCTTCGGCGCTGTCAATGCTGCGGCCTGGGTTCGATTCCCAGCCAGGGAGCCACCCACATATAAAAACAAACAAACAAACAAAAATAATGGCTGTAGAATGGACTGTCCTGGTCAAAATCCTGTGGGCTGGCACCTCTCATTTGGTCTGTAGCTCCTCTGTGCTATGTGTCCTGGGAGTTTCTGGAATGGAAAAGAACCCTCAAATTTAAAACCTCCAGGTGTCCACTCAGGCCACCCTTCTGAGGGCCGTGGTCCTGCTGCCCTTGAATCTGGGAGGGAGGCTGTGGCAATGGCTTCCTCATCATATCATCCCCCACACCCCCATGATGGGTAAATGGAGGCCTAGGACATAGACAGGGAGGGTTCCAGACTCTGGGTCCTTCTGCCCCAACTGGCCTCCTCCCATAGTCCCACTTCATGCATTTGTATGATTGTCCATCTGTTGGTCTCTGCTCTGAGGTCTGTGTGGGGATGGGGTGCGACCTGGCCTCAAGGCTCAGTTTTGCCATCTCCCACCCTGTGCACATGGAAAAGAGCAGATCAAGCGCTTAGCAGGTGCTCTGCCTGCCTCAGTTTCTCTAACCACAGAGTGGGCTGGGAGGGCCATGGGAAGGCTATGAGGTGTCAACTTGCCCACCCTTACCCTCTGGCAGTCATGGGCATTTCTGTGAACTGGGGAGGCTGGAAGGCCCCCAGGGACACTGCTCCCAGTCCACCTGGGGCCCCAGCAACGGCTCTGAATGCTGAGTCATTTCGGGAGGGCTGCAAGGGGCCTCACCAGTGCCTGATAATATGAGGAGGGGTTTTTATCAGCAGGCAGGCGGAAAGCTGTCGGGAGGGGGACATCAGAAGGACAGGTCAAGGGTGCGAAAGCTCGAGTGTGCCCTCTCTCACCCTTCCTTTATTGGTACCTACTGTAGACCAGGGTCTGTACCTGGCACCCACAGACCCCAATTCTGCTTTCAGGGAGTTCTCATCTAGGTGGGGAAAAAGATTAGAAGAAACCATCCCCAAATGATCACATCATGTGATCCTGACAGATCTAGTGTGTTCCTGGAGGCACTGCCCCAGTTTGGGGGTGAGAGCTGTAGGCTTGAGACAGGCTAAGGATGGACAATGGGTAGAGGGACCAGCAAGTGCAAAGACCCTGGGGCAGGACTGGGTGTAGGGAGCAGTGAGGAAGCGAGTGTGGCTGGAGCAAAGTGAGTGGTGGAAACAAACAAGGTGGAGACATAAAGGGCCATCTGGTTTGTGGCCTGGCAGGCTAGAAGTTTGTGCTTTCTCCTGAGAGCAGTAGGGAGCCAACGTCAGCTTTTGAGCAGGGGAGACACTGTCTAATTTTTATGTAAAGATGTTAAAGCCCCTTGGACCCTCCACCCCTGTGAAGTTGCAAGGAGGATGTGCCATCTACTATCCTGGTTGCTCTTGGAAACTGGGAGATAAAAGCCAGCCTCTCTGCCTTCTCTGCTTTGTTTCACTCTAGTTTCACTTTGCTTATAGGAGTTACAATGAATCAATTCTTTCCTCAAACCCAAAAGAAGTTAGAAAAGGTTATATTGTACACACAGGAGTTGCAGAGGACAAAAGATGGAAACAACCCAAGTGTCCATCAGTGGGTGAACAGACAGATACAACCTGGCCCATCACCACATGGAGTGTTACTCAGCCATGAAAAGGACTGAGGCACTGACACTCGCCACACATGGAGGGACCTAGTGAGAGAAGCCAGACAGACAAGGTGCTCAGTGAGAGAAGCCAGACAGACAAGGCCACACAGTGTGTGATTCCATGTATATGAAATGTCCAGAACAGGCACATCCACAGACAGGAAGTGGGTTAGTGGTTGCCAGGGGCTGGGGAGGGGAGAGGTTGATGGAATGTTCTGGGATTAGATAGAGGTGTTAGTTGCACAATGTGGTGAATGCACTAAATGGCACTAAATTGTTTACTTTAAAATGGTGAATTCTATGTTATGTGAATTTCACCTCCATAAATATTTTGTTAAGAGATCTGGGGAAAGTAGGTAAGATTAAGCACTAAAGCCCCCGGGCTGCACCCAACCCTGCTTACAGGCTCCATCACTCAGCCCCTCTCCCTGCACAGACCTGAGCCAGCCAAGGTTCCAGCGTGGTCTCCTGGTTCCCACCCTGCAGTGGTACCTGTCCGTCCCCTCTATGGCTCTCAGCAGCTAGGAACCCCCGAGGAGGCCCCGCTGGGCTCGCAGGCGCCGCCGTCAGGCCTGTTCCCACCTGAGCTGAGCGTTCACAAGCCGGTTTCTGGCCATGGAGAAATACACGTTTCTCTGGTTTCCTGTAAGCTGTATTAGATGGTACAAAAATATGCCTTTATAAAACGCTTTTCCCATTCTTGACATCTCTCTGCTTTATCCTTGTTTGCCTTCTCAATGGCTCGGGGATCACTGGTCCCCAAACTCTGGGCATAGGCAGTTTCTCAGTTTTTCTTGGTTTGGACCCTCTCTGTCTTCAGGGTCCCCCTGCTGGCCCAAGTGGCCTGGTCCGGAGGTAGGGCCCCATGGACTTTGGAGCCATCTAGATGGCGGGAGGGGGCCTGAGTAGACACCGTTAAGAGGGCAAAGGTCCTCTGGGGGCCCTGGGAGCAGTTTCTTTATAGCCTGGTCCCCTAAGGCCCGACATTCTCCCGCCCCCAAATTTGGCATCTGGGAACTAGTGTGTCAATGCCCGGGAGGGGCCTAGGGCAATGTGACCTTCACCATGCCCACTGGTGCCTGGGGACAGCCTCTTGCATGCTGAGCCCTGGCAGTGCCCCTCCACCATGTCAGTTTGTGAATTTACTGGTGGCCATGGTGGCCTTTCCTTCCATCTTCCAGGGTGGCAGGCTAGGGAAGGGGTCCCACACCAGGGGTGAATAGCTTTGCTCCAAAGGAGCCCCTCAACTTCAGGAGTCATCTGGGCCTGGTCAGTGGTACAACCAGCCTCTGGCCGCAAACAAGAATTTCCTGTTTGCCCACCTTTGGATGAGGGTAGTTACCAGACTTTTTCTCCTGCCCCTCCTTTGCCCCGACCTGAGCCCTCAGCCGTCCCCTCCTTTGCCCCTACCTGAGCCCTCAGCCGTCCTGGCTTTATTAGCTTCCTCCTTAGTTGCTGCCCAGCAGCCCCTCCTAGTGCTGGGGGACACCTCTCGGCAGGTCCCCAGCACCTCTGCCCTCTCTGGGCCCAGAGCAAGGGGCATTTTGTTCTTACACCCACCAAATGTAATGAGTGTCCACCAAGAAATCCACGTGTGGTGTGTGGCATGAACCTGTTGTGCAAAGTGCTCAGATGGAAACAGAGCAGATGAAGGGGTCAGAGGGCGAGCAGGAGCCAGGAGGGGGCTCCCTGAGAAGGTGAGGGTTGGGTATAAAGGAAGGACTGTTCGGGGAACTGTATTCCAGGAGAGGGTGCTCAGCAAGGCCCGAGGAACTGGAGTGGAGGGGGAGGTGAGGGCAATGAGTGGGGTGGGAGTTGGGGGCTGGGAGCCATGGGGGACTGTAGGGCAGGGGAAGGTTGTGCTCAGACTGCCAGATTGCTGGATTACAGCTCACCCAGCATGGTCTGGGCTTGAGATTTGAGAAAAGAATGAGCGACCCATCCCACATGGCACTGAGGAACCCAGGCCTATTTAATGAGCATCTGCTGGGTGCCCAATTCTGGACAGTGGGAACAAAACAGAATTTGCTGGGGCAGACAGATAGGTCCTAGACCAGGCTGTGAATCCATTGTAGTTCTTGTGACATAAGGGTGGGGGCAGGGAGTAGAGATAAGCAAGGAAACTGCCTTCATCAGTAAGTGTTCTGTGTGAGAGCAGTGTGGGCCGGGATTGGGCCGCAGCCGTGATACCGGAAGATGTGGGCTTGCTGTAGACCTGGGTGAGGGTGGAAGCCAGCCAGCTGGGGCAGAGCTGGGACAGGCGGGAGGAGCTGCCAGTGCAGAGGTGGGAAGCGGGACTGCCTGGCGGGTGTGAGAAGCAGCAAGTCCTCAGGCGGGAGGTGAGGGGGAGGTGAGACAGAGAGGGGCTAGCAGGGGCTGTGCACCCTGGAGGCTGTGGGAGAGTGAGACAGGCCTCGAGGCCTCCCTGCGCTTGGCTCCAGGGAAATCAGGCAATGGGGAGGAGACTAGGGCCCTTATCTCAGCCCCAGGGAGGGTTTCCGGAGGGTTGGCCAGTCTCCAGCTCAGGTTTGCGGGTGCTGGGTATAGCAAGCAGCTGATTTCAGCGTCTTCTGGTCCACCTTGAGAGCAGGGTTCCAGTCAGAGGACCCAGGCGGGACCAAGGCCGGAGCGGTGGCATAGAATGTGTTGTGACCCAGCTGTGTGACTTGAGAGCCTTGCAAAGATAATCAGTTGGGCCCACTGGCCTATAAGGGCGGGTCTGGACATTTCCATAATCACGATACTATCCCCAGCTCCCCCATCCCTGAGGCCTGGTGGATGGCCCCAGCCAGCTGGCCAAGGCAGGGACACACCGCAGGGGTGCGGAACTTGGGGCCAGAGCCCCATAAAGCTGGGGCAGCATTTACTGCCCGGCTTTGTTTTTGGCTGCCCACAGCAACAGCCATTAAAGCTGCCTCTTCCATTGCACATCCCTTTTATGGCCTCGCTCAATGCCCACCATATGGCCTGGGGGTTAACAGTCCCTGGCTGAGCCAGCCACCTCTGCTGAGGGGTCATCATGCAGCTGGACTCCACCCTGAGCCTCAGTTTCCCAACATGGAATACGGGGGGGGGGGGGGGGGGGGGGAGTGTGTAATTTGGTTCCATGTGCCAAGGGTGAAGTTGTTATGTTCAGTTTCAGATCACACTGTCCTTGAAAGATGGGGAAACTGAGGTAAGAAGGTCACTGAGGTCTCATGGGGGCTGAGTGGAACCCTCTTCATCTGGGTCATGATCTCAAAGGAGAAGATGTTGCCCCCTCGTCAAGGAGGGCCTGAGCTTCACCAGCTTCTGAATAAGTCTCCTGGTGTGGCCATGACAAGTGACCACACACTAGGCAGCTTAAAATAACAGGAATTCATTCTCTCACATTCTGGGGCCTGAAGTCCCATATTCAGGTGTGTCAGGGCTACATCGCTTCTGAGACTACAGGGAGGGTCCTCTTCCAGCTCCTGTGTCCCTAGGTTTGTGGCCATGTCACCCCAGCCTCTGCCTCCATCTTCACATGGCTTCTCCTCTGTGTCTGTTTGTCCTCTTCTTATAAGGGCACTTACTGGATTAGGGCCCACTTACTCTCTTGTGACCTCATCTAAGCTAGTGACATCTGCAAAGACTCCTTTCAATGTAAGGTCCTAGTGTGAGGTGCCAGTGGACAGACTTTGGGGCACCTGCTGATTCTCCCAGCCTATCTGACCTCACTCTCTGCCTATCCCAGCCATGTTGCAGCTGAGAAATCAGAGTTCACTTAACAAGCATTTATCACACAGCTGCTGTGTGCTCAGCCGCCTTCTAGACACAAGCAACAAAGCAGACAAAATCTCTGACATCCGACAGGGCAGATGGACAGGAGCCCTGATGTGTCCCCGCTGATCCAAGGGCCAGGGAGGAGAGTGGGAAGGGGACACCTGGTGTGTTGTGTGGGCAGAGAGAGCAGTATAGGCAGGAAGGCCTGGTGTGAGCATGCCCACAGGAAGGTCCACCTGCAGGCCCCACACCCCTCAGGAAAGGGGAAATATGGGCCTCCCTGGATGCCATAAATCAGCGCAGGAATGCAGCCAGCCAGCCTGGCCAGGCAGGACAGAGAAAACAAAGGCCTCGACCACCCAAGTCTGCGCTCCTAGCTCCCCTAGTCCTGGCCCTGGAGGCCCCATTTTGCTTCCATTGCACAGATGGGGAAACTGAGGCCCAGAGAGGGTCAAGGTGGGTGAGGGTTTGTTGCCCCCAACAACTTGGCCACCCCAGGCCACTGGGATGTCCTTGCACCTGAGCTAGGTATTGGCACAGTCCTGGACCCTAATGACTTATTCTAGCCCAGCCAGGACTAATTGGTGGTTTCAAGGCCCCCCACAGTCCTGATTCCCTGTGTCCAGGCGGCAGGGGGGAGGGGGAGGGGGGAGGAAAAGGCTGCATTCCCTGGAGCTTAATTGTGCTATCTGTGCTGCCCCTCCTTGGCAAATTGCCCCCCATCCCCTCCTAAATCTATAATTATCTCTGCTGGCTTCCTTCCCTTCCTGCGAGCACCTGGGAGCTGAGCTGATGGTCAAGGGGTGGGTAGGAGGGCTGCCCACCATACCACAGATAGAGGTCCTGCTCCTCCTGCAATGACTGGTGAACCCAGGCAATCAGTGCCGAGGACAGAGTCTGGGTAGAGAGTCTGAGACAGTTCAGGGCTCTGGTCACCCGCCTGCCTCTATTGCCTTGTTTTCCTCATCTGCAAAACAGGGCTGTATCTTGGGAGCAGACTCACTGGATGGGGCTGGGATGTGTCCCGCTGTTGTCACTATGGTGATGACTCAGGCGGGCACTGTCTGGGGTGAATTGTGTCCCCCAAAATGATATGTTCAAGACCCAATTTCTGGTCCCTGTGAATGGGACCTTGTTTGGAAATAGGGTCTTTGCAGATGTCACTAGTTAAAGATTGAGAAGAGATGAGGTAGCTCTAAATGCAGTGTCCTACAAGAAGAAGAGAATTTGGACACAGACACTGAAGAGGCCACATGACAACAGAAGCAGACATGGGGGTGATGGCAGCCACAAGCCCAGGGATGCTGGAGCCCCCAGGAGCTAGAAGAGGCAGGAAGGACACTTCCTTGGGACCTCCAGAGGGAGCACAGCCCTGGGACACCTTGATTTTGGATTTTGGGCCCCAGAACTGTAGGAAGATAAACCTGTTGCTTTAAGCCCCCCAGGAGACTTATCCAGATGTCTCTCCTCATCTGAACATGGGGGCAGGCTCATTGTCTGCTCCCTGGGGCTTCAGGGATGCCTGGACTCTGGGATGCTGGGCTCAGGAACCCCAGTGCCTGTCCTGCCAGCAGCCCCATCAGTTGGCCCTCCATGTGATGGGGATGTGGTGCCTGCACTCAAGCTGTCATCAGCTAACTGGTCCCCTTCCTGCCCTCACAGCTCTATGAACTGGATGGAGACCCTAAGAGAAAGGAGTTCCTGGACGACTTGTTCAGCTTCATGCAGAAGCGAGGTGAGGCCTGCCTGCCCAGAAGTCACGGGAAATAAGCATTCGGGAGGGGACTCTGCTGGCTGCAGCCTGGGGCAGGTGTGTCAGAGTGGCAGTGAGTTCTCCGTGGCTGGAGGTATCCAAGAGGTATCTAAGGGGAGACATGGCCTTGCTATATGGGATCTGAGAGAAGAGGCACCATTCTACCGTTGGTGTCTGAGATGGGGAGGCACAACCCAGCCCTGCAGGGCTGAGTGGGAGGCACAGCTGTGAGTCCTTGTGGGTGGTCCCACTCCGAATGGACAATCCAAGCCCCCTCGCTTGCTGCTGAGACCCAGGGTACCATGGGGTCCTTGTTCCCAGGATCCCCCACAGGAGGGTGGGGCCAGCCTCTGTGGTCCACCAGGTGGGCATGTGAATGCTGGGGCAACAGGACAGAATCTCCCCATGCAGGTTTCTGGCTTTCATGGCCTAGGTTCTGATACAATGTTCATCACCCACACCCACCCACCTACCCCCTGGCTCCCACAGGAGCCTTAGCCTCCCCATCTGTGAGATGAGCCACAAACAGTCCCCACTGTTGGCAGCACCCCAAACACACTATGTACTGGGCTGCATTTATTGAGTGCCAACAGTATGTCCAGCCAGAAGTACCCCTGCAACCTGTCCACTCATTTCCCCCTGGATTGGAGTGTGATAGATGCCAACCATGGCCCCACTGGGAAATGTCTGGGACTTGAGAACAGTGACATGAGGAGCAGGGACTGATCTGGGTGGGGAAACTGAGGCCCAAACACTGGAGGGTATCAAGGAGTTGAGGGTGAGACAAACTCAGAGAGGATGAGGAGCAGCCAGAGGATCCTCTGATGTCCCCTGCCCTCAGGCCTTACCCTCAGCTTCGAGCTGCTATAGGGTGGAGACATGGGGTCTGTCCTAAGAATGCCCACTACAGGGTAGGGCTCATTCCTGTGATCCCTGAACAGACCTTTGGGGGGTTATTACAATCCTGCTGTTCAGGGAAGGAAACTGAGGCCCATAGCAGGCACGTGGCCTCTAAGCTCAGAGGCAGGAAGGGGTGGGGCCAGCAGGGGCCACTCAGGGGCCAGGCCCCTGCTGCTTTGTCCAGGGCCCCTCTGCTCCTCCCTCCACAGCAGCTTCTGTAAACACAGGCTCAGCCAGGCCCGGAAGGGAAGGAGATGAAAGGGTAGGGGGCTGCTGCCTCACTAACCCCATTAACCCCTCCTGTGCCACTTGGAGGAATCCAGACCTAGTCCTAGGGTAGGGGCCGTTCTCATGTTATCACCCAGCCCAGCCAGGCCTGCTGCCCTCTATGTGGTCAGACAGTTCCCCCCTCTCTTTATCGGCCTGTCCACATCTGTCTGAGCCCCTCTGTCCACATCTGTCTGAGCCCCTCCTCCAGCCCTCAGCATGGGGCCCAGAGCTTCCAGACCCAGAGCCTACCCATTTTGCCTAAGACCAGGTACTTGGTATCCTGGAAGTACTTAGGAAGTACCGTGAGTTGTCCCTGTGTGTGGGTAAGGCTGGGGGCCCCTGACTAACTCCTAGCCACATAGGGCTGTGAGGGTCTGTGTCCAGTCCTGCCTCTTTCACCAAGCCAGGTGCTCCTGGAGGGCAGGAGGCAACCAACTCCTATGCATCCCTCAAAAACCAGCTTCAAGTCTCTCTCTTTCCAGACATCATCTTGGACCCTTCTGCTCTGTAACTGGGGGCCTCTGAGACTGAGGCTTTGTCAGACTCCTCACCACCACCATTCCAGACAGCTGGTCACAAATTACAAGCCTCCAACCAAATTGTCCATTCTCTGCATGCTAGAAATGAGGGAGGGGTCCTGCCTGTACCCCACCCTCCTGCTGTTTCTCTGATGACCTCCCCACCCTTCCTTATTGCCCTCACAGTCCCCCCCGCCGCCCCCCCCCCATCCTCTGTCATTACCCCTCTGTGCTCTCCCAGCCCCCTCCTTTTATAAACATCTGTGTTAAGGCCCCCGCCTGCCCGTCTGCCCGCCTGTCTGCCTGCCTGCCTGCAGCAAAGCCAAGATTCCTTAATTCTCTCTCTCCCCACAGGCAGAACCTAAATCTGCCTGGTGGGGCAGGGCACTATGGCTGCCTCAGAGGCTGGGTGTGCTGACAAGGATGTTGCTTTTCTCCCTCTCCCTCTTGGGCTGAAAATGGAATTGGGTGGGTGGAGAGTCTGAGGTCCATCTTCCTCCCTCCACTCCAAGTCATCCTCAATTCCTTGGGAATTTTGCAACCAGGGAAGGGCAGGGGAGGAGCCAAGATTGACAGGAGGGGATTCTGGAATGTCCAGAGGTGCAGGATATCATCCAGGCCTAGGGGCAGGCAAGTTGGCCTGTCACTCAAAGTTGGACCTTCCTCCTTTAGGTCACATCCTATAGCCTCTGTTTGCACATATCTAAAGGGGGATAAGCATACTCCTTAGGCTGAAATGTGGCCCTTCAGCCCTCACTGTTGTTTATTGAGTGCTTGTTTTATGCCATGCTTGGCACTGGGGATTCCATGTGAGCAGGACAGGCAGGGGTGGCACAGACAGTAAACCTGGGATTCCACTGCCAGGGAGAGAGGTTTAAATGGGGCCTTCTCCGCCCTCAACCAGGAAGGTGCCAGACAGGCCGAGCTGAAATCCAGGGGCTTCTGGGTGAGAGGGAGACTCAAGAGCAGAGGCTAAGAGAATTAGGTGGATGGAAGAGTGGAGCAGGCCTGTTGCCACGGGAGCATCTCTTCCCTCCCTGGGCTGGCCCACCACCCTGTCTCCTAGGCTAGCTCACCACCCCACTCTCGAAACTGCAAGGATTAACCAAGCTTTCCCTCCCCAAAGGGGACTTGGGTGCTGGCCTCTGAGAATGCAGGAGGAGTTGTTTTGGCAGCTGTTGAGGGAGTAGGAATAACAATGGCTGAGTTTCTCATGCCTGTTCCCTGGGCTGGGCCCGCCCCCCCCCCCCCCCCCAGCATCGCCCTCTCTATACCCATCACCTCCTCCCAGGTGAGATCACCAATGAGCCAGATCACTGATGAAAAACTGAGGCAGAGCTGTCTCCTCAGTGCTCTCTGCAGTAGGGGGTCTCATCAGGGGCAATTCTACCCCAGGGGACACTGGGTCATGTGGTTGTCAGGACTGGGAGTGCTCCTGGCATCAGGTGTGTGGGACCAGGGATTCTGCTCAACCACAGCACTTAGGATGGCCTCCCACAGAGAGTGACCTGCCCTGATGTCTGCATAGTGGGGAGGGGGTACCCTGCTGTGGACTACCTGTATGTTAACCACAGATTTGGCATCTGCTGCATGTGGGGCTCCAGCCCTGATGACAGCACCCCCCTCACCTGCAGTCACCCCTCCCCTGCAGGGACACCCGTGAACCGGATCCCTATCATGGCCAAGCAGGTACTTGACCTGTTCATGCTGTATGTGCTGGTGACAGAGAAAGGCGGCCTGGTGGAGGTCATCAACAAGAAGCTGTGGCGTGAGATCACCAAGGGCCTCAACCTGCCCACATCCATCACCAGCGCCGCCTTCACCCTGCGGACCCAGTGAGTGCCGCAAATGCAAAGGGCCTGGGGCAGGAAGGACCACAGAGGCACTGAGCCATGTGACAAGTCTGAATCCTGAGAACCTCAGGGTAGAGCTTTAAGGAAGGTTCCAGCTCTGAGGTCACTCGATTGAATATTGAAGGATTAGGGGGAGGTAGTCACGGGGATAGGCATTGAGACAGAGGGAACAGCATATGCAAAGGCTGTGGCTCTGAGGACTGCTGAGTGATTCCCAGGCGGTGATGAGTGGTAGGGGTGGGGAGGTGGTGCCACAGCAGGGTTTTCTTTGTGCCCAGGGCAATGAGGAGCCACAGAAGGCATCTCAGGTACCATCCTGTCCCCTTGCCCCTTCCTATAGGTACATGAAGTACCTGTACCCCTACGAGTGTGAGAAGCGTGGCCTCAGCAACCCCAATGAGCTCCAGGCAGCCATTGATAGCAACCGGCGGGAGGGCCGACGCCAGAGCTTCGGGGGCTCCCTCTTTGCCTACTCACCAGGCGGGGCCCATGGCATGCTCTCCTCACCCAAGCTGCCTGTGTCCTCCCTGGGCTTGGCCACCAGCACCAATGGCAGTTCCATCACTTCAGCCCCCAAGATCAAGAAAGGTAAGGGGCTTGATTTCAACTCAGATTGTATGGCTTTGGGGGTATATACCTTTTCCCTTCTGAGTAATCAGGGTAATAAACCCTAAAGTTGGCATGGAAGAGGGCATCCAATCTTCCAGTTCTGTGCCCATGGCAGACATGACTAATTGACCACCATTTTTCTAACCCCATGCCCCTAGCAGGTAGACATTATTAGCAATTCATTTCCTAATCCTGTGCTCAGGGCAGACATCACTAATCATTAGTTTTTTTTCTCCAGTTCTACGTCAGGGCAGACATTACAGATCAAGCACAGTTGTCCCATCCTGGGCCCACAACAGACATTACTAATTAATCACTGCTTTCCTGGTCCACACTGAGGCAGGTATTATTAACTGAGCACTATCCTAATCCTATAGCAGGCATTGCTAATCATTTATTGCAGCATTGACCCAGTTTTTTGCCTGTGGCTGTTTTTCATCACCATAGCTTTTCCTAGTCCCTTGCCTATTACAGACATTGATAGTTGATCACTGTATTCTTTTCCCTTTGAGCGTTAAGAGTTTTTCTCAACACACTATTCCAGCAGACACTGTTGAGGGCATAGTATGCCTATCAAATTGACCCCTTAACTATCCCTGAAGCTATGGCAAGGCGACCCTGGATGGCTCAGTGGAGAAAATTATCCCCTATTTGTAGAGTAGCTGGGGAGCCTTCAGTGTATGTTAATTAAATGTCCAGCATGTAATAGGTCTAGGTTTGCAAATACCTGACAGTCCCCATCCCTAGTCCCCACTCATGGCAGACATCACCAGTCGATCACCGTCTTCTCTCTCACTGAACCTCTGAATCCTTCCTAATAGTACCAATAGCATATGCGGCAGCATGACTGTGAGCAGGCCAGTTTACCTATCTGAGTTCTCCTTTCTCCTCTGCCACATGGATGGGGCCTTGCTAATGTGAGCTCATTCAGTGCTCTGTGGGCCTCAGTTTACCCCCCTGACCTTACACAGTTCCAGTGATGCCTGTTAAGCACCCACTGTGGGCCAGGCCCTGTGCTGGAGCTGCAGAAGAAGGGGTTCTGATCAGGGGAGTCACAAGAAAGCTGGGAAATAAGCATTAGTCAACAGTGAGTGACAAGAAAGCTAGTTGAGGGATGATGGGTCTGAGGGGGTCTCCTGAGCATTTCAGTGAAAGCAGAAGAGGGAGGCAAAGGAGAGAACACTGCTGAGACTGTGGCGCACAGGGCCCATCAAAGTTTGTAGTGGGGACCCTACACATAGGGGCAGTGCCTAGTGACCAGAGATACACATAGGAGATAGAGTCAGAAGAGACAGTGAGTGCCAGTGGGACCAGTGGGTGGGAACGATGGGGACACTCTTTTCCACCATCGAAAGGAGTGGTTAGGAGTTGGTTCTGGAGTTGTGGTGTGTGGGTTCGAGTCCTGGCTCAGCCGATCTCTAATGCCTGTGCCCTTGGGAAAGTTATCCATTCTCTCTTGAGTCTGTTTCTTCATCTAGAAAAAGGAAGGTAAGAGAAGGCTTGGGGTTATTGAAATGGCCCTTTGAAACAGTTCATGTTAAGTGCTTTAGACAAGACCTGTGACAAGCCCTTTTATTAAGACTAGTATTATATACAAGGGCTGTCTGGAAAAAATCCAGCCATAAATGCCTCTATTTTTTCTTTTCTTTTTTTCTCATGTATTTTTATTTTTCAATTACATTTGACATATAATATTATATTGGTTTCAGTTATATAATGTAGTGATGAGACATTTATATAACTTATAAAATCCTTATTCCAGTATCTTTTTTTTCATATTACATGGCTGGATACTTTTTGGACAGCCCTCATATAATCTATTTATAGTATTATAGTGTCTGTGTAGTACTGATGCTAAATACTGCTATAAAGCATTATAACTGCCATTGTTATCATCAGCATTACCATCCTGATGGTATCTACTGCCTGCCTGCTTTAGAAAGGGTTTTATAGCACTTGTGTTTATTCAAAAATCTATCTACTTCCCTAGAGAGAAAGTGAGTGCCTCATCAGTGGAGGCATTCAAGAGGTGCACATTCCTGCATGGGTAGAAGGCTGGACATAGCCACATCAGTTCCCTTCTGGCCACTAACTCCTCTTCTCTCCTGTCTAGAAGAGGACTCAGCTATCCCCATCACTGTCCCTGGCCGCCTGCCAGTGTCCCTGGCGGGCCACCCTGTGGTGGCAGCCCAAGCTGTAGCAGTGCAAGCAGCAGCAGCCCAGGCAGCCGTGGCAGCACAGGCAGCTGCCCTCGAGCAGCTTCGGGAGAAGCTGGAGTCTGGGGAGCCTCCAGAGAAGAAGATGGCACTGGTGGCAGATGAGCAGCAGCGGCTCATGCAGCGAGCGCTACAGCAGAACTTCCTGGCCATGACAGCCCAGCTGCCCATGAGCATTCGTATCAACAGCCAAGGTATCAACCCGGCACCTAGGCCCTCCATACTTCCTACATGTGTAACAAAAGAAGTGCCTCAGAGTTTTCCTATGTAAAGAATGCCTACAAATTAATAAGAAAAAGAAAGCAAACAAATCAGTAGAAAAAATGGGCAGCTATGACTAGTAAATTCCTATGAAAAGCTGTTCAGCTCCATCTGGTTGGGGATCTTCACATTAACAAGGAGATACCATTTTTCACCCATCAGAGTTTGAGAATATCAAGTGTTGATCAGGATGTGGGGAAATGCCCGCCCCGCCCCGCATCCTGCTGGTGGGAATGTAAATAGGTAACAACTTAGTTTCTCTTGAAAAAAAAAAATGTGACTCAGCGACCTACTAGGCACCTATAGCAGACCCCTGCAGGTATCTCCCACTATCCAAAAGTAGGGTGTTCCTGTGAAATCTTTCATAAGCTGAAATAGTGTAAAGTGAAAAAGGAGTTCCCTTGGGACACAACTTGCACAGAACAAATGGAGATAAAGCCAAATGTCCCCGACACAGTTCAGAGTGATGGTGGCTTGATGCTGAGATGTGAGAGTGTTTCCCAGGAAAGTTAGCCCAGCAGGCCACTCTCGGCTGCCGCCGCCTCTGTAGCGGCTTGTGCAAAACAAATGCTAAACCCTATTTTTGCTTTTCACTTTTTTTTGTAAAAATGAAAATCCTCTTTGGTTTTCTTTTGGTTAGCAAAAATAGATATGAATGTAGGTCTTTTGTAAAAACCAAGTGGCATAATGTGAGCTTTCAAAAGGCAGGAAATACCTTGCCTACCTATATAGACAACATTGTCTGTTGCAGTCATTTGCATGATGTGTAACAGTGAAGCTTTGAAGTGAACTGTGTGTACATCACAGATGGTCCCATCTGGGGGTGACAGGAGGGGAGTGGATGAGTCATGTCTAGAAGACTTTGTGGCTGTTAAAAAGAATGAGATGATTTGGGTGTGTGACATTGCTTAGGACTTACAATCGTGAAAAAGCAAATTTTAGACCAATGCAGTCTTATTCGGTGAATATTTATTGAGTACATACAGTGTGGCAGATATAGAGTCCACAGCTTTGTGAAGCTTACAGTCTAGTGGGGGTAAGCTTGACAGACATGAAGCAGATCATTGTACAGATGTGGGTTTGTGATTCCACATGGTGGCTTTTCTTCTTCCCACAGCCACCGAGAGCCGCCAGGACTCAGCTGCGAGCTTGACCAGCACCAATGGCAGCAACAGCATTAACATGTCAGTGGAGATTAACGGAATCATGTACACAGGTAGCACCTTGACACTGCTCTCCCCAGGTTAGCTCAGGAGTCCTGAGTTACCCCTAGATCCGGCCCACATGAGCCCTGCCATGAGGATAAGCAAAGTTCTTCCCTTTGAACACTTGAGTAGATAATTTATGTGGTGTACTTAGCACAGCGCTCAGCACAGAGCAAGTACTTAGTGCAGTGCTCAGCATGTAGCAAGTATTTAAAAATGCAGTTGACCCTTGAACAACACAGGTTTGAACTGCGTAGGTCCACTTATATGCCCATTTTTTTAAAGTAAATACTGTAAGTGTTTGTTTTTCTTCCTTATGATTTTTCTTAATAACATTTTCTTTTCTCTAGCTTACTTTATTGGAAAGATACAGTGTATAATACACACAGCATACAAAATATGTTATTGCTAAGGCTTCTGGTCAATAGTCCATTTGTAGTTACATTTTTGGGAGTCAAAAGTTATATTTGAATTTTCAACTGTGTGGGGGTGGTGGTGGGGTCCAGTGCCTCAAACTCCTGCTTTGTTCAAGGGTCAGCTTTACAAACTGTTTGTAAAAAGAAAATGTAGTCAGGCCACTTGCTCATATGAGTGGGCACTGGGTGATGCAGAACAGCTCAGTTGCTGCACGAAGACCCCATGGGAAGCAGAAGCTAAGATGAGGTGGTGGTTGTCCTAGTACAGTGGTCCCCAACCTTTTTGGCACCAGGGACCGGTTTCACAGAAGGCAATTTTTCCACAGACTGGGGAAGGGGAGGTGGGCATGGTTTCAGGATGATTCAGGCACATTGCATGTATTGTGTACTTCATTTCTATTATTATTGTAATATATAATGAAATAATTATACAAATCACCGTAATGCAGAATCAGTGGGAGCCCTGAGCTTGTTTTCCTGCAGCTAGATGGTCCCATCTGGGGGTGACAGGAGACAGTGACACCCAAAGTGTGTTTATGTCCACTTACTCCATAATCTCATTTTGGTTGCTGTAACTGCAGAAAACCCTGCTTCACAAAGATAGGGGTTCGCGCTCCTTGAAAATCTAAAGCCGCTGCTGATCTCACAGGAGGTGGAGCTCAGGCAGTAATATGAGCGGTGGGAAGTATCTGTAAATACAGATGAAGCTTCACTTGCTCACCCACCACTCACCTCCTGCTGTGCTTCCCAGTTCCTAACAGGTCACAGACTGGTACCGGTCTGGTTCGTGGCCCCCGGGGTTGAGGACCCCTGTCCTAGCAGGCCCGCGGGTGGACTTTGTCGGGCACCAGGGCTCCGGGAGCCCTTGTACCTGTCACATAGTCTTTTAAAACTCTCCATGACATGTATTTTCTCCTGTCCTTGCATTAGGAGTACTGTTTGCTCAGCCACCGGCTCCCACGCCACCCTCGGCTCCCAGCAAAGGCGGTGGTGGCAGCAGCCGGGGAGGAAACAGTGGGACCAGCAGCGGCGCAGGCAGCGCGGGCAGCGCGGGCAGCCAGGCGGGGCCAGCGGGGTTGTCAGCACCCCCCACGTCTTCTACCTCAAATAACTCATTGCCTTAACCACACCACTCCTCACTCACTGCCCCCACCCCAGGAGGCCGTCAGACTGGGCAGGGGGTCGAGAGGTGGGCCAAGCAGGGGCCAGGGTGGTGGAAGATACGGGTGGAGTGGGGAGATAGAACAAAGGAGCCACAGCTAACGCCAAAAAGAAAGAAAAATATATATATACGTATATATAAAGAAAATTTAATAAAACAGGGGAAAACCAAGGAACACTTGAATTACTCAGGTTTCAGACATTCAGAGAGATGAATTGTGAAAACAGCAAAGGAAATTGGGAAAAAGAGAGCGGCAAATATTTCCCAGGGCTTTCCTGTAGCCTTGGTGGGCCGACTTGGACTGGTGTGTCTGGTGTCTGGTTTGGACCAGTTGCAATGTAAGGCCAGATCATTTACCTCATACATCCCTGCACTGTGTGTTTTCATTTTTGTCTGTTTGTTGTTTGTTTTTTTTTTCTATACATCACACACTCACCACAGCCAGCTCCTTGTGTTGAATGAAACCCCTGAGCCAAGATCAGTTGAATTTTTCTTGTTGCTTTTGGGAACTTTTTTTTTTTTTTTTAAAGAAATAGTGATATTCAAGTTCTATAGGGTTTTTAAGAGGTTTTGGGGGTTTTGTTTTGTAAATATGCTATTTTATTCTTGGGGGAAGAATCAACCCTTAGGAAAATGATATATATATTTGTGTTCATTCAGGGAAACCGGACTTGAAAAAGCAAAAAAAAAAAAAGTAATACCCTTTTAATTTTTTCCCATGACTGATTTGGGTTTGTGTGTGCATTTCCTGTGGTGCGGTGGGCAACTGGCCAGCGCAGGACACTGTTATCCCTGGGCTAGAGCCAGAAAAGGTGATGAACTCAGGTGCTATGGGCCGGGCTGGGGTGGGGGTTGCATGCTCGGGGGCTGTAAGCGGGGTGTGAATACTGAATGGCAGACCATGATGCGTGATGCTTTTTCTCGCTGTGCTGTGCCATGTCATGCTCCTGTCGGGGACCTGGAAGTCTTAACTAGAAAGGAGAAAATGCTGGAAAAAGGACCTGGGTGTGGGAGGGGTGCACCTGTCACAGCCCCCAGGCTCCTGTCTCAGGGATGAATATGGCCTGGGGACTCTTGTGCCTGAAAGGGATGCTTCTGGAAGACTTATCAATATTGGGGACTAGGGGTGAGCCGGACTTAGCTCAGGGTGAGGTTTTTGGGGCCATGGCATCCTGAACACCCCACTCCTTATATCCTTCGCACGGGGCCACAGCTCCTGCTGTAACTAAAGGAACTAAATAGAGGCCCCCAAAGAGGCCTCCATGACCCTCCATGACCTCTCCTCAAGGTTAAAAGTTGGGCATCAGTGGGACAGCTGGGCAAGGGAATTTATTTTAAGGGCTGATAATACTCTTCACCATGAGGCAGCACCACCACCTGTGCTAATGCCCAGGCAGGGTTTGAGCTCTTGGGCACCCTGTCCTTGCCATCCCTGGGAACAGGTGGAATTGACTGGGGCTGTGGCTCCTCTACACCTTAGCAATCTTTCGCTTTTATGCACTGAGTTTTCATTTCTCTGAAGTGGTGTGGGAGACCATTAGCTCACTGTCCCCAGGGTGAGCCTGGAACCTCTAATTGGGCCCTGGGAGCCTAGCCTAACGAGGCCAAGAGGGGCAGCCTCCTTGTCCCACCCAATCCAGCATAGTCTTCTTGTTGCCTTGGACACCTTGGGGGTAGCATCCTGAGCCCCCCAGCCTGGGTTT
Source organism: Lyroderma lyra (assembly GCA_004026885.1). Lineage (NCBI taxonomy): Eukaryota > Metazoa > Chordata > Mammalia > Chiroptera > Megadermatidae > Lyroderma > Lyroderma lyra. The sequence goes on from PVJL010001827.1 coordinate 127,349, forward strand.
GTTTGGATGTGGGGCTGTGGAGTGTCTTTGGGGAGACCCCTTTCTTTGGTAAATCTCAGGGTCATTAACACTCCCCACTTCCAGGAGGGGGTGTCTGTGGGCATGTGGGGTTTCCTCTCTTCTTTTCCTTCTGGGAGGTTCTTGCTATAGCAGCACAATCACTGTGGGAAGGGGATCTTTTTGTCCCCAGACACAATTTGGCTAGAGAACCTTCTCCCTTCACTGACCCCCTGGAGCTGTGGCCCTCAGGCAGGTGGGCACACACAGAAGGTGGGGTATCTATTGCCCGTTTCTACCTCAGGTCTGTCTCTTGATGCCAAAACCCTGTTTGTCGTGCCCCTCTATCTGGCTCAGGGCTTCAGTAGGTGCCGGGACCTGTCCCCTCCCACTCTCGGTGTGCCGCTCCCCAGAGAGCTTGCCTGGGTGCTCTCTGTGGTCATGTGTGTGTATCCCGTGTCTGTGTGTGTCGAGGACCCAGGCATCGTGTTGCATGGGCGATGTGGGCCTCAGATCTAACTCAGGGCATGCCTGCTGTTGAAGGTGGTGATTGTGGGGGACAGGTGGGGCAGGGAGTGCAGGCCTGGGGGAGCCCCGGGGGTGGAAACATGAGGGAGTCCTCTGTGATGGCTGGGATCTGTGGCCTCTGCCTCTGGGCCTCATTCACCCCCTGCCACTTACAGCTCAGGGCCACCACCTGTCAGTGGGGGTTCAGGAGGACTGGGCAGCCCTCAATCACAAGCTTGTGCACTGTTCGTTCTGGAAGGAGTGGAGCTTAGCCACAGGGAAAGGGCAGGGACCCCCAAACTCAGGGTTGAGAGGGGCTCAGGGGCTCCCCTGCTCTGGAGATGTTTGTCAACAGGCTGCTTCTGGAATCTTCCTTGTGACCCCTAAACTGGCCACAAGGCTTTCCAGCTGTCCCATGGCAGGCGGATTGGGCAGGGCATTGGGGCGGCTGGGTTAGTTTTTAGTACTTGTGCGTTTGTTGGGTCACTTTTCTTGCTTTTATCATTTTTGCCCACTTCTATCTTTTTTTTTCCCTTAAATTTTGCTTTTGCATTTTTTTCTTGGCAAACATGAGTTCAGCCTTTCATTCCTAACATGTGAATTTCAGTTTCTCTGGGGTTTGTCCCACAGCATGGGGACCGGGCCTGAACTCAGGTTAAAGGAAAAAAAAAACAAAGGTATAAACTACTCTACCTCCGGCCAGGCCTCACCTGTCACCCTGGCCTGCAGGGTGGCCTGTAAGAAATTCAGTTTGCAGAACATTCAGGTATTAAAAGGGGGAAGAAAAAAAAAGACAAAAGACCAAAAACAAAAACAAAAAGGGGGTGTGATTTTGAAATTTAAAAGAACACTGAAAGTTTACATTTTATAACATTATTATGCAGATTGTATTTAAACTTCAGAAATATTTAAGACAATTGTAACCCTGTAAAGCTGATGAAATATTAAAACAAGACAAAACACTTCTGACTTTTAACAGAAAATGTCTCCAGTGGTGGTTTCTGGTGCGTCTCCCCACCCTGTCAGGGTCCAGGTGGCAGAAGGCACAGGAGCTAATCCAGGGGTCCTCCAGTGGGGTCTATGCTCTCAGGGGACACTGGGCAATGTCTGGGGACATCTATGGTTGTCATACTAGGGGTGCTCCTTGCATTGAGGGGTTAGTGGGTCAAGGATGCTGCTCAATATCCCAGTGTCCAGGACGACCCTCTTGGAGAATGACCTGGTGGATGTCAGTGCCCACGGGAAACCCTAGCTAAACCCTGTCTGAGAGGCAGCCCCCTCCTCCTGCTATCCTAGGTTCTGATTCCCTGGTTATTCCTGGGTTAGCTGACTCAAGCCCTCAGGGACTGTGGCCCAGGCCCTCCCCACTCCTTGTTGGCTTCATTTGGTTCTCTAAGGAGGCCAGCCTGGGCCTGCCTCTGCCTCTGGGCCTTTGCATGTATCCTTCTCACTGCCTGGAATGCCCCTCTCCTCCCGACTACCTGAAAAGCTCTGCTTTTCTGCGCTGACACTGGGGTCCATACCTATCTTGGAGCCCATTACCTAAAGACTCTACCCCTACTTGTCCTTCCTCCACCCTCCAAGCCCAGAGCCCACCCTCTCCTCGCTGAGCCTGCCCACTGTGGTTTGGTTCACATTTTGTCTTTCAGTCCAGTGTGACCCTAAAGACCAAGGGGTGACCTGGCTGGCCTGCGCCAGTTCCTCCTGCCTGCTCAGCCCCCAGGGCTGGTTAGGAGTCCAGAAAAACAACCCCCTCCTGTGTGATAGCCAGTCAGTTCCCACATGGACCATTTCGTCCCGCATTTTCCATCCATGCCAAAAATGGGTCGCTAAATCTTGGTTTCACCTTCATGGGCCTGGGGGACCTGGAAAGATCATAAGACAGAGGTCAACACACAGACCTCTCTGAGCCCCCTACCTCCCAGGGAGATAAAGGAAAAGTGATTTAAAAGAAAAACAAAAAACAAAAAACAAAAAACCCTTTTCTGGCAAACTGGATGGGCCAGTCTAGCATCTTCATTCCTTAGCTGAAGAGCCCCAGAGAGGGACAGGAGGCCCTGAGGTCACACAGCCCCTGAGGAGATGGCAGGGAGGGGTCAGGCCCTACCACCTCCTCCCCACCTCCCAAGCCCAGCAGCTCTCCTTGCCTCCTGGGCCTCCTGCTCAGCTTGTTAGGAGGTGGGGGAGGCTCCCAGGAGGTGAAACTCAAAACCAGGCCTGATTAGCAGAGCTGGGGTGGGGGTGGGGGTGGCTAAAAGGATGCCTGAAAAAGAAAACGGTCTCCACTGCAATCATCTGTTCCTTCCGCCATTAGTGTACACTGGAGGCTGTGGGTTTGTTCAAGGGATTCCAACCCCCCCACCCCCCGCCCCTGGACCGGGGAGCAGATGGGGCTGGGCCTGGGCTGCCTTTCCAGTCTGGTTTGGTTCATCAGGGTGTACCCAGTGCCTGCAAACAGGAGATGCTCAATAAATGTGTAGGGAACAGAGAATAAGGGCTTAGACCCAGAGAGAGTGTGTGGGCCTCTGTGCCTCAGTTTCCGCAGCCTGCTGACGCCATCCCCAACCAACACAGCCTCCCAGCCTTGGATTTGGGAGGAGGCACTGATGTAGCACCCAGGAGGTCTGACAACTGGGTGGTCCAGAGGCCCCCAAAGTGTGGCTTTTGTCCTGCTCTTCTGACACAACTGGTCTGTCCTCATTCCGGGAACTGGCTGGGGGTGGGGTGACCTGTGACCTGACGGCAGCCTGGCCAAGCTGGGTCCCTGGGGAAGGGAGGAGGGGAGGGAGAGGCCTGCTAGGGGGCCTGACTGCAATCCAGCTGCCCTGCCCTGGGGCTCCACCTGGGCCTGCTCCTGCCTGAGCCTCCACCATCAGAGCCCCTGTACCGTTGGCACAACTGGCGCCCCTGCAATCCACACCAGCTGGGCCTGCCTCTGTGTCCTGGAACCTGGGAATTCAAAACTTTTAGGCCATACTTCCTGGGATGAGAACACAGACCCAGGGCCTAAATCCCATTGCTGTGGGCAATGCACGCTTTGCACATGGGGAAACAGGCCCAGAGCTTCACAGTAACCTGTCCCTAAAGCTCAGAAGTGCTAGGTTCAGGCCCAGAGTTGGTATTTAAAAGAAGGGCCCCCTTGGCCCACCCCTGGATTCCTCAGAGGCCAGATTTCAGGATTCAAAGAAAAGTTTGTTTTTGGAAAAAACCAAAAAGACTTTTGGTTTTGGTGGTTGAAAACTAGCATTCAAGGTGTCTTTTTCTCTTATTTACACTTTAATAACTATTTGAAAAATCTTTTAAATAAGAAATTTAAAAAAGAACATATTTGAGGAAACTAGGGTCATCAGCTGGTTCTGGAGATAGAAATCAGGACCAGCTGGATCTAGTCCCAACCTGTCTTCGGACTATGTGGTCCCTGCCTTAGTTTCCCCATTTAGTAGGTTCTGGAGGTTGCAACACCCAGCTCTCCTAGATTTACAAAAGTCCTTCAATTTCCTAAGCTCCACCCCTAGGATAAAATTAAATCCAAGCTCCACACAGCAGAGGCCTTGCCTGGCCCAGCTCCACATCCACCCCCTCTGTCCTCCAGGTCTGCCCTCAGGGCCTTAGCACTATCTCTGCCCACCTTTCTCTTCAAGCTGTTCGTTCCCTGCTCAAGCAACGCCTTCCCTGGGAAGCCCCTCCTCCAGATCCCCAAACCAGGCCGGTCCCCTGTGATGCCCCTCCCTCTCTGTAATTACTTCCCGCTGTGGGCCTGAGCCTGGGCCATCCGGTTGGTGGCTCAAGTCTACCACCTGGTGGCCGAGACTGGGACTGTGTTTACCCATGCTTTGGGTGCCCGTTTCAGCGACTTGGGTATCAGGTTCCGGCCCTGTTACAGCCACCCCGGATCCAGCATCCCGTTTTGCTTGTGGGTACACCAAATCGTACAGCCAAATCTCCTGAGCTGGAGATCTCGACTTTTAAGTGATTTTTCCCCTTTCAAATGTTGTCAACTAATATCACATTTTAAAATACAGTTTTTAGACGTGGCTGGGGGCTAGCAACTGTGACCTGAGGTTAGATGCTCCGTACTTATTGGGCTGCCCCAAGTTCCTAAAATAAAAATGTAGATTTTGTGGCCGGCCCCCAAAGAAGAGGGCCCGGGAGAGGCTGACAGTGGATCCGTATATACGAATTTAATTACGTGTTGCGTGCCAAGCGAGATGTTACATCAGGTATGTAGTCTATGCTTTACGTACACTGTTTCATTCAGGCCTGTGAGGTCGGTACTGTATTATTTGCACACCATAAAAAAGAAAATCTAAGAAGTTGGGTCACTTGGCCCAAAGCGCCCAGCGGAAATGGTCAAGCCAGATTTCCGGGCTCTACTAACTGCTCGCAGAAGACCCTAGACTTTGGTTTCCCCATCCAGTTTTGAAAAAGGGTTCCGTCCAAGATCTCTAACCAGGCGGTGTGTCCCTTGATTTTCAACGGAGCCGCAGGTGCGGGGGAACCAACTAAGTCACAGGCAGCCCCATCCCCGAGGCATGTGCGCAAGCGCAGGCCGGCTAGCCGCCGGAGGTGGAGCAACGTGGGTGCCGCTCTAGCCTGTGTGGTGCAGTCGCCCACATCTCATTGGTGATGACGCTAGTCCGGGGCGGTGGGGGAGGAAGATGGCGGCGCCCATGGAGGTGGCGGTGTGTACAGACTCGTCGGCCCAACTGTGGAGCTGCGTCGTGTGGGAGCTGCACTCGGGCGCCAATCTGCTCACGTACCGCGGAGGCCAAGCTGGGCCCCGCGGCCTGGCGCTACTCAATGGCGAGTACCTACTGGCGGCGCAACTGGGCAAGAACTACATCAGCGCATGGGAGCTTCAGCGGAAGGTGCGGTGGCGCGGGCCCTGGCTCCGTCAAGGGGTGCGCGGAGCGCCCGAGACTTGTCAGTACGGGCTGCACGCGCCCTAAACTGGGCGAGGCGTAGGGACGGGGGCGGGTGTCTGTTAAGGTGCTCTGCGCGTGCGCGGGCCTGGGGGCTCTTTGGAGGAAGAGAGGCGCACGCCCCAGGGTTTTGGGATCCTTTAAGGCGCACGCGCGCAGCTGGGAGTAGGGCGGGCCTCTGAGACAGCTCTCTAGGCTTACCTGAAGGGCTGGGTGGTGGACGTACTCTTAACAGGAGCTGTGCATGAATGGGCGCGAAATTTAAAGGGAGAGTTCGCAGTTGAGGTTCCGTGGGTCTCGTGGGCTTGGAGAATGAGGGTCTGAGGCCTGGGAAGCCCCTGAAAGGGTAGCCCTGGAGCTTCTTGCGTTTATCCTCCCAAAAATATCACTGCCCTTCCTTCTTAGGACCCACGGTGTTTCCCCTTAAAGCAATCACAAAGTGAAGCTCCTGCAATTTTTTCTTGCTTTTTTATGCCATCTGACATTTCTTTGGACAAACTCTGTGCTCTGGTTTTATCTAGTGTGGCCCATACACAACCCGTGAAGTTTTCTCATTTTAGAGATTTGGAAACTGAGGCTCAAGGTCGCACGTGGGACATTAGGAAGGCGGGATTGGGGAATGAGCTGAGTGGTCTTTGGGCTTTCTGGACCCCAACGTCCTCCTGGACCCTCTGGGCCTTGCCCACCCCCATGACCAGAGGGACCTTCTGGTCCCCCACCCAGATAGAACAGCATGCTTCTTTTATCCAGGATCCTGAAACCTCCACCTCCAGTCTGCAAAGACTTGGCTGGAGCCAACATTTCTTTGCTGGACTGTGGATTTGCTCACACCACCCCTGTTCCTGCTCCTATTTCTGGCTTTCTCATACTTACCAGCTGCCTGGGTGCCCCCTCCCACTGTCCTCACTGCTCCCTGGTTCCTGAATTCTGCATGAAGCTCAGAGGCCTCTTATGTTCTTCTAGGACCAGCTCCAGCAGAAGATCATGTGCCCAGGGCCTGTCACCTGTCTGACCACGTCACCCAATGGCCTCTATGTCTTGGCGGGCATTGCAGAGAGCATATACCTGTGGGAAGTAAGTGTGAGAGTACAGAGCCAGGGTCATGGGGTTTGGCCTGTGGGCCACTGGGTTATTTATACCACCTACAGTGTTGTCACCAACATTTGGTTATGTTTGAGGGGTGTCTATGCAGACAATTCAGGATTTGGGACCAGAATATAGGTGTAACCACGTTGTGCCCAGCCTGACCTTGTCTGCACCTGCGGAATGGCTTTGGCACCTCCCCTAGAGTTCTCCCCAAGGGTCTATGAACAATTAAAGGACCACAGAGATAAGAGTGGCTTTGTTATTGCATCCTGGGGCTTTTAAACCTTCCTCCCCAGGGGGTTCCCTGGTGGTGTAGTGGCTAGACTTCAGTGCTCTCAACACCGGATCCTGGGTTCACCTTCCTCCCCATTCTGAAATTTGGAAGCAATTCCTTGGGCACTGGGAGGGGCTCCTCACCTTGCCCAACATAGTAGATATCTTTGCCCTGGTCTCTGCCAGTCTGGAGCAGGGCACATGGTAGAATCCAGCAGTCCGTGGCCTGATGGGGGCATCTTAGGAGGTTGTCCCTCCTTGATGGGGGACAGTCATGGTACATCTTGGGTGGGGATTGCTGTGTGGCCTGGGCTCTTCCATCTTCTTGGAGAATTTCTGACCAGTATGAGCTGTGACCACAAGGGGGCGTCCAGCCTGGATCCCATAAGCTGCCACTGTTGGCCTTTCCCCCAACTCTCTAAGTGGGTGGGTGACTACTGGAATTCAATAGCGGGGTGCTGCAGAGTGAGCAGCTGTGCATCTGTCCTACTTTCCCTTTTCTAAGGACACTGGTTGTTGGATTTAGGGTCACCCTACTCTAGTGTGACCTCACTTGAACTGATTACACCTGTAAAGCTCCCGTATTCAAGTAAGATCCCAGCATCTAGGGGTTAGCATGTGAACATATTTATTTGGGGGACACAGTTCAACCCATGACAGCATCTGTGCCTCCTACCTCCCTGCCACCAGATGCCTCCCTCTATGTTAGACCGAACTTCTTGGCCTCCTGCTGGTCTTGGGTCTCCTCCACCCAGGTTTTACATCACAGCAAGAGCCACCCTCACTCCCAGTCCTTCCCACCTGCCCATGTGGTGTGGCTGCATTTGAAGCCCCTCATAGCCAGCCTGGAAGACTGACAGAATTGTTACGGGGAGCCTGGGTCCATGGGTCCTGGGTCCAGCTGCTCCTAGGGACCCGCTCCCTCACCAACCTTGTCACTCATCCCCACTACAGTCACACAACCCCTCACCCTGCAGGGGATTGGTTCCTTGGGTGGGCCAAACCCTGATGCAGTGAACAGGGCAGGCTTGTACTTTTCTGTGACCTGGCAGCTAGGGGGCCAGGCCCTGAGCTTCGTTTCCTGCCCTGATCTGGTATGCCCTCCTATCCCCAGGTCTCCACAGGGAACCTCTTGGTTATCCTGAATCGCCACTACCAGGATGTCTCCTGCCTGCGGTTCACAGGAGACAGCAGCCACTTCCTCTCGGGGGGCAAGGACTGCCTGGTGCTGGTGTGGAACCTGTGCAGGTAGCACCCCAACCCTTGCAGCTTGTGCCCAGGAGTAGAGACCCTGGTGAGGCAGAGAGGGCAGGGGGTCCCCTCTGCAGGAGGCCGAGCCAAGGTCCCAGGGCAGGAAGGGGCTGTGGCTGGGGTGTGTGTGTCAGGTGAGCTTGTATGAGGAGGACAAAGACAATGGGTTTGTCCTCCTCATACAAGGGACCATGGGGAACCATCTTAGAATCTTCTTTGGGTGGGATGGCCCTGGTGGCCACATGGAGGCAGCTGGGGACATCAGCGTGCAGCCCTCCCTCCCCCTGAACCCACTCCTCCCACAGTCTGCTGCAGCTGGACCCCTCCAGGACCCCAGCCCCGCAGCACGTCTGGTCTCGCCACACTCTCCCCATCACAGACTTGCACTGCGGCTTTGGGGGACCACTGGCCCGAGTGGCCACCACCTCACTGGACCAGACAGTGAAGGTAGGAAACCCCACCACCACCACCACCACCACCGCAGTGGATCTGCAACTGGGCCCAGGTGGCTGGCGGGTTCTTGGTTGATGTGAGTCAGTGAATCACCTGCTTCCCCTCAGGCTAGTTTCTCTAGACAGTTCTTAATGCCCTGATGCTTCCGGCCTCAAGGACGTCCAGAGGGTAGACAGTCCAGGCCTGTGTTGGCTCAGAAATTCCCACTTGGCTGCCCATGCCCAGATCTCAGGGATTTGAGGGCATCCTGCCCTCAGGTCTTTGTTTGTTGGAGGATGGAACCCAGGGCTGACAGCAGCTGAAGCAGGTAGTGGTGAGAGGTCTGGGGCATGAAAACTGAGCTCTATCTCAAGGAATCCAAGTCCTCTAACCCTAAGAACCCCCGGGTGACAGCTCCAGTCCAAGTGTCATGGGGACCAAGGTCTCCCACTCAGGGCTGCCCAGCTCTCAGAAAAGCCCACCTGCCCCGCTGAGACCCTGGTGTCCGTGGAGTACCCATCCTATACCCCACTCACTCCCAGCTGTGGGAGATTTCCTCAGGTGAGTTGCTGCTCTCCGTGCTCTTTGATGTGAGCATTATGGCTGTGACCATGGACCTGGCTGAACATCACATGTTCTGCGGTGGCAGCGATGGCTCCATCTTCCAGGTTGACCTCTGTACCTGGGTGAGTGGCAGGCACTTAGGCCTATGGTTGGAGGCTGAGGGGGTAGTGGGACAGCCAGAGTTTATTCTCCAAAGGGACTGGGACTGTCCATCCCCCTGGGGCTGAGGTGCCACTGTGTCCCTCTGGTCACTTGTCCCTTGGCCTCTGCAGCCTGGGCAGAGAGAGAAGAGCTTCCAGCCGGAACAGGACAGCGGGAAGATGTTCAAAGGCCACAGGTGCGGGGACCAGATGGGGAGTAGGGAGGGGCCCTGTTTTCTTGCTCCAGTTGTTAGGTTCTTTTGCAACTCCATTTCTTGGGCCTGTGTCTCCAGGAACCAGGTGACCTGCCTGTCTGTGTCCACTGATGGCAGTGTGCTGCTCTCTGGCTCACACGACGAGACTGTGCGCCTGTGGGACATCCAGAGCAAGCAGTGCATCAGGACGGTGACATTCAAAGGTAGGGCTGGGGCAGTTGGGAAACATAGGAATGGGGGCAGGGGTCTAAGAGGTCATGAAGCCATGTGGCTTTGTCCACAGGTCAGCCACTGGGCCAGGTTGTGGGAGGCAGGACCAATGAGAGGAAAGTGCTTGGGTCACTCTTGGATAGGTGGACAGGTTTGAGGAGTGGTGGGATCTGTGGCCTGCCTGACTGGCCGCCTGCCCCACCACAGGTCCTGTGACCAATGCTTCCATCATGCTGGCGCCGGTCAGCATGCTGAGTTCTGACTTCAGGCCCAGCCTGCCCTTGCCACACTTCAACAAGCACCTGCTGGGCGCTGAGCACGGGGATGAGCAGCACCGTGGGGCCCTCACACTGCGCCTGGGCCTCCACCAGCAGGTATGCCTGCTCCACAGCAGGTGCCCCTTCCTCAGGCCTCTACAGTGTGGCTCTTCATTCCCTCTGGGTCTGGGTCCTGGCTGGGGTTTTGCAAAGGCCCTCCACATATGCCCTCTGAGAACGCCACCCTGACTATGTGTCTGAGCCCAGCCTAGTGACCAGCACCTGTCCTCAGAAGCACTAGAATCTTCCAGAGTAGAAGCAGGCCACACACCAGGGTGTATTGCCAAGTGAGTGTGACCAGAGGTGCTGTGTCCAGTGACTAATCCAGTAGGGCAGCAGGCGGCGCTCACGCCCCTGGTATCCAGCAGGCTTCCCTCCCCAGATGGCTTGCATGCCTGTCCTCTGTCCGGCCTGGCCAGCTGAGCTCTGTCTACTTCTGCCCTATTTCCATACCCTGGAATTACACAGGCCCCTCGCTCTGATGCTCCCGCTAGTCGCAGTAGCATCTGTCCATCTTGTTGCACTGTGCCCACACGCCAGCCGGTTATCTTCTGGAGCCTTTTTAACTCTGGTTTCTGCATGCCCCCCAGTACCCAATTTCACCCATGCCTGTGGTGTGGCCTTGAGCATCCCCATACCCTGGGCCTTGTGGGGCACAGTCCCGCAGCAGGAAGCAGATGGGAGGTGACTAAGCATGTTGTTTACTGCTAGATGGGTTGAAGCTACAGCCTCGACAGAGATGTCACCCATCGGTGGGCACCTGGTAACCCCTTCTCTGAGCATTAGTCTTCCCATCTATGAGCAGGCGTCAGCATGGCTCCTCCCTCACCATTGCAGTGATGTGAGTGACCTGAGTGAGCCCCTGGGTCGCTGATGCAGTCCTTCTGTTGCAGGGCTCAGAGCCCAGTTACCTGGAGCGGTTGGAGCAGCTGCACACAGTGATGTGCAGCACGATGGAGAAGGTGGGCAGAGTCAGCAGCAAGGGGAGGAGGTGGGGCACGAGGCTGTTAACTGGGGAAGAGGAATACCCTGTCTGTCCTGGTGTCTGAAGGCCCTCTGCCTCTGATCCCCTGCTCCTCCCCAGAACGTGCTGGGTGGCCAGGACCAGCTGCGGATCCGGGTGACTGAGCTGGAGGACGAGGTGCGGAACCTGCGCAAGATCAACCGAGACCTCTTCGACTTCTCCACCCGTATCATCACCCGGCCGGCCAAGTGAGTGCGGGTACCCAGACCCCCACCCGCGCGGCCTGAGGTCTCTGGCCCAACCCACAATTCCGCCTGTCCCAGTCCTTCTGTCCAGCCTGCCCAGTGAACCCACCCCAGGACCAGCAGCCCAGCCCGAGCCCACTTTCTTCCAGCCCTGTATTTGGATTGTTAATCCGTATGAGGGGTCATTTTGTCTGAGTGTTGGTCCATTGGCATCTGTCATGTCATATTGGTGCTGTTCTGTTTTTAACAAAATATCTAAAAGCCCATCTTCTTTGGGCCTCCTTGTGTGTTAAGGGCTGTCCCCGTTTCCAGACTGGGCTCCAGGATTCAGGAGGCATGGCTGTCAGAGCCCAACATTTAAACATCCACTGTGGAGAAGCTGTGGTTCTCAGACTTTTTAGACACTCAGCTGTCACACAGTGACTTTATACTACTACAGAGGCCAAGCCTCCCTCCATGGGAGGGGACTAGGGCAGGAGGGCAGCCTCAGCTACAGGCTGAGGTAGCCAGGGGTGGCAGTGTTTCAGAGAGAGCAGTGTGATCATGCTGGTACTGTCCTAGTGGCCACCAAGGGTCTCCAACCTGGGTCAAAACAGAGTCTCATAGGTGGTGGCCAGTTTGGGGCTGGAATCCCCTTCAGGGACTTGTGCCCAAGCCACTTGACCACAACATTCTCATCAGTGTCAAGCGCCTGAAGTAGGCCAGGCACCCTCACTGCCCTGGGGATGCTGCCAACCACCAGTCAGCACCTGGAACCCAGCCCAGCCACATAGGCCCCAAGACTGCCCTCAGAAACTTCCAGAAACCTACCCCCATTGACAGCCCTGCTTAATGATCCAGAAAACCCATGTGATTTAGCAGGTGCCGTCATAACTGCAGCCTTAAGCCAGCAGCCAACGCTGAGTTCATCATTTTAGGCTAATTTGTGTCATCCTTCCTGGGGCTCTGTCCTCACCAGTGGGTGGCTGGGCCGTACTGCAGCAGGGTGCCCAGGGACTGCACTGCCCCACCCCCACCCCGCGCACCTGCCCCTTGGTCCCCCAATCCAGGGAGCTCAGACAATAATACCTGGGGGCTATCTTGTCCACGCCAGGTGAGGGGTCCTGCTGGTTGGTGGGGGCCGTGTCTCTCAACATGGAGTGAGGTTTGTGGCCAACAGTCAACAAAACTGGGGGCTTGGAGCCTAGTCTACAAATGGTCCAGTCTATAAGGGGGTTTCTGGAGGGGGTTGTGCTCCTCCAAAGCCAAGGGCACCTCTCCTGCCAGGGCCTGACACCTTCTGGGCCCTGTTGCGAGTGAGGGCAACTCTGCCCCGTCACACGAGCCCCCAGCCATCCATGCCCTCTGCAGTCAGCTGGGAAGGGATGTGGCATTAGTTCTGGGCCAGACACTGCTGCCCGAGTACATCTCATCAGTCCCAGAGGGAGCTGGCAGGTTGCCATGAGGTAGACTGACAATCCCAACCTCCATCTGGCAGCCTCCCCTGGGTCTGCATTTTTCCTTGGGGGTGGCTGTTTCCCCATGGGTTCCCAGGGTTAGAGGCCCCCTAACACCACTCTGGACCTTCAGCTTTTGGAGTGTCCACTCTGCAGCTTTGGGGTGTGGGGCAGCATCAATATGCCAATAGCTTTCACACACACTGTCCCTACTGCCTGTCTAGTGCAGGCCTGGAAGGTCACCCTTCCTCCCTCTGCAGGCCACGACGGAGGGCTCAGAGGTCGGCCAGCCCGCCACGCTCCTTGCAGACAGCCCGCAACGGTGTATCCCGCTGACCTCATCCCCATCCTGCCTGAAATCACCGTGTGGCCTCTGGCAAGCCATGCCTGACTGTGAGACTCAATTTCTTTAAAAGAGGGTGTCTCCCTTTCTGGGCCTGCGAGCAGCTTTAAGGAGGTTACACCCCTGATGTGTGATGTGTAGCACACAGAAAGTGGCACTCTTAACCATCTGGTCTTTCAGAATTATTGTACGTGCTCCTCAGTACAATTTAACCCCAAATTCTGGGCCATCACTGCTAGAGGGCAGATGCTGACTGCAGCCAATCCTCACAGGTGGCATCTGTGTGCTAGCAGAGTATTTATGTAAACCAGTCAGGTGGCACCTCACACCTGCCAAGAAAACCAGTGTCTGAAAGGAAGTGGAGAAACTGGATCCTAATTCACGGGCAGCCACTGTGACAAGGAGTCTGATGGTTCCTGAAGAAGGTGAAACTAATGTGATCCAGCAATCCTACTTCTGGGTGGATGGACACCCAAAAGGACAAAAAAGGACTTGAGAAGATCTTTGCACACCCGTATTCACAGCAGTGTATGCAAAACAGGCAAAAAGGTGGGAGCAACCCAAGTATCCACCCGCTGATGAATCAGTAAACACAATGTGGTCCATCGGATGGAATATTCAGCCTTGCAAAGGAAGGACATTCTGACATCTGCATCATGGACGGACCTTGAGAACATGATGCTCAGTGAAAGAACCCAATCACAAAAGGTCAACTTTTGTTGACTGACTGTCCGCTGGGGGCAAGATGAAAAAATGTCCTCTACCCAGAATGGATCTCTTTTTTTGTAGGCTCATGTTGTCTGTCACAGGGACTGCACCCCAAGGTGGGGTGAGGCCCAGGTGGTACCTTAGGACACTTTATAACCCAGTGCCTCACCCAGCACCAGGGCGGATGGGGTGCTCTCTGGCATGATGGTTGGCCTCAGGCAGGGAGGGAGGGGCCCAGAATCCAGGACCCTTGGAGATCCTGTCAATGGGATGTCTGGCCAGCTGACTGGATGAGGTGGGCTCCTTGTACCTGGAACCCAGCCCTCATTACAGTCATCTCAAATGTCCATCCTTAATGCTGGGTGGCACTTGGCATTTTTATTCACCTAAAGGAAACTTTGGGAGATCCTGGTGGTGGTGTGGGTAGGCTTCAGCGCTCTCAACACAGGTCTGGGTTCGATTCCCAGCCAGGGAACTACCCCCTCAAAAAATTAATAAAGGAGTGATTTTTTTTTCCTGCCCCTTAACACTGACTCCAAAAGGAAATGTGTTTGTGTGTGTGTGGGGGGGGGGGAGTGTAGATTATTCATTCAGTAAAGTTGAAAAGTCCCCTTCCTGAGCAGTTGCCCTGTACCCCAAAGGGTCTGGGAGTTGCTGTTATTTTCTCAGTTCAATCCCCACAGTCACCCCAGGAAGGACCTGAGAGAATTCCTTGTGGGGTGCTGCTGACACTGATTGTGCCAGTGTTTATTGAGCACCTGCTGCAAGCTAGGGCCACAGGGGCCCCAGGCATTTGAGGTGGGGAGACCCAGAGAACAGGGGAACACTTGGGGGTTGACAGAGGGGAGCTACAGGTGTTTTGGAGCAGTGGAGAGTGATGTAATCCGGTGTCCTTGTCTGAACAGTTACTCAAGCAACAAGCAATTAGAGTTCCTACTGTGTTCAAACCCTAGAGAAACAAGTTAATAAGCCAAACCCATCCCTGCCCTTCCAGAGTTGAGTGGGGGTGATGTCCAGTAAATAAGAAAGCAAAAAGATGAAAAAAATAAAGGCAGGGGGAAGTGTGTGTGTGTGTGGTGGGGGTATTGAGTGACAAAGCAGGGAACGATTTTCAGAGCAGGGGCATTTGGCCCTGGGTCTTGACGGGTGAAGAGTTCTCTGGGCCAAGTTGCCTGCTCACAGCTAGAAGGCAGAGCTATCTAGGTTCCCATCACACACACGCCTCAAGTTTTCCCAGGGTGTACACCGTGTTAAAGCACACTCAGATGGGTTGGTGTGGGCAAACACTTCCTGGAGGTGAGAGGGACTGCTGTGTAGCCATGGAGGCAAATCCTGACCGCTCCTGGGTCTCAGTGTCCCTGACTGAACAATGGGCCAGATTCCCAGGCGGAGGTGGGGGAGCATCCTGGAGTAGAATAGAGTGTGTGTTTTTTACTAAAACATCTCCCAGGTGTCAAGCCTAGGTTTTCTCATCTGTAGAATGGGGAGATAACTCCCCTGGCAAGAGCGGAATAGAGCATGGTTATGCCCCGTCCCCGCGCTGCGTGGCCATCTATGCCTCCGTTTCCTTGTCCTGGGTAGTGGGTCACACTTCTCCCTAGAGGATGGCTGGCATTGGGGGCTGGGAGGAGGTGAGGGAGGTGGAACTAGGCCAGGTGAAGTACTCCAGCGCGCGGGGCGGGGAGGGGGGCGGGGAAGGGAGTGGTCTGGGTTCGCCCGGATCCCGCCTCCCGCGCTTGGCACCAGCCGCTTCGTCCCGCGGCTTCAGTCAGCAACTTTGGGATGGAGTTTGTGCGGACGCTGTGGTTCGGCCTGGCGCTGACACTGGGGCCCGGGCCCGCCGGGAGCCACCCGCAACCGTGCGGCGTCCTGGCGCGCCTGGGGGGCTCCGTGCGCCTGGGAGCCCTCCTGCCCCGAGCGCCCGCCGCCCGCGCCCGCACGCGCGACGCTCTGGCCCGGGCCGTCTTGGTGTCGCGGCTGCCATACAACCTGAGCCTGGAGCTGGTGGCCACCGCGACCCCTGCCCGCGATCCCGCCTCACTAGCTCGCGGCCTTTGCCAGACGCTGGCGGCACCGGGCGTGGTGGCCGTGCTTGCCTTCCCCGAGGCGCGGCCGGAGCTTCTGCAGCTGCACTTCCTAGCAGCCGCCACTGAGACCCCCGTGCTCAGCGTGCTGCGGCGGGAGGCGCGCGCCCCTCTCGGCACCCCGGTAGGCGTGACGCTGGGCCTCCAGACGCGCGGGGACCCGGGATGCGGATGAGGGAGGCCCCGGGACACTTCTAGGGCGCGGGCAGTGGGAGTCCATGCCGGAGTCCCTGGGGCACGCAGAACCCGAACTTCTGGACGGCGAATGCAGGAGCTCCTGGGATGCCCAGGAGTCTGAATGACGGAGGCCCTAGGCTCGCGAGACCTGGACCCCTGGAACCTGGCTACTCCCAGAGTGCGGGGACACAGAACTAGAGTGGGGAAGCCCACGGGCGCGGGGACCTGGAGCCCTGGACCCGCGGTCCCGGAACCCCGCGGGGCGCTTCCAGAACCCCGGATGGCGGAACCCACAGGACGTCCCCTTAGGGTCGTGGAACTCTTTTCCTGGGCTTTGGTTGTGGTGTTCCCCACCAACAAGTTCCTGCCTTCTTCGCCCCCAGGACCCATCCCTTTGTTGAGAGGGCCCTACCCCATCCGAGGGCGCCTCCAGGTTCCCACAAAGACCGCGGGGCTGGGGAGGAGAAGCGGGCCCCCCTATTCGCGCTCCCGTGGTTGCCTTCTTGGATCCCCAGTCACCTGGTCATTCCAAAGTCCTCCATCCTCCTCCACCCTCTCAGCCTCCTTGGAGTTCTTTTCTCTTCTAGATTTCACCCCTGACCCCAGGCCCAGATTTGGGACGAAAATAGAAAGCGAGATAAGGAGGAGGGAAGGGTGACTAGCAGGGCTCTAGGGACCCTATTGTGACCCAAGGAAAGATCCTCCTCCCCCCCTTCCCAGGGCTAGCAAGGAGGGGTGTTCCCTCCTTCCAAACCCACCTTAAAGCCCCCTCCAGGTCTTCCTTCTCCTTAAGGAGGGGAGTCCTTGACCCTAGAGGAGGCCGGTGTTTCATTGACCCAGATGTCCCTCTGCTGAGGCCCATTGGGGTCCCTCTGCCTCCTCCCCGTGGCTAAGATGCGGGACTCAAATCCAGGCCTTTGATGCCCTCTGCTGTCGCCTCCAGGAATTGTGCCCCTGTAGCTGAAACTGTTGGACTGGCTTACTACCACCCCACTCCACCCTGGGAACTGAGCAGCAGCCTTCAGCCTGTCCCCCAGCACTGGGCGCCCTGTCCATACACAGGCAACCCCCTGCCCCACTTAGATGTCCGGCAAAGCTCTTTTGTCCCTCACAGGTTGAGCAAATCCAGGAAAACTTTCTGAGTGCCACTGGGCACAGAGAGGCCCCTCAGCCCCTGGTGTGTCTGGCACAGGGGAAGTGATAATGTGAGAGGAGAGTCCTAAGAGGAAGCACTGTGGCTTAGCTCCAAGTATGAAGGCATCAGTCAGTTTGTGATGATGGAGCCCCAGTCCCTGGGCCCTTGAGGGTCTCCCAGATGGGAGGGCTGGGTGAGGTCAAGATTGCAGTGAATGAGGGACTCAAGGCTGGGAGATCTAGAGGGGGAGCCAGGGTTCTGCATGGGGGATGGGATTGTCTAAACAGAGGAGGGACAATGGGGCTGGGTTTTGACGGATGTGTAAAAGTTAGCTGGCATAGAGGGAGAAAGGTATTCCAAATTAGGGGTGGAGGTGGGGTGGCACATTCATAAAGCCTCCAAGTGAGGTACTACCAAGGTGGCCAGACACACAAGAGAAGGCTCTGAATGTCAGGCCAGGGAGGCTGGGCTTTGTGCTAATGGCTGTGGGGAGCCACAGAAAGGTTTAGAGCTGGAGTGAGCTAGGAGAAGGCAGGCATGAGATCCATTTATCAAGATGACATCTATTTATTGAACACTTTCCAATAGGGGTGGGTGGGAAAGGTGTGGTGAGACATAGAAGTCGCCAGCCCTAACTGTGACCACCTCTTTCCCAGAACCCATTCCACCTACAGATGGACTGGGCCAGCCCCCTGGAGACGCTGCTTGATGTCCTGGTGTCTGTGCTGCAGGCTCATGCCTGGGAGGATGTCGGCCTAGCACTTTGCCGTGTACGGGACCCTGGTGGCCTGGTGGCCCTCTGGACAAGCCGGGCTGGCCGGGCCCCAAAGCTTGTGCTAGACCTGAGCCAGCCAGACAAAGGTTATGCAGGGTTGCAGGCACGCCTGGCTCCACTGGGGGCACTGGGCGGGGGTTCAGCCCCAGTACCCGCAGCTGTGCTCCTTGGCTGCAATGTGGCCCCAGCTCGTCAGGTACTGGAGGCTGTGCCCCCTGGGCCCCGCTGGCTGCTGGGGACACCACTGTCCGCTGAGGCACTGCCCACTGAGGGCCTGCCTCCTGGACTGTTGGCACTGGGCGAGGTGGCTCGACCCCCACTGGAGGCTGCCATCCACGATGCAGTGGAACTAGTGGCACAGGCACTGGGCAGTGCAGCCCGTGTACAGCCAGAGCGCACCCTCTTCCCCAACATGGTCAACTGTGATGACCTGCAGCCAGCCGGGCCCAAGTCCTCCAGGCACTTCTTACGGTGAGTGGGGACCCTGTTTGGGAAGGGTGTGCAGTCCCCACACAGAGCCACCTCTGCAACATTATTGGGCACTTGATGTGTGTCAGACACTGTGGCCTCACAAGATGGCAGCTTTGTTCCTATCTTGATGGAAGCAGAGCCTGGGAAGGGGATTCTGATGAGGAGTTTGTTTGGTAGTTTGGGAGAAGCAGGAAGGGCATGCATGTGTTTCCATCTAATCCGGGGGAAGCCCTGGAGGGTGGACAGTGCCCTAGAGCCACTCCCAGGGTGTTCAAACTGGGTGGTCGTTCATTGGCTTCTGGCCCGGCTGGTAATGGGATCTGGTTGGGGTTGGGGGAGAACAACAGTGTCCATTATGGTCAAGGCGTGTGCTTATAGGTGGGGGTGAGGTTTGAATTTTGTCAAGGGTGCTCCTGCTGTCTGATGCCTGCCCACCTTCTGCCAGGTTCCTAGGTAACACGTCTTTTGAGGGCCGCACGGGGCCAGTGTGGGTGACCAGCTCCTCCCAGGTGCACATATCTCGGCATTTCCGGGTGTGGAGTCTGCGCCAGAACCCACTGGGTGCCCCAGCCTGGGCTACACTGGGCAGCTGGCGGGATGGGCGGCTGGAGTTGGAGCCCGGGGGCACAGCCATGCAGCAGCCACCCCCACTCGGTGCCCAAGCCAAGCCCAAGTTGCGTGTGGTGACATTGGTGGAGCACCCCTTCGTTTTTGCCCGAGAGCCAGATGAAGATGGGCAGTGCCCAGCAGGGCAGCTGTGTCTGGCTCCCGGCACCAATGACTCAGCCACCCTGGACGCAATGTTCGCTGCGCTGGCGAACGGCTCAGTGCCCCGCGCTCTGCGTAAGTGTTGTTATGGCTACTGCATTGACCTGCTGGAGCGCCTGGCGGAGGACACGCCCTTTGACTTCGAACTGTACATTGTGGGTGATGGCAAGTATGGCGCCCTGCGGGATGGCCGCTGGACTGGCCTGGTGGGTGACCTACTGGCTGGCAGAGCCCACATGGCAGTCACCAGTTTCAGCATCAACTCGGCCCGTTCACAGGTGGTGGACTTCAGCAGCCCCTTCTTCTCCACCAGCCTGGGTATCATGGTGCGTGCACGTGACACAGCGTCACCCATTGGGGCTTTTATGTGGCCACTTCACTGGTCCATGTGGCTGGGCGTCTTCGCCGCCCTGCACCTCACGGCGCTTTTCCTAACACTGTATGAATGGCGCAGCCCCTATGGCCTCACACCCCGTGGCCGAAACCGAGGCACCGTTTTCTCCTACTCTTCAGCCCTCAACCTCTGCTACGCCATCCTGTTTGGACGCACCGTGTCTAGCAAGACACCCAAGTGCCCCACCGGGCGTCTGCTCATGAACCTGTGGGCCATCTTTTGCCTGCTTGTGCTGTCCAGCTACACGGCCAACTTGGCCGCTGTCATGGTTGGGGACAAGACTTTCGAGGAGCTGTCGGGGATCCACGATCCCAAGGTGAATGGCCACAGTGGGGTGAGGGCCAGAGCTGGGAGGTCTCCTACTCACCAACTGCTGGTCTCGAGGCCCAGGCCACGTGTGGCCATCCACTCTCACAAACATTTATTGAGCACCTAGTATGTGCAGGCACTGGGTACCCAGCTGAAACAAAACACCAACATCCCCATTCTGGGCAGTGGCGGGTGTTGGGGCAGTAGGAACATGGCAAGAATCAAGATAGATAAGTCAAGCAGTTGGTATCTGAGATGATAATATACAGGGACAAAAGCAAGGCAAAGTGAGGACACAGGAGTGCTAGAAGGGACATTTCCTGAATTAAGGGTCAGGAATTCCTCTAGGAGGGAGTAAATTTTGAGGGACTTTATGTACATATCAGAGGGGTGAGGGTACAGCCCATGCAAAGGTCCTGGGGCAGGACAATGCCTAGCATGCTGGAGGAACAGTGAGGAGGCCCATGTGGCTGGAGCAGAGTGAGCAAGGAAGGTGAGGGCAGGGAGATGACAGGAGACAGGTCATGCAGTCAGTGCCTAGGGGTGCAGGAGGCCCTGGGCCTCTAAAGCAGTTTCCTCTGAGACACAGCTTGCACTGGGAGACCTGGAGGGTTGTGGGCAGAGCAGGAATGTACCCCAGAACACTTCTTTTTTAATGAAAAAAATTTGAATATCTCTGAGTAGGGAGCAAAGAATGCCATGAATGAATCCATTGCCCAGTCCTCAACTCAAGTCCGTCCGTGCCCCTTCCATCCACCACAGCCCCAGGCACAGGATTATTGTGAAGTAAACCCCAGCCCATGTCATTTCATCATAAATGCAAACTTCGGGGGTCTATTTTTCCAGTTGTTCCTCCTCCACCATCATGGTTTATTTAATTTTTTATTTTCGATGTGGGTAGCTCCCTGGCTGGGAATCGAACCCAGGCCGTAGCGTTGACAGCGCCAAAGCTTAGCCGCTACACCACTAGGGAACTCCATCATCATGGTTTTTGAATTGGGTCTAAACACCCAGATATTGCAGATGGTGGAAACCTCTCAGCTCTAGGTTCCCTCTCTATTTTTTCCCTCCAGCATTTGTTGGAGAGTCCTGCCCTACCCCACCCCCCAATAGCGTCTTCCTCTCTTTGGATCTGGCTGATTACATCCCTCCCCCATGCCCTCTCTAAACTGGTAGTAGAACCCAGACGCTGCTGTCAGAGGCACTAGCCACTCACCAGGTGTGACTAGTTTAAAATTAAGTTAAATGCAAGCGCTAAGGGCCGTGGAACAGCACAGGTGCAGAATGTTTTCATCGTTGGAAAGTTCTGGCACTGCTCTAGAAGCAAAATGTGGCGCGTATGGCTTTTGGGGGTGCAGTTAGGCCTGGGGAGCCGCAAGGCCAAGGGAAGGGGACTGCATTGATTGAGGAAAAGATGGTGGGGCTTTGTTGGGGCCTGTGGAGGGGTTTGGCAGTGGGCTGGTTCTGGGTGTTCTGAAGATGTGTGGAGCCCACAGGATTTGCAGGGTGGCACCTGGAGATGAGAGAGGGAGAAAGATTTGCCTTAACTGGGGTGGAGTGACCTAGGGAAGCACACAAGGATGGAGTTTTGGATATGATGGGGCTCCTGTGGAACCTCAAGGGGAGCCATGGAGGTGATGGGAAGGGTGGAGGTCTGCAATTCAAGGACAGGTGTGGGTGGAGATGGACGTTTGGGTTCTTACAACAGTAGATTTCAACTGGGCAATTCTGCCCCCATGGGACACTGGGCCATATCTGGAGACATCTGTAGTTGTAGGAGTGCTCTTGTCATTGGGATAGTGGGGAGCCAGCGATGCTGCTCTATACCTACAAGTGTCCAGGATGACACCCCCCCCCCCGAGATTGACCTGGTACCATGTCAGCCCCACGAAGGGGAGACACTGGTTGAGCCTCCTGGGCTGGGGCTGGGGGCCAGAGCAGAGTTGGATGTGGGCACAGTGGCAGCCCACTGACTGGTCACTGGCCTGCAGCTACACCATCCGTCCCAGGGCTTCCGCTTCGGCACCGTGTGGGAGAGCAGCGCAGAGGCCTACATCAAGAAGAGCTTCCCTGAGATGCACGCTCACATGCGGCGCCACAGCGCGCCCACCACACCCCATGGCGTCGCCATGCTCACGTGAGGCGCAGCTAGTGGGTGGTGGAATGCTGGGGAAGGTCTCTCAACCCCAGGCAACCACTCACCTCTTCCTCGACCTCTGCAGGAGTGACCCCCCAAAGCTCAATGCTTTCATCATGGACAAGTCACTCCTGGACTACGAGGTCTCCATTGATGCTGACTGCAAACTGCTGACCGTGGGCAAGCCCTTTGCCATTGAAGGTGAGGGGCTTCTGGGACCATGATCCTGGGGCAGCAGTGAGAGACCGAAGGCTCAAGGTGGGCACAGCTCCTGAAGGGCTGCATCTAGCTGGTCCCAACCCAACCCCTGACTTCTTCTAGGCTATGGCATTGGACTCCCCCAGAATTCACCGCTCACCTCCAACCTGTCTGAGTTCATCAGCCGCTACAAGTCCTCTGGTTTCATTGATTTGCTGCATGACAAGTGGTACAAGATGGTGCCTTGTGGGAAACGGGTGTTCGCAGTCACAGAGGTGGGGCAGGGTCTGGGACACAGGGTGGGGGTAGGTGTGGGGGCCCTGAGCCTGCATGGGCCTTGACTGAAGCGGCCAAAACCCTGTTTATTCCTAAGACGTGCTGTCTGCTTTTGTGCACTCCTATTCACCATACAAAACCTCAGCTCCAGTGCCCGCTCCTCCATGAAACTTTGCTCTAACATGAAGTTCTAGCCTCCCAATCCAGCCACATAGCCCCTAGCCCCTCTGGGCCATCCTGTCCCCTTCCCAGGGCTCTTCAAGGGTCTGCCATGATTGTGAAGGGCTTATCCCTGTGTTCCACCCGCCACAGACCCTCCAGATGGGCATCTACCATTTTTCGGGTCTCTTCGTGCTGCTCTGTCTGGGCCTGGGCAGTGCCCTGCTCAGCTCACTGGGAGAGCACATCTTCTACCGCCTGGCTCTGCCACGCATCCGAAGGGGCAACAGGCTACAGTACTGGCTGCACACAAGCCAGGTGAGGGGCTGGTACATGGTGGGTGGGCACAGGCAGCTCCCGACCTCACCCAACCTACCTGCTATCTGGCTCGCAGAGAATCCACCGTGCCCTCAACTCAGAGCCACCAGATGGACAAGAGACAGAACCAAGGTAAGGGACCCCAGAAACACTCCCACCACCTGGCCAGATTGCTTGATCCACGCCTCCCTCCACCTGAGGTCTTATCAGGAACCCCCACCCCAGAGGAAAGAGTGGAGCAGTACGTAGACTGCAGCTGCCCGTTCCTTTGGTAACACTGGTCAAGCCCCATCCACCCTCCATTTCCAGAGGTCCAGAGGAACAGGAAAAGGTCACAGCAGCCATTCCCACGGGCCCAGGTGGCTGGACACGGGTGCACCGGGCCGTAGTGAGGGAGCGTCGCGTGCGCTTCCTACTGGAGCCAGCCATGGCTGCTGCTGTACCTGCCATGGACAAGGGTGTGGAAGCAGCTGGGCTACCTGAGGGTCCTATGTGGCTCTGCTCCAATGGCCGGCTGCCCATGGGTGCCCTGCGCCCTGGCGAGCTGGAAGAACTGGAAGAGCACATTGCAGGTGCACAAGCACGGCTCCACCAGGCACTGCTGCGACGTGAGGAGCTCCTGGCCAAGCTCCAGGGTGGTGCCCAAAATCAGCCGCTGCACCTGCTCCAGGCCTGCGCAGAAGCGCCTAGGACCATGCCATGATGCCTCTACCTGCTGCGACGTGGGTGGCCACGCCCCACCACAATGCCCCAACCCACCCCACCTACGGGTAGACCCCGTACCAGGGGCGAGCACAGAAGATCTCTGAGCACTGGGCACATGTGCAAAAGCTGGGTGGGAGCGGTCAACAGTTTATTCTATATACAAACACAATTTCGTACACTGCAATTAAACAACGGAATGAGAGCTCTGCAGTTCTCACTGAGTCACTTGGTTTGGCCACTGGCCCTTTCCCGCCCTAGCAGTGCTAGACCCCTGTGCTCTGCTGCTGCCTTCCACATTGTCGATTCTGTGCAGGAGGCACCAACCCTGCCTTCCCTGGACCCCAGCCCTGACACACACACACCTACACACCCATACACACGGGGGCAGGGGCCGTGGAAAAGGCACTGCGCACGATGAGTACCAGCCAAATGGCTGGAACTGCGAGGGCGACCCATGCCCCTGTTCACCTGGCTTAGAGACCTGCCAGGCTCTGCTCCCAGGTACAGCTTGTTCTAGACCTTTCACCAACCCCTTCCAGAACCTTCCATGGAGCCCCTACCCCAACCTCCTACCCTAGCTCATCGGCCTGCCTCTACTTGCTGGCTGAGGGGGCCCATCACAGGGAACCCACCTCTGGCAAACTAGATGGACCCCAACACAGGGAGGGTAGTTCCAGAGACACTGGGGACTGCCTCCCTGACCCCTGAGGGCCCCAGCCAGGTCATGCCCACCCAGCCTGGACAGCCAGAGACCAAGGCACTCAGCTGCCCAGGACTCAGGAGCCAACTTCCGAGGGCAAGTCTGCTGGAGCTGTAGACTCAGGGCTGGGCCCACTCACCCTGCTGGCCAGAGAGGCTACATCAGGTGATGAGGAGTCATTTAAGGGGGCATTGTCCTGGAGGGCCTGGGGACCCCGACTGAGCCCCACACTTGGGCTCAGGGGGCCGGCTGCTCGCCGCTCCAGGAGGGAGACACTCAGGCCGGACAGAAAGGAGGCGTCTGTGATGATGGCGGCTGTCTCTGCCATCCAGCCCAGGTCACCACTGGCTGCAGCAGCCACTGAGGCTGCTGCAGCCACCAAAGAGCTGGGTGCTTCAGCCATGGGCCCAGGGACCCCACCAGCCCCTGGTGAGCCAGGGCCAAGGGCAGGGGGCTGGACAGCAGGGTCAGGGGGGGTAGCTGGGATGCCCCCATTGTTGTTGAGGTCCTCGGGCAGCGCTGTGGGGGTGCCAGGGCCCACCGGCGGTGTCTGCAGCAGCATCTCCTGGATCCGGAGCTGCTGCAGGATGGCCGGCAGCTCGTAGTGATGGAAGAAGTAGATCATGGAATGCTGGGGGTGTGGTAGGTATGGGTCAGGCCCTGCCCAGTGCCCAGCCCCACACAAGCTGACCCAGAGGGCTGGCGGGGCCTCTCACCTGGATGAAGAGCCAAGAGGTGACTAGGGCGAGGCTACTGTACTGCCCATTGAAGCGGTAGTGGTAGGCATAGAAGGCGAAGTGGTACAGGTAGAAGAACCTGTGGGAAACGCAGTCAGGCACTACATGCCCACATCCCATCCCGCCCACCAGGACCCCCACAGTACTAACCGCAGCCAGTGTCTCTTGCTGGTGTTGGTGTGGCAGCAGATGGCGTCATACTGGTCAGCCAGCCACACTATGAGGATGATGTAGAAGGCGGTGGTGGTGTCATTGAAGAACTCTGACATGATGGCCTCCATCCCTGTGGAAGGCTGGTGGTTGGGATGAGGTGGGGAGACAGGAGTGGGGGCAAGGAGGGAGATGAGGCAGAAAGGCAGAAGGGTAGGTGGGGTCCTCACCCACAAGGGCCAGGATGACAGTCAGCAGGGGTGCCGCAGGGAAGGCAATAGCCATGTTCATCTCCAGCATCTGCAGCAGGTCCACTGAGGGCAGAGGACGGTGGGTGGGCAGACCAGGTGAGATGCCACCGGGTGGCGGGGGGTAAGTGGGCAGGGGCCACAGGGCCTGGGGCAGAGCCCACCCGCCTGTCACTGAGGAGACTCACCAATGAAGACAAAGATCTGGTGATGGGAGTAGCGGAGTAGCATGGAGACACTCAGGGTCTGCAAATAAGGCAGCATGAGGCCAGGGAGGCATGCCCGCCCTACACCCTCCACCCAGCCCAGCCTCATTGCACTCACAAAGATGACCATGATGACGAAGGCAGCCAAGTAGGACGTGCGGGCCATCCACATGCTCACGAAGCGGTAGTGCTCGCCTGACACCACGTTCCGCAGGAAGCCTGAGCGGGGAAGCTGTGAGCACTGCTGCCCACCCACCAGGCCCCCCACCCCACCTGGGCCCAGTCGCACCCTTGTTTTCCTCATTCTCAGCCAGGCCCTTCACGCTGGACATGAGGATGTCATCATAGCCCAGGAACTCGGCCAGCAACAGGCGGCTGAAGCGGTCCCCGAAGCACTGGTCCCGTGTGGGGTCTGTGGGCGGCATGCAGGTGGCGGTACATGTGGTAAGGCCCCCAGCAGCCCACCTGCCCCACCCAAGCAGTGATGTGATCATAAGGCCCTGAGGCACAAAGCCTGGGGGCAGCTTCCTGTGGACAGAGCAGGATGGCCCCCAGACCTTGGTCTCATGTGCTTCTGGGTCACCCCACCCAGGTTCTCCCCCAGAGGGACTCACCTAGGGTGACCACCATGACTGGGATGCTGAGCCGCTGCCGTGTAGCCTGTGACAGGCGCAGGAAGCCATACTCCAGTGAGTACTCCACGATGTACTCATCCTGTGGCCACACTACGGGCAGGCACCGCCTGTCAGCCGGCAGAGCCCTAGACAAGCCCTCCTCCCACCCTCAGAGGAGGGTCCCACGGCAGAGGGTATGACCTGGGCCTAGAAGCATCTCCCTCGGCCACACATGCTGCTGATAGATGGGGGAATGGAGGCTTGGAGTGGCCATTCTCCATGGCAAATGCTGCTTTGGCCAATCAACCCCTCTGGCCAGGGTTGTGACCCACCCCCAGGTGACCCATGTGACATTTCAGAGGCACACACCTTTCGAGGGTGTCTCAGAAAAGGGGAACTCCTGGCTGTCGTTCAAGGCTTCAGGGTCAATGGGCGGCTTAAACACTTTGGGCTCGATGTCCAGCTCAAACTGTAGGGCAATAAAAAGCAGGGTGTCCATGAGCCCGCAGCACCAGGTTTGGCCTAGAGCAGTGGTTCTCAACCTTCCTAATGCCATGACCCTTTAATACAGTTCCCCATGGTGTGGTGACCCCCATAAAATTATTTTCGTTGCTACTTCATAACTGTAATGTTGCTACTGTTATGAATCGTCATGTAAATATCTGATATGTGTTTTCGATGGTCTTAGGTGACCCCTGTGAAAGGGACGTTCGACCCCCAAAGGGGTCGTGACCCACAGGCTGAGAACCACTGGCCTAGAGGTACCTCTCCTGCTCCCTGGAAGGAGACGCACTCTGCCCCTGGCCACTGTGACCCCAGCCTCTGCTGGAACATCCTCCACCTCCAGGACCAGAAGGCCTCTGACAAGGGTGACCAGATGTACCATTTTCAATAGGACAGAAAATAATAGCACTGTCACATTTCAAACAGTATGGTCAGCCTGACACCTTGAATTTAGTCTAGTGAAACTAGGCTGACTGTATGTACTGTTTGAAAGGGGACAGTGCCATGGTTTTCTGTCCCATTTAAAATGGTTCGTCTGGGTGTTCCCTGGTGGTGTAGTGGCTTAAGGCTTTGGCGCGGCGCTGTCAACGCTGCAGCCTGGGTTCGATTCCCAGCCAGGGAACCACCCACATACAAATAAATAAATAAAAATAAAATAAAATGGTACATCTGGTCAGCTTACCTCTGACTGTGTCCTACCAAAGACCCCCCACCCAACACCAAGCTCATGGTCGTCTCCAGGTGAGGGTCTATACCAAGCTTGTCCAACCTGCAGCCCAGGGCAGCTCTGAATGTGGCCTAACACAAATTCATAAACTTTCTTAAAATATTATGAAAATTATACACAAACCTTTTTTTAGCTCATCAGCTACTGTTAGTGTCAGTGTTATTTTGTGTGGCCCAAGACAATTCTTCCAATGTGGCCCAGGGAAGCCAAAAGGTTAGACACCCCCAGTCTACACCCTGATTTGGTGGCAGGGTCTTGGGTCTGGGAGGGACAAGACCAATGGGACTGGGCCACCTGGTGAGGTTTGCACAACAACCCTCCTACACTGGTCCCTCACCCACAGGACCCCAACCCCTAACTGTACAAGCATGTCCCTCCCTATAGGCTGTGGGCCCCAAACACCTGCCTATAGGCAGCCACACCATCTGGGACCACTACAGTTGTAGGCCCAGAGCCTCCTGGGACCTCCTCTGCAGCCCCAGAACAAGGCCAGTTGCTTTCAGGTGACAGTCTGCTTGGTACAGGAGACTGTCCCACCCCAACAGGAGCCACAGGCTTGTCTGAGATTCCCAATTTACTCAACAGCAATGTCCTGCTGCTCGTGGCTAGCTCACCTGGATGGAGTGGTTCCCAAACATCTCCATGGTCAGCTCCTCCTCCTCCTCCTCCTCCATCTCTAGGCCACTGGGCGTTGCAGCCAGGCCGGGGAAGCTGCCACGGCTGCCAGCGCAGAACTGCAGGAAGACGGGTGCGCGGCTGGAGTTCGGCTGTACCTCCACGCGCAGGACACCCTCACGCGGCCACTGGTCGCGCACATGCTCCAGGCAGTTGATGGGCGAGCGGGAGAAGACAATGTGGATATAGGCCAGCACGAAGAGCACGAACAAGGCCTGGAGGCAGGGGTGGTCAGGGAGGCCTGAGCTTTGTGGGGGGAGGGAAGCCCAGGGCTCTGAGGTCCCCCATGCTCATGCTGGTACCTCCCAGGAGTCTGGGGCCTGGGACTGTCACTGGTCCAAGGCCCTGACCACCTTGCCCTGGGTGAGCCAGGATGAGACCCCCCCACCCTGGGAGAGGTCACCTGATGAGACCCAACAGAGAACATGGCATCATCAACCAACTGCTCCTGTCCTGGGAGGCCCAGCCCACCTGCTTTCCCCCAGCTACCTTATGTTCTGCCTTGTCCTCAGAGTGCCCCTGACCTCACTAGCTAAAAACAGCCACTCTCACCAGCCAGGCACCCCCTACACCCCTCCTCGCTGGCAGGGTTAGCTGGAACTGCAGGGACACAGTCAACCCTAGCGGGTTGGGCCAGCTCACTCTGCCTCTGATGCAGGGTAAAACCAGGACAGCGGGGGTCTCACCCGAGTGTTTCTGTACTCAGGCCAGGGCTGAGGACATCTGTGGTTTTCACACTGGGAGTGGTCCTGGCATCAAGGGAGTGGGGCCCAGGGATGCTTCTCAGCACCCCACAATGCCCAGGACAGTCCCCATTAGAGAACCAGCAGTCTGATATTATAAAAGCCCACAATGCCCAGGACAGTCCCCATAGAGAACCAGCAGCCTGATATTGTAAGTGCTGAGGAGGAACCATGCCCTATGTCACAAATAGTACCTTCCACTTGTCTCAAAGTACGTCTAAAGGGTCATCGACATCATTCTATTTACAGACCCCTACTCCTCCTCAAGAGCCCACCTTACTATCTAATCGTCTTACTTCTCATGGGGCCCCAGAAGGCCAATGTCACCCTTCCAGACTAGAGACCTTGTCCAAGGCATCACCGCTGTGCGTCCCACTTTTGGAGAAAGGGCCCAACTGGCCTGATGTGGCGTCTGCCTCCCCAGGAAAAGATGGGTATTAGGGAGCCAGTGACCCTGTGTCTGTACAGTAGGAGACTGAGATGAGCCCTCAGCTGGGCTAACACAGCTTCCGACCACCCCTCCATGCTCCCACACCAAACTCCCGTTCTCCAGGATTAGTGGACTCTGTGGTCCAGAATCACAGCTTGGAAAAGCCTGGATCTCCGTAAGCTCAAAACCTCTTCCTGTTCTCTGACAGGGACAGTGATGCTCAGTGGGTGGTTGAGCCTCCCATGGCCACAGAGCCATTAGCAGGGCCACCACAACTGCATCCCTTCCATGCCCTGCCATGAGCCCCGAAGGGTGGTGCCAATGCCCGCCATGGACCACTTGACCCTCTTTGTAGTCTGCTCTGCAGCCTGGGCAAAGGACAGGTCAGTAAGGCATCCACTCGCATGCTGGCCCAACCAGTGGCTGTGACTTGAAAACAATGGGGAAAGGCACCACCTCCGGACACTGCTGCAAGCCTAGATCCAGGCATGCCCGAAGCTTTATGAGGAGCCCATCCCAGACACCTCAATTTCGTGAGCTTTAAGACCTCTCTCGGGCCAATGTGAACTGATTCCTTCACTTGCAACTAGTGCCACAGACTGACAGAGATCAGGGCATCACTGAGATCTCAGCAGACAGACACTAGCCCTCAGGCATTCAGGTCAGCAGACAGATCCAGAGACAAGAACACAGTTGGGGACTCTGCCAGGGAAGGAGAGACCTAGGGGAGATACTGTAGTCAGACAAGCCTCCCACAGGCCAGTGTGCACCCCAGTCACTCTCCTCAACATGGCGTCTGGGGACACTGAGCTGGTGGTAGGTGTCATGAAGTCCAGTCATGAAGGGAGCTGGGAACCCACAGTGGTGATGGGAAGTGGTCAGACCACTGACCCTGCAGCCCCTCTGCTCAGCCCCCAGCCCTGCTCTCCAGGCCCTGGATCTGGCGGGCAACACAAACACCTCCACCAGTAGCATCAGCCCCCTTTCTGCAGACAGGAACCTGTAGCTGACTTGATGTCAGCATGCCCAGCCCCTCCCTGGCACCAATCCGATGGGAAACTAAACAGCTGCTTCTCCCTTTCCTCAGAAGTGTCAGGCAGCAAATGGGGCCACCCCTCTGCTCAGGAACCCAGAACTCTGGCACTTGCCCAGCCAGCTTCTTGTCTTGTCCCACACAAGAAAGCCGCCTTCTTGGAAGGACCCAGGCCAATGCCAGTCCTTCCTGGGCGGCACTCATGGTTGAAACCTCTGCGTCACCCAAGGAGGTTGGGAAAGAGGTTCATGAGTAGCAGCACTGGCTGTGACTCTGCCACTAACCCTGGTAATGTGACATCAGCCATAAGGTTCAGAGGAGAATGAGGTGGGGTGTGAGGCTTACGGGATGTCTCAAGGAGAGGGGAAGACCTAAGAAAAGGGGGAGCAGAAGAAAGAGGTGGAAGGGGAGTACAACTGCAGTGAAGATGGATGGTCCTGGAATATGTCCTGAGGTGGACAAAGTGGGTCTGGAATCCTCCAGGATTTAGGGAAGCCAAGATAAGAGATCTAGACTAAGACAATAGGGAGGGCAAGGGAACCTCTCAAGGTTAGGATACCAGATGGCATGATCAGGGTACACAGGGCTGGGAGCAGGTGCCTGACAGGTCAGGACCAGGCTCCAAGCCTTAAGGAGGTGGGTCACCAGATACAGGGTGCACCCTGGAGAGGGTTTGGAGTGTGTTCCTATAGTCAGGATCAGCGGCCACCCACGGAGGAAGACTGGGACTTCCCAGAATGAAGTCTCAGTTAGGGGGTAAGAAACTAGAACTGGGGTGGTAGGCTTAATGGAAGGATCCCCAAGGGATGGCGCCGGACCTATAACCTCCGGAGGGGGATGGTTTCGCTGTTCTGGGCAGGATCGGGGTCAGAGGTCACAAGCCTGGGGGAGGGTCCGGCCACTGAGGTTAAGGGTCGAGGGTCGGAGCCGCGGTCACCTTCAGCAATACGAAAAACTCGAAGAGACGACGAAAAGCGGGCGGGAAGAGCCGTGAGTAGGTCACAGCCATCTTGAAGAAGAGCGCGTGGAAGAGCCGGTCGCGCACGTTGATGAGCGGATTGGGGTTCAGGTTGGGGGTGCGGGGGCCGCGCGCGGGGGCCGGGCCGCCGCCACCGCCGTTGGGCCCGGGCCCCGGGGCCCCGGGCGCCGCGTGCTCCGACATGCCGCCCAGCGTCGCGCCCTAACGGCCCGCGGGTCCCCGAGAGCGCCTTCCGGCTGCCATAAGCCGTCCTCGCAGCCGCCGCGATCCTCACAGGCCCCTGGCCGCCGCCGCCATCTTCCGCCTCCGCGTCCCTGCTGACGCCAGCGAGTTGCTGCGCCGGCAAGAGCGGCCCCCTC
Organism: Lyroderma lyra; assembly: GCA_004026885.1. Lineage (NCBI taxonomy): Eukaryota > Metazoa > Chordata > Mammalia > Chiroptera > Megadermatidae > Lyroderma > Lyroderma lyra. Next base: position 158,970 of record PVJL010001827.1, read on the forward strand.
CCCCAAACCCGTGGGGAACTCTGGGATGCCGGCGGCCGGCCCGCGGCAGCCCCGCCTTCTCGCCTAGGAGGGAAGGAGGTGTCTGGCTCGGCTCTTTTGCATATTACCCCCCACAATCCTCCGCGGCCACTAGGACGCTCCTGGGCAGTAAAATTAGTCACCATCTAAGATTTTTGTGTAATGAAACACACTTAAGTAAGTGCGACAGCAGATGTTCTTTGTCGCTGTGCTCTAGAAAGCCATGCCAAATAGAAAGATAGGTTAAGTCACTCTAAGTGTAAAGTCATGACATATGCAGGCTTTAAATATCTCTTTGAGAAACTCTCGGGAACTGTATTCATTTTATAAGCCGCTGCGGACTCCCACGTGATACCTTACAACTCCACAGGGCTCCCAGGTGCCTCTAAAAGGACAAATTATCCTCGTAGAAGGACCGCTTGACGTAATAGGGTGTCAGCGTGCCCCGCCTCTCCTCCCCCCATCTCGGTGGTCGGTGATTTGGGCGGACCTCCAGTCGGGTGCCACACCCCAAACCAGCAACTTCGCCGGGTGGTGACGGGCAATTATAGAGCACACGCTTGCGTGAGAGGAGAGTTTGGCTTGTTGAGCCTCGTTTAGTCCCACCCCTCACCTAGCAACAACCAATGACAAGCCACCACTACCACTGTGATTTCCTCCACTGGACCCTTATTCATGACCATCCTTCCCAAGCTCCTTCTTTTTCTTTACAAAGTAATGCTCATTTCTTTTATTCTTCAAACTTGCGTACGTTTTACCATAATTCACATGTCGCGAATTGTAACTCCTGTGCCATCCCCAAGTAAACCCACATTTGCTGGTAAAATAACAGCCTATTTTTAAGGTTTACATTGCTTTTTCCTTCTATGAACCCCATCACTCAGGCTGATCAGCTCCCATTTTCTGCTCCTAGACCCCTGCCCCTGCCCCGTGGGAGGCAGGTGTGCATCTGCCACGTGCCACCTGCGAGACCTTGGTCCACAGGGGACAACAGTAGACAGTACTCTGCAAAGCAAACGAGTGGCCCTGAAAAGTGCTCAGACCTGAGATAGTTTTCAGATCCACAGTCATGGCCTCCTCTTGGCTGCCCCAGGGTGGGACATGAATCTTCTACCTGCTGTTCCACTGCCCACTCGCCCACCCACCTCAATCCCTGAAGCCTGGGTGTGTTCCTGTGTCTCTGCCTGGTTAGGCACCTCTGGACCACTTGCCTCCTCCCTCCCTCAACTTTGGAAAGCCTGGGCTATTCCTAGCAGCCAAAGAGGTAATAAGGCCCCAACATTCATTGAGCCTACTGTATGCCAGGTATTTCCACTCCACTGTCCAACTCAAGGCAGCGCTGGCCACATTGAAGCATGTAAGGGCAGGAGGAGGGGAAGACAGGAGGCATGGGGTGAGGATCCTGAGTAGACACCCTGGGGAATGACAATGAACAACCCAAGCCTAGTGCAGAATGGTTCAGAGAAATAAGCTTACAGCACCCAGGGCCCAAGCTCAATGTTAAGAACACAGTGGTAGCCACACAGGCTGTGTCCCTGCCCTCACAGAGCTCAGGGACCAGCATGGAGACAAGCAAACAGACAAGGGGTGTCTGATCTGGTTTCTGGTGGTGAGCATCTCACCATGAGGAGCTCACAGAGCTCTTCTAAGAAATATTGGGGCCAGGGGTCAGGGGCTGATTTGGATCCATTGGTCAGGGAGGGAGGTGACGTAAGATGTGGCCTGGGGGCTGAGAGAAACTTGCAGATTTACCTGCCACATTTCATAATCCTGGGAGCCCAACACCCTGAGTGGACAGATCGGTTTCTGCTACCATGACCAGGAGGCAGAAGTCATTTTCTTTTTGTTTCATAGAGAGTGCTCTGCTTGGGCCTGGCATACCGTAGGTGTTCAATAAATGCACGCTCTTGAAATTATTATGGATCACCCCTGCCCCAGATCACTTGTTAGTTGTAAAAGAAGGGGGAAAATTGGCTTTCCCAATGGAGAGGCCAGGTGGAGGTCGTCCCCTTCACTTGGGGAGCATATCCAGCCCCACTGCTGGGGGTGCTATGGGTCTCTGATATGTCCAGCAAGGCTTAACGCATCACATACCTGGTCTCCACAGAAGGGAAATGTGGCCAGTTTGGCTGAGGAGAAGGATTTTAAACTTAATTTATTTTATTAATGTAATGTACATTGACATAGCCCATGTGGCTGGTGGCTACTGTATTGGGCAGTGTGTGTAGTGATCACTCCCATGATGAGGGAACACGGGGCCCAAATGCTGCTTCATTATGAGTCCAAACTGCACTGCCAGCTGTGGGACCACTGCCCAGACTCCTTGGAAGAAGGACAAACAGTGGGAAACTGTTCTAAACCTAAACTACAAGAAATAGAGTGGGACCAAATGCCACACATCCCCTACTGGTCCCCAGTAGAGAAGTTAGAAGCTGAGCTGGATTTCAAAGGATGCCAGGAGTGTGCCAGGGGCATTGGGACAGGAGCAAGGCTGGGGCAGGTTGAGAGTTACATGGGGGTTTGGGGAGCTCACTGAGCAGGTGACCCTCAAGCAGGGGCTGGAAGGAGGACAGTGAAGGGTCCAGGTAGAAAGAGCATCAGACAAAGGGCAGAGTGAGGAGAAGGCCTGTGTGCCTGCACCTGGAGCAGAGTGTGGGGGAGATGAGTTCAGACCAGCCAGCCGTGGGGCTTGACGGACACCTTTGTTGAGGGGCTATGATTGGATTGTGAGCAAGGGAGGTTCCTGACTGAAGTTTACAGGTTCCCCCGTTGAGACTATTGTTATGCTGGGTGGTCAAGAAATTTGCAGAACAGGGCGGGTTATCAGAGAGGTGGGAGTACTACTGGTGCACACAGTTTGATTGTGTGACTTGTTATTAGTATATGTGTCAAATTTCAGCCTACTTGCATTCGTGTTTTTCAGATATCGCTGAAGAAGCACCTCAAATGTGAAGAAAACCCCAAGTATGAATAAAATAGAATTTCACACTGTCATTTAAGTTCCTCACAAAACATGGGAAAACACCTCAAACCATTTTGGAAGAGATATTAGTGGTTTATGGGAACTGTTGCCCTGGGAAATCCATGGTTTACAAGTGGCACAGCCTTGAAGCAAGGCAGAGTATATTGAAGATGACCTCTGTCTGGAATGCCCTGTTGAGGCCATTTCCTCAGACTTTGTCAAAAAAGTTGAAAACTTGTAGTGGAAAATGCCAAACTGAATAAAAAGCAGCTTGCAGAAATGGTGGAGTATCACTTACAACCATTGTGAATATGCTCCATCAGCATCCAAGGATGTCACAAGTCAGTGCATGGGAGTTCCCTGATGGTGTAGTGGCTTAAGGCTTTGGCGCTGGCACTGTCAGTGCTGGGACTGGGTTCGATTCCCAGTCAGGGAGCTACCCACATACCAAAAAGCAAAAAAAAAAAGTCAGTGCAAGATGGGTACCGGGAGATTGTTTTTCTCAGCCATGCTGAAGCTGTGTAGTCAGTCTATTTCAATGCCAGGACCCACCAAGTGATTTATGGGCACTGGGGGCAGAGAGGGATTTGTGGTGAAGGCCTGGGGCTTGCCTTGGTCTTGCTGGGCTGATGAAGTGCAGCGGTTTTGCTCTGACTGCAAAATTCAAAATGGGGCTCAAGGTATACATTTCATCTACACCAGAGAAGGCAGACCGATGGCGAGGCTTTTGGTGAACTTGAATCAGAAGATGAAGTCAGATTGGCCCTGAAAAAAGACAGAGTAACTATGGAACACAGATACGTTGAAATATTATTCAAGTTAAACAACATTGAAATGGGTTGGGTGGATGCTGAAGTGCTGAAGCATATTGGTCCAGATAGCCCTGATGCAGGAGTGACAGTTTTGCATGGCTTAGAGGACTCACCTTTAGATGTAGCAAATTGTTTAGTTCTTCTCAGAGTTGGAAATCATGCCAAATGGGATAACATGCCCGTGGACTTCCAGGGAGGAGTGTGGAGGAGCCCTTCCTACAGTTTGCTTCACAGGAAATAGCTGAAAAGGCTCTAAAGAAACACAGGAAGGGGAGTTCCCCAGTGGTGTAGTGGCTAAGGCTTCAGCTCTGTCAACACTGCAGCATGGGTTCGATTCCCAGTCAGGGAACTACCCACATTAAAAAAGGGTTACTGAAAGGTTCAGTAAAAAAAAAGAAACACAGGGAAAGAAGAGTGCATGACATCTTTAAGAGCTGGTTAGAACTCACTATGAAACCTTATGGCCATGCCGCAGTGACAAACTTGGGGCTGGCAAGAGACAGGAGTTCCCTGATGCTGTAGTGGCTTAAGGCTGTAAGGCTTCAGCGTTGCATCCGGGGTTCAATTCCCAGCCAGGGAGCCACCCACATACCAAAAAGCAAATAAATAAATAAATAAATAACAGCATTGACAAGGGAACTGGCTTTGAAAGGATGAGGTATGTGTGATGATAATGATGGCTATGGGTTTGGGTTAGATAGATTTGGAAGAGAGAGACTTCAACTATTGTTTTTCAGGAATGTGTGACCACAGATATGGGGATGGTGGCTCTACTTTCCAGAGCAGAACAGGGCACTGTGTACATAGGTGGGGATTACCTTACAGAGCTACTGAGAACAACATTTTTTTCTCACCTTTCAACCCTCTGAAAGTACTTATTGGAATTGGTCCTGATGGCAGCATTTGCAACTCATGAAGATCCTGTGGCAGATATACTAGGTCGAAAGACAAAGCAAATATGCAATACAGATATGTAGCACTCTTCTTGAATTCTGCAGCATGAGCAAGCGGTGGTGCTTATAGTAGCTAAATGCTAGGAGGTATGGGTTTGTCAAAACAGTCCAGTTTTGGGGGCCCAGCCAGCCAGCAGCTTAGTGGAAGTTATGGAGGCTGCTATGGTGGGCAGGCAGCATGAGTGGATATAAGCAAGGTTTACAGAAAAACTCCAGTGTTTTTCAATCAAACATTGCATAGGCAGCCAAATAGCAGCAGCTACTACAATAGCAAAAGCCGCCTATCTCTGGGAGTGAATGGAATGGGCGGGATGTCTAGTTGTCCAGTATGAGTGGTGGGTGAGGAATGTAACTGAGCCCCTCACTGACTCCTAGGCAACATTTTTTAAAGAAAAAAAAAACAACAAAATTTAAGTTTAACAGTTTTGCAATACCAGCTGGTGATTTATGCTTACTCTAAGTGGAAGTCAGGATTATTTTAAAGACTTAAGGTTCAGTATTTTTTCAACACCAACATTCATCTTGGATGTAACAACTAAATTGAATTAAGTATAACTGTTAAACAATTTTTAGCATTTCTCAAGTTAGTTCAATTGTAGGATGTACTCAAGCAGTAAGTGTATTTAGGTTAAAGCAGTTAAATTATGCTCAATATTGGGGTTCCCTGGTGGTGTAGTGGCTAGGTTTTGGCACGTTCAATGCTGCGGCCTGGGTTCAATTTCTCAGCCAGGGAACTACCCACCAACCCTGGAAAAAAAAAGAAAACAGAAAACTGAAACATTTGGCATGTTTGTTAGTTATAATTTCATTTAATCACTTCTAAGGCACATAAATTTAAGCATTTTTTAAAGTTAATAGGGAAAATTTGAGACATAATACCAATACCTGAGAATTTTGTCTTGGTGTTTGTATGAAATTCTGAGGCCTTGATTTAAATCTTCCATTGTATTGTGATTTCCTTTTATTTGTATTGCTCCAAGTGAAACTTGTGAAATAAATCTTCCTTTTAAAAACTAAAAAAAAAGGGGGGGAAGCTAAATATAAGGTGATGGAAAGAGAAGTCACATTAGGTGGTGAACTGATTATATATCAAGTTGACAATGCACTGTAGAATTGTATGCCTGAAACCTATGTAATCCTTGCTAACAGATGTCACCCCAATAAAAAAAAAAGAAAAAAAAAAAAGAAAAAATGAGTACCAAGAATACTCACGCTGCTTCAAAAACAACACTGTGTTGAGTGTTCAGGACAGTTTTTGGACCTCTGTAGGGACAGCAAAGATGAAGTTTTAAACCAGATTGTCACTGGAGATGAAACTTGGGTTCATCATTATGAGCCTGAGTCAAAATAGAAGTCTATGCAATAGCAGGGAAAGAGCACACCACCCCTAAGCAGCTCAAGGTGTCATAATCAGCTGGAAAAATCATGGCTACTGTTTTTTGGGATACGGAGGGTTTCCTGCTGAAAGGATAAGGGTGTCACAATAACTGGAGAGTACTATTCCAGTCTGCTGAAAGTGAAAAGAATCTGTGAAGGGGAAGAGGAAAATGGACCAAAGGAGTGCTGCTTTTGCAGGACAATGTGTTCATGCACAAGAGCAGTGTCGTGTTGGCTGTTCTTCATGACTGTGGCTTCCAAACATTACACGCTCTCCCTACAGTCCACAACTGGTTCTGTCTGATTATTATTTGTTCCCAAATATGAAAAATCAGCTTTGAGGGAAGAAATTTACAGACAATAAAGAGGTTAAAGCTGCAATTTGAGGGCAAGAACAAAACATTTTTTTCGAAGATATAAATAAACTTATTGAAAGATCTGAAAAGTGTATTAGAGTTAAGGGTGAATATATGGAAGAGGAAAAATAATAGTTTTTTTTACCCGTTTTTCCCTTCATTCCGCAAATGTCTTGACCACCCCGTGTACCACTGCTGTTATTTTTGTCCCCATCATGCTTGTTCTGCCAGCAGGTGTCCAGGAGCAAAAAATGCCTGTTTGCAGAGAGCAAGGATGGGAAAGCCTCCCCTAGAGGTGCCCAAAGCCCCTGTTTGGGTACCAGATCACCACCACCAAGGTGTCTGCTGGAAAGGGAACCCAGGGCTCTTACTGAACTTGCAGCCCCCTGTGCCCAGCCACCAAGACCTCTGGACCCAGCCACCCAGCCCAGCACCCAAGGCCTCTGCAGTCCCAGGTCCTCCAGCCTTGCAGTCTCCCCAGAGGTCCTGGGCAGATTGATGAGTGTCATGGAGTCAAGGGCACAGGATAGCTGCAGATGTTCCAGAATCCCTGCCAGGTTCCCTTGGCTGAGGCCAAAATTCCTAAGATTTTGACTTGTGTTTCCTGAATAACCCTTATCTCAGGTTTCACACATATGAATCCATTTCACACAGATGACAGCCCTAAGGCAGGAGGCACTTTGCAGATAGGCACAGAGAGGCTGAGTGTAATTTTGTAAGGTCACATTGCCAGGTGAAGGTGAAATTTGAACCCAGGCTCTAAAGTGGGGGCACTGAGGTGGAGAATTAAACAGAATCATATAATTCTGTCATTCAAAGGTCCTCAGTTCCACATTCTTGAATTACATACACACCTGGTTTTATTGCATTCGCTTTCTTGTACCTCAAATGTGTTGAGCATTTTTGTTGGTTTGTTTGTTTGTTTTTTACAAATGGAGGCAAGATCTTCCAGCAAAATGGTTACAACCCACCTTATCTTGATACCCATTTTATTACTATGATGGTCTCCAGGTCAGCCTAGATGATATTCTAAACTTCCAGAACCATGGGATTTCCATTCTGGGATGTCCAAGTCTGGATTTCTGGAGCTCTGGGAGGCTGAGAGCCTAGACCAGGGGCTGGCAAATGGTTTTCTGTGAAAGGCCAGAGAGCCCCACTGTAACAGTTAATGCTAACATGTTAACGGTCAGTAAGCCATTGAGCTGCGCATGAGCACCAAAAAACTCTGGACACTGAAATTTCAGTATTTTCTGATTTCCATGCTTTGTGGAATAGTATTCTTTTGATTGTTTTCAACCACTTAAAAATGTAAAAACCATTTTTAGCTCAGAGGCCACACTGAAAAAATAAGAAAAGGGAAAAGAAAAAAGCAGAGTCTGTATTTGGCTTGTGGGTCCAGAACAGCCCTTGCAAGTAGAAATATAGGTAAGACAAATCACATGCATAATTTTCAACTTTCTAGTATTCACATTATAAGAACTAAAAGAGAACAATTGTGATAACAGTTTTCATGTAACTCAGTATCTTAAGGATATGAACATTTCGATATAACCAATATGAAAAATGACAAATGGGGTATTTGTCACCTTTTTCTGTACCGTATCTTCAGAATCCGGCCTACTTCCCACTCATAGCTCATCTCAAAAACTGGATCCAGTGTCAGGTGTCAGTTTTTCATTTTATTTTACTTATTTATTTTTTGGAGGTAGCTCCCTGAGCTGGGAATCGAACCCAGGTCTCAGATGTTGAGCGCACTGAAGCCTAGCCACTACACCATCAGGGAACTCCTGGTTTTTCATCTTAAATCAGAATTAATTAAAATCAGCCACACTTGAAGTGCTCGGTAGCTGTGTGGCCAGAGGCTACAGAAGTAGACATCTGTGCCATCTCAATCCCATTGGTTAGCACTGGTTTAAGTGCCAAGATTCAAGTGCCCAGCACATATGTGGTGCTTACAATGTCCCAGGCATCTTTCTGGGCACCTAGTGAATATCAACAACTGGGAAGTAGGCCCATTTCACAGGTGGGAAATTGTGGCTGGGTGGCATTGTGGGGCTTGCCCAAGTTGCCAGCAGGCAGGAAGTTCTAGGGTTTGGGACCATCCAGACTCAGTCTTATTTCTGTGTTTCAGCTCCACCTTGCTCCCTGGACCCTCTGGCTGGCCATGCTTGAAACCCGTGGTGGGACCAGGCATCCTGGGACATGGGCCAGCTGCTGTACTGTGAGTATACGTGCCTGGATGGGCATGGGTTGGACACAGGGCTGCAGGCACAGGTGGGGGTCACATGCAGCTTCTCAGAGAAACTCAGCTCAGGATGATGACTCCCTAGGGAGTCATTGGTGGCCCCCTAGACAAATACCAAGGGCCATGGCATAGCAAGGAGACCCACAGACAAGTTGCCAGCAGCCACTGACCACATGGGCTGGCTTAAGACCCCTTCCCACTATCAGCCTCCATAGTGCCCTGCCTCCAGAGTGCCCTGGGTCCCATCCACCCCCTATACCAGCAGGACCTTCAAGGAGTCCATCTGAATCCTCTCATGCCCCTACCACCCTCACAGCTCCTCCCTGGACACCAAGAAACTGTACTGTTCCACACTCAGACCACAGTGTCTCCCTGTTGACCTCTCACTGTTCACTGGTCCCCATTTCACAGATGATGAAACTGAGACCCAGAGGGAAGAGACTTGCCCAAGACCATCCAGCTAGGACTTGAACCCAGAAGAAAGGAGCCTTCAGATAGATGGAATGGGAGAATCACAGGCAGAGAAAGAATAAATGGACATCAAGGGAGTGGGGTGCCAGTGACAAGTGCTCTGCAGGGAGGGGACAGGGGCGAGTTATCTCTGAGCCCTAACAGAGCCCAACCTGTCAAATGTGTCAAACTTCTACTCATGCTTCAAAACCCGCCTCCCATGTGTCCTCTTCTATGCAGCTTTCCTTGACCTCTCTTGTGGAGACCACTACACTTCCAGATTCTATTCCAGGCCCTTCTTTCTGTCCTGTACCTGCTCACGTGAGGCAGGGTACTTTGTGCCTGGCTCTGTCTTCCCAGGGGTGGGCAAGGCCAGAGCTTAGGTCATCTAGGAACCAGCATCACTTAGCAAGGGGACAGATTCTCAGGTCTCGTCAGGGAGCTTTTGATGAATGAATAGGTGTGTCAATGAACGAGTTACTGCATTAGTGAATTCATTTATCCTGTTATTTATTAATTTATCTGTACAAGCAGGTATCACCTATTGAGTGCTGACAGTGTGCTTGGCCTGGCACTTTGGCAGCCTCAGCCCTACCCCCAGATATCTCCTTACCTCACCTCTCTGCTGTTCCACCCTCTCCCCATCAGTCATCATCCCTCAGCCCAGAATTCAAGGCCCCTTCTCATCCACCCCTTCCCCAATCTGTGTGATTGATCTCTACACACTTTCAACCACTGTCAATCCCTCTAGGTCTTTGCACCTTGTTTTGCCAGTAATACTAATCCCGTTTGGACGTGCAAAGTCCATCAAAGCCCCAGCTCCAATGGCGCCCTCCTCTGAGGAGCCTCTTAGCTCCCTTGTCCACCACCCAGCTACGAGAGTTTCCAGAAGAGGGCCTAGACTGGGAGGCACCTCTAAGTGGCAGAGAAGGGTCTTTATTCGTGCCTCAAGGGAATTGGGGTCCCACCCAACAATTCTCCTTCTTCCATCATGGGTTGAAGGATAGATGAGACCCAGAAAAGGTGAGAGAGCTGCCTAAAGGCTCCCAGCAGAGAGAGGGTAGGAGTGCCATGCCTTGGCAGTCCAGAGCCCCTGCCCCTCCCTGCCTCAGTTTCCCTACAGACGCCTGGGGATAGAGTGCTCCGCTGGGGCGGCAGTCTGGGGGCGGCTCAGGGGGTTCAGGAAGTCCAAGGCCTCTGGAATCCGGCGCGTCCCGGCCTTATAAGGACATGTGCGCCGGGGGCCAATCAGTGGCCGGGGGCGGGGCCCAAACCCGCGCGTCTCTGGCGGGCGCACCCCACATGCAATCCGTCCGTCGGGTTCCTCCGCCGTTGCCGGCATGAGCTCCACGCAGTTCAACAAGGGGCCCTCGTACGGGCTTTCGGCCGAAGTCAAGAACCGGGTGAGTGAGGGGCACTCTGGCCTCGCCCGCGGAGGCCTCGCACCCTTGGACTTCTGTGGGACTGGGTGCCCCTTCAGGCTGCCCGACATCTAGGGCGTAGTGCCTCTGAGATGCCCTTCTCCCCAACATCTGGGTCCTCAACTCTGGGAGAGCAGTGAGGTCCGCAATCTGGCACCACTCCCAGGATCTAGTAGTGGTTGGGTCTGACCCTTTCCCAATCCTGCCCTCCAGCCCTCCCCCATCCAAACCGCACAGCTTCCCGGCCCCTCCACGCGCTTCAAAGACAGAATAACCTGAGGGTCTGAGGGAGGACTCCAGCAGTCCCTGACCACACTTCTGCTTTTGGGGCCTCTTAAGCTGCTGGAGGGGAAGGGCTAGGGCCAGGTGTTTTTTTCAGAAGGGTGTAGGCTCCCCCACAAGAATTTACCAACCCCTTATACCTGGGGGTGGGGCACCAAGGGGAAGTTGGAGTGGAAGGGGTCGGCTTGGGCTGTTCCCTTGTACATTCTCTTTGTCTCCATCTGATAAAGTTAAAGAGACCGCAGAGAGGTCCACAGGATGTGTGGGGTCCCCTGAATGTGACCATAAAATGTGTGGGTTTTGTAACCTGGAAACAGGAGATGGGGTCAGAGGGAGACACTTTTTTAAAAAGTGCTTGTGGTTATTGTTCAGACACTTTTGGAGGGTCACACAGTAGGGCCCACCTAGGGAAGGGAGAGCAAGGAGTGATCCCAGACCCAAGGGGAGGTCCCAGGCCTGGCAAGCAGGGGCCATTCCAGCTGGAGGGGGTTTGCCATCCCTGCGCGCCCCCAACACACACACATCCTCCTGCCAGGCATCTGGGAATACGGCCCCTGTAAGGAAGCCCACTTGGGCACACCACAGGCACAACCCTGTTGACCCTTGACAGGCACCGGCAGTCGGCACCCTAAGGCCCAAGGACAGAAGGGAGAATTTTGCATCACCTCCCTTATACTCCTTTAGGAGCCAAGGGACGGAGCACGGCCACTCAGCAGGCTCCGGAACCCCATTAAATGCATGATTCCCACTTCCGGCAATAAACCCACAGGGTGAACATTGATGAGCCACCTGTGCAGGCCCCTGATGTGCTGCCCCATCCAGCACCAAGGCAGTTGAGGGGCCCCAGTTTGCACACTGGGCTTAGAGATGTGGCTTGAGTTGCCCAGGACCACACAGCCTGTAAATGGCAGAGGCAGGACCAGAGCCCAGATCTGCTGCATCTGTATGTCCTCCTCGATCTGTATCGCCCCACCTGGGGCAGCAGGAAGTGGGTGAGGGTGGGGCAGCTCCCGGAGACGGAGTGGGATGGGGCAGGTTGATACCTGTGCAGGGCGGAGTGAGGTAGAAGGCAGAGGCGCCTGGGAGCTAGGCCTCAGTTTCCAAGTCTGGAGAGTGGGTGGAGCACCCACCAGCTTGACAGGGTCACTTGGGCCACACCCAGGTTGGAAACCAGCTTCCTGTGATTTGGAACTCATGCCCTGTCCACTTTACCAGTTGCTTAAGACAGGGGATACCTCAGTGTGTCCCCCATGCCTCATTTTGCCCCCAACTGATGGCACGAAGCAGGCTGATGGTCCAGTATGTCCCTCTGTGCCGTTGTTGTCACTAGATTCCTGTCCAGGCTGAGGGTTTAGACCACTGGGAACAGCTGGTCCTGATTTAGCAGATTTCGAAGGAGGCAGCAGCTACATTGGGCTACATTCCTGGCAATTTGCGGTGAGCAGGAATGTGCTGCAGGCCACAGGGCAGCAGGGCGGGGCTGGAGGGGGAAGGGGTTGTAGTCCCATTCTCCAGCCCCCACAAGCTGTCAAGGATGGGGCTCGGCTGGGCAGGCGTGCCAGGCGTCCAGACCAGCCTGTCCTTCTCAAACTCAGCCTGCAGGACGTGACTCCCCACCACCACCACCATTTCTCAGCCTGGACAAAACTGTGTCTGGGCAGGGCTGCTCCCCTGGCCGTGGGAACCAGGATTCTGGCCTAAGGGGCTGGACCCTGCGGATCGAGTTAGCTAGCTAGCCTCCTGCCTTTGTCTTTCCTAGGTTCCAGGCAGCTCAGCCCTGATCCCATGTCACAGGGATTTATATGCTTCAGGAGACTCTTACCCTAACAATTCCAAACATGGGGAAACGGAGGCACGGGGAGGGAACTGTCCATGGTTATGAGAGACTTGGGGGCAGACCTGGGGGTAGGAGGCGAGTTTGCAAAGGGCAGCTCTGGGGTCTGGGTCCCCTAGAATGATGGGAGGAGAGAAAGAGAAGGGGCCTCCTGGGTGGGCAGGGGTCTGTGAGCCAAGGTGCCCACAGGCTCTGGAGCAGAAAACCCACCAAGTGGACCAGTCTGGTCCTGAATGGGGGCCAGACTCTCCTTCTTTCCACTTCTCCAAGGAGCTGCCCTGGGGGCTTCTGAGTCTGCCTACACTGGCTTGGGTCTACTTGACTTTGGGGGGCTTCCCTGGGCCCCAGACAGTTGACTTCAGACTTTCTCAGCCTTTGGTTCTCTGAGATGCTGCTGGGGGGAATGGGGTGTGGGCAAGGGGTGTGTGCTGATGGGAGACCACAAGCACTTTAACCCTTTCGATGCTGGAAAAAATTTTCCTCTTGTCCCAGTGCTGAATATTTTGTGCTAAATTTTAGTCAAAATACGAATGTCACAAGGGATCAATTATAGTTGCAGTTTATGTTAGTTCCTAACTATCCTATAGATGAACCTAAAACAACTAAATAACAAATAAAACTTGCAGAAAACTTATTTTTTTCAACATAACATGCTTAATGTTCATACTGGCAAAAATCGTTCCAAACACTGTTTTTGGGTTACAACCAGCAGACTTGCACCTGGTACTCTGACTCACCCAGTAGGCAAAGCCTAAAAGTAAAGCTATGTGCTGCCCAAGCCAATACAATTGAGGTAATTAGTATTGTCAAGTCGTGTAAGCATGGCTGTAGCACTAGACTCTTAGATGTCGACTTTAGTCGCCTCCCACACCCACCCTGTTCAGTTGCCTTTAGTCGGCAGCTGCACCAAAAGGGTTAATCCAGAAGCAGCACTGGGCTGGACAGCAAAGCTTGAGGGGGGATGGACCATAAGCGAGGAGCTGTATCATGTAACAGAAGGTGGAGATAAAAGCTAGAAAGAAAGGCAGGGTCAGGAGATGGGGGGATGAGGAGGGCCCTCACAGCCCAGGTGGTCAGGGATCTTCTCCAAGGAAGTGACCTTTAGGCTGTGACTGAATGGAAGGCAGCTGTGTAAGCATCTGAATCAAAAGTGACAGCACATGCAAAGGCCCTGATCCAGGAACTAGTGTGGCCAGTTCAAGGCACAGAGAAAGGGTTAATGGTTCCTTGGTAAGTTAAACAGAATTACCACACGACCCAGCACTTCCACTCCTAGATATATTCCCAAAAGAATCGAAATAAGTGTTCTAACAAAACCTGTACATGGATGTTCACAGAAGCAGGATTCAGAGTGGCCAAGAGGTATAAACATCCCAAATGTCCATAAACAGGTCAATGGATACACACAGTGTGTCTTGTCCACACACTGGAGTGTTACCCGGCTGTGAAAAAGAGTGAGGCTCGACACTCAGCACAACGTGGAGGGACCTAGAACACACGGTGCTCAGTGAGAGAAGCCAGACACACACGGCCACACAGTGTGTGATTCCATGTATGTGACATGTCCAGATCAGACACATCCACAGACAGGAAGTAGAAACAGAAGGGTCTGTCTCTAGTGTAGGGAGATCAAGATGAAAGGGCATGGGGTGGGGTGGGGTGGGACGGAACAGATCTTGCCAGGGCCCTCTTGCCTGCCGTGTAGGGTCTGGCACCATTGGAAATGGATTAGAGTCAGTGTTTGTCAGTGAGAGATATGAGTGTGTCTGTGTGGCATGTGTTTTATCTGCTGCGAGTGTCTTTGCTAATGGGAAAGGGGGAGGGTCAGTTCTGTGACACAGAGTCTTCCAGGCCCCTCTGACTCTTCCCTTGGAGCCACTGGCCCCACACCCTCAGGAGCTTCAGGGAGCTTCTGCTGGCTGTGTTCTTACTCCAACCCTGTGCCTTTTGCCCCACCAGCTCCTGTCCAAATATGACCCTCAGAAGGAGGCAGAACTCCGCAGCTGGATCGAAGGACTCACAGGCCTGTCTATTGGCCCCGACTTCCAGAAGGGTCTGAAGGATGGAATTATCCTGTGCACGTGAGTGTGTGTGTTGGCATGTGCTTATCACCCTGATTGTTTTGCATTCTTTTTTTGGGGGGGAGGGGTGCAGGGTATTTTCCTGGCTGGGAACCCAGGCCGCAGCATTGAGAGTGCCAAAGCCTAGCCACTGCACCACCAGGGAGCCCCCTGTTTTGCATTCTGTGATCACGTTCTGCATGCTGTTTGAAGCTTGCTTTATCAGGGGTCTCTAATGGGGAACATCCTTGTTTTACACTCTTCCTTCCATGGGGGAACCTCTAGAGTTTCTGAGAGACTTTCTCTGCTGCATTCTATTTGAACATTCCATGGTTTGCACATTAAAAATGTGAATGGGAATTTCCAGATTCACACCCAAAAATAAGGAGTTCTGGATTATACTTGCAACACCCATCATCACTCTTTGACATCTTTGCTCTGTGGGGGGCTTTGACATTGTAAGAGGGGAAACTAAGGCTTTGAAAGAGGCAGTGAGGTTCCCCTATGTTAATAGAGGTTCCTGTTTCCCCCCCAACCCCATTTATCCCCCACGTCAGACTCATGAATAAGCTACAGCCGGGCTCAGTCCCCAAGGTCAACCGTTCCATGCAGAACTGGCACCAGGTGAGGAAGTGGGGGGTAGAACAAGGATGGACTGGGGCAAACCCATCTGACCAATGGGCAGCCCAGGGTCCCCTCACAGTCCTTCTCCTTCCTCCTCCCAGCTAGAAAACCTCTCCAACTTCATCAAGGCCATGGTCAGCTACGGCATGAACCCCGTGGATCTGTTTGAGGCAAACGACCTATTTGAGAGTGGGAACATGACGCAGGTGCAGGTGTCTCTTCTCGCCCTGGCAGGGAAGGTGAGGCCCAGAGAGGGGCAGCAACCTGCCCAAAGCCACATAGCAAGGTGATGCAGATTTACAGGTGTCATTCATTCCTTTGCAAATATTTCTGAGCATCCCTGAGGTTCCAGGCACCTTGGATTCAGTAGTGAACAGGACAGGTAATCCACCCATTTATGGGCTCACAGTCTGATTAAGGAAGCAGACAATAAATAAGTCTGTGTTGTTTTTATTTAAATTAAAAACACTCTATTTAGAGTAGTTTTAGGGTCACAGCAAAATTGAGAGGGAGATACAGAGAGTTCCCATATGCCCCCTGCCCACCCCCACTCGTGCATAGCCTCCCCGACTATACACATTCCCCCAGGGCAGGACATTTGATACAGTTGCTGAACTTCCATCAACACTTTATTGTCACTCAGAGTTTACATGAAGGTCTCCTCTTCAAATATTTTTTTATAAGTTATAATTAAGTTGTAGATTGTGAGATATACTTACAGGGAGAAGAATGAATTAGACCAACACATGGGGTCTAGTGACCCTTAAACTGAGACCAGGGTAGGCTCAGCAAGGCCCTGATGCGGGAATAGGAAGAAGGTTCTCACCTCAGGAATGGTGTCCTGAATGATTTTTTCAGGAGCTCCCTGTGTCTGCCAGTGGGGAGTGGTGACTGGGAGAGCAGGGAGGAGCTAGGGCAGGCATCCAGGCAAGAGATGGTGGCCTGGATAGGTGGCGGGGGTATTGGGTAGAGAGGTGGAAGATGAAGGTAGGTGGGAAGGATGCCCCTCAAATTCTCAGCCTGAGCAACTGGAATCCTGGGACCCTTGAGGACCCCTGAGTCTGAGACACCTGAAGCTTTGGGTGGCAGGCAAAGGGGACAGATTGCAGCCTGATCCCTGTGCCTGTCCTGGGTCTCATACTGGGCCTGGCTGAAGGGTCCCGGCTACCCCTAACTGCAGGCCAAGACAAAGGGGCTGCACAGTGGCGTGGACATTGGTGTAAAGTACTCAGAGAAGCAGGAGCGGAACTTCGATGATGCCACCATGAAGGCAGGCCAGTGTGTCATTGGGCTCCAGGTGGGTGCCAGGCCCCTCCAGCCCTGGGGCCCACATGTGGCAGGGGCTTCTGCTTCGACCCAAGCCCTGTTTACCTGGTGGCCCCTCAAGTTCAGGGAAGCCTGACCTCTCCTGCCCGCCTCCATGCAGATGGGCACCAACAAGTGTGCCAGCCAATCGGGCATGACAGCGTATGGCACAAGAAGACATCTGTATGACCCCAAGAACCATATCCTGCCACCTATGGACCACTCAACCATCAGCCTGCAAATGGGCACCAACAAGTGTGCCAGCCAGGTGGGCCTTGCCCAGTCCCCCCAGACCCCCACTCCATCTCCCCCACTCTACAGACCCTGCCTTCTCTGCTGACAGCTCCACTCTGGGCTTCCCTCTTGCCTTACTTCTCATGCCTTCTCTGTCGCTGTGTGTCCCCAGGGAAGTTTCTACCCAGCTCTGTGCCTCATTTTCCCTCAAGGGATTGCTCCAAAGCCCATCTAACTCTGAAACTTTTAGATCCTGAGGTTCTCACTTTTCCTGCCATGTTGCATAGATGGACTTAGAAGGATGCATAGGAGTTTGTTCTGTGCATGCAGACAGGAAAATGGGTGATGTTGTGGGGGAAGTTATCTCAGGGCCTCTGTTCCCCCTCTTTGCTCACACCCTGAGACTTTCTCCTTCTTCTGCAGGTGGGCATGACGGCTCCTGGGACCCGGAGGCACATCTATGACACCAAGCTGGGGACCGACAAGTGTGACAACTCCTCAATGTCACTGCAGATGGGCTACACACAGGGTGCCAATCAGAGCGGCCAAGTCTTTGGCCTGGGCCGGCAGATATATGACCCCAAGTACTGCCCGCAAGGCCCAGCCGCTGATGGGGCATCGGGGGCTGCTGGCGACTGCCCAAGCCCAGGGTCGGCCCCAGAGTCGGCCCCAGAGTATCCCCACTATTACCAGGAGGAGGCCGGCTACTGAAGCGCTTGTGCAGGGTGTCTCCCCACATCATCACCACATCTGGGTTTTTGGGGTTTTATCTTGTTTTTCTGTGTGCCCAAGTGCTTCCAGCTGAGGGTCTTTGGGGAAAGGGTGAAGGCCTGATTCAGATGTGTGTGGAGTGGGGAGTCCCCACTAGGAAACCTCCAGGCAGCAAATTTCCCAGCAGGCTTTGGACCAAGCTATGCGTATGTTCAGGGGAGAAACCTGGGCAGAGAGGGGAACTGGCCCCAAATGGCTTCCGGTTGCTTCTGCTCCTCTTCCCTTTTCTCTGCCGAGCAGTTTGTGGTTTCTGTACCCACAAGCTTCAGGCGGTTTTAATGAAACTAATTTTTTGCAGGGGAATGGGGTGGGGATGGTGCAGTGGAGGTGCTGGGTAGGAAGTAGGTTCCGTAGGAGAGGGCCAGGCCACAGTCCTGAATATTTTAGGCATCATGAGGGACTGGATTTCCCCAGGACCTTCCCAGGGGTCCAGTGGGAAAACTGAGGCCTAGACAGAACAATGGAGTTAAAGTAGTTGAGGCAAAGCCAGACTCTCTCCTTCCATACTGTCCTCTTTCCTGCCAAGTACTGCACAGGACCCCCACCAGGAGGCCCTCCTGGCAACTAGCCCTACAGAGGAGCACTGGGACCAAGAGATAATGTGAAATACTGACTGCGGACCAAAAGCAATAAAAACCTCTTTTTAGGAAAAGATGCTGAGAGTGTTGGTGTTAGAGACAGCCTTGGGGAGCTTATTGCTTGGACCCCTTGTGGGGTCCTGGGCAGGGTGGGTAAACACCTGGTCCTCATACCTGTGGTTGGGAGAGCCAGAAGCTGAGGCCCAGAGCACAGGTGAGTCTGGGTTGAAGAAACTATTTGAGGGCCAGAACCTGGGGTAGGTGTAGAGGCTGGCTCTCCTGGCTGGTAAAAAGGTGGGGACCTCAACATCACCACCAGCCCTACACTGACAGCTGGGGCTCCACCGACAATGCTCCATCATCTAGCCTCTAGGCCTTTGCTTGTGTATTCACTTGGCCTGGAGTCCTCTCCCTGACCAACTCCTATTCATCTACAAAGCCCCAACAGCAAATCCCGCTCCTTCCTTCATGGAGCCCTCCCCACACTGCTCACACTTCCCAGTGCCTTCAGTGCTGTGGATCCACACTGATGTTTCATCTTCACCAGATCTTGTGAAACACCCAATTTTCTGAAGCAGGAAACAGATCCTGACCATTAGGACCCAGGACTCTGATTTTGGGGTAATGGGGATCTTCTCCCCCTTCACTAGAGACCAAGGAATGTTTGTGGAATGAATGATGAATAATCCAAGCCCCGTTTTTCTGATGGACAAATGCATGGTAATAGGCCAAGTCTAGCTAGGATCTAGGTCACTCATGGAAGAGTGGGGAGAAAGGGACCTGCGACTAGCGCTGCATTGCAGGTGGCTATGTAGCCTGGTACTCGGCTACCAGGATAATTCCTTAAGAGGCGAGCGGTCCCTTTAAGAAAACCGGCTTGGCACGGACCCGCTGTCACCCTACCTACTTCCCTCAGCAAGCGGGGTTCCGGTTGGCCCGATCTGTGAGTGGCAGCTATGAGTGGCCAATAGTAGTACGCCGGGGTGGAGCCGGATGTTATTAACGTCGGCTGCAGGGGCCCCGCCCCCTCTTGGGGGAGGTTCTCTTAAAGGGGCCGCGTTTCCAGGCCGCTGTCAGGAGGAGGGAAGGAGGTTTGGAACGGTGAGAGGGTCCTGGAAAGAGAGGAAGGCCGCGAGAGGATACGGGGGGTGGAGATGGGTGGGAAGGAGGCAGGTTCCCTGGGAATTAGGGGATGCGGCCGATTCCACACACGTTCGCTCCCTGCGGGTGAGTATTGGGAGGGTGTCAGAATTGACCACTAATTCTCAAGGTGGAGACTGAGCATTAGATTCACCTGAGAAGGGCCTTGCCAACGAACACCTACAGCCCTTTTCTCGTTACGTTACAATTCCTCCAAACCCTCTGCCCCGGTTTTACAAATGGAGAAACTGAGGCTCATTCCCCAGATCCCACTTGATGTAAAGGAGAGTTCTTGACGGTCGGGGGTCCTGGGACCTAGTTCTTCCTTCCTATGTGAGCTGTTAATTCCCTGTCCCTCTGGCGGCCTCAGTTTCTCCATCTGAGCAATCATGAAGTAGACCAGAGCTGGACAGTTCCAAGCAAATAACGAGGTCCGGAATTGCTGGTTCTAGGAGCTGCCATCGCTGCCCCTCCTCCTAACCGAGTCTCTGGATTTGGGGGTTCTTCTGAATGATAAATAATACAAGAGAGGTGGACAGAGCTGGGTCCCTGCCTCCAGCTGGGAGACTGCCTGTCTCTTTGGGCTCCTGTGTTGGTCCCTGCTCCAGCCAGGCGAGTAAAATATTCAGCACAGTAAATACTTAGCTATTATTCTTCCCCGGGTCAGGGATAAGGCTGGGGGCCAGGATCTGGAGACGCCCAAGTGGGCTTAGGGTAGAGCCTGGTGATGAAAGAGTTAAGCCGACGCTCCGCCCACAGAAGGATTAGAGGACAGCCTTTAGGACCACAGCTGTAGCCCTGGAGAGAGCGACAGCCCTGGCAGCCAATAAGATGCAAGGATGGCTTCGGGCTGGGCTCGCAGAGTCGGCACTTACTGTTTGCCTGACTCAGGGAACAGCTCTCAGGAATCGAAATCCTGCTCGATGGAATAGAGGAACGAGGTTCAGAGAGGGACAGGGAGTTGCCCGCAGCCACACAGCATGTCCTCAGCCTGAGTTCTTCATCCTGTGTCCTGTCCATTCTCACCATGGCCTTCTGGACGCAACTGCTGCTGCTGCTTTGGAAGAATTTCGTGTATCGTAGGAGACAGCCGGTAACCTCTGGGCGTTTGGGCCAGGGTGGAACAGCCTAGGTGGGTTTTTGTTTTGTTTTGTTTTTGGTAGTATGTGGGTAGTTCCCTAGCCAGCGCCGAAGCCTTGAGCCACTACACCACCAGTGAACTCCCTAGGTGTTTTACATCATTTCCCACTACCCTTCTTATTGTGTCTCCCCCAGATCCAGTTCCTAGTGGAATTGTTGTGGCCTCTCTTTCTCTTCTTCATCCTAGTGGCCGTCCGCCATTCCCACCCTCCACTGGAGCAGCATGAATGTAAGCTCCCCAGGGTCCAGGTACTTTGTGTAAGGAGGGAGGCAAAGGGTCACCCTATCCACAGGGGCCCCAGGGAGCACAGACGCAGCACCCAACAAACAGTGGGATTATGGTGAGGAGTCCCGCAAAACCCAAACACCTGGCATCCATACAGGCCACTTCCACAACAAGCCACTGCCCTCAGCAGGCACCATATCCTGGCTGCAGGGTCTGCTCTGCAATGTGAACAACACCTGCTTCCCACAGCACACACCAGGCGAGGAACCTGGCATCCTCAGCAACTTTAACGACTCCCTGTGAGCAAGCGCAGTGGGTGTGGTGGCCACGGGCAGGTGTGGGGGTGCCCGCCGAGCCCCTGCTTCCCACCCTCTCTCTGTCCATAGGATCTCCCGGCTCCTGGCAGATGCCCGCATTGTCCTGGGGGGCCGCAGTGCCCACAGGATGCTGGCCAACCTGGGGAAACTAATGCCCACGCTGAAGGCTGCACGTAGAGCAGGTGAGGGGGCCAGGGTCCTCTGGCAGCTGGGGCTGAACTCTGAGCCTCCACGTGCCCAGCTGTGAAATGGGCAGGGGTGGGGGTGGGGTTTTAGGTCAAGCTTGGTCTAATGCTGTGCTTCTATGTATTTCTTCTCCAGACTGGCCTCAGTCAAATGAACAGCTGCAGGAGGGACTGTCCCTGGCCACTGAGCTGCTGGGGACACGGCTGCAAGGGGTAAGGTGGGGTGGGGTGAGACTTGACCGACTCTAGAGCTCTGCTCTCAGGAAGTCTTGGCACTGCCCTATCTGGGGCCAGGGTACTATTAATCCTTCCTTCCCAGGGGTGCTGATTCCAGCCTCCAGTCATTTGTCTGGGTTGTTCCTGGAACCTGGAGTGATGTTCCTTGGCCTGTTGGTGCCCAGCCAGGCTGTGTCTGGCATAGTGGTGAACTCTGGCCCTTGAGACCTTGAATGAGTTCACGTGTCTCTTGGAGCCTCAGTTTCCCTACTTATAAAATGGAGTCTGTGATAGTATGGACAGCTTGGGAGCTTGGCAAAGTGCTTGACCCCTAGTGAGACAGCAATCAATGTCATTGTCACCCGTGTCATCTTTCTTTCCAGGAGTCCCTGAGCTCAGTGCTGGGCCAAGTCCAGGAGTCAGTGGAGGCAGCAGAGGATCTGGTCCAGGAGGTAAGAAACCCTCTCATTCTCCACCTGAGACAGGAAACTATGAGGTGGGTTGCTTGATAGAGAGGTGACAGGACAGCCCTGCATACCTCCCTTGGGTAGGTTTTTTCAGAGGACTTGGGCAGAAAGAATGGGAGAATGGGCTCCTGGCAGGGTGCCCTGTTTGGTTAAGGCTTGATGATGGGACCATGCAGGAGGGAGGACTGTTAGCGTCCCTTGGTGCTCTTTCTTCAGCTCCTGGCACTGCCCAGCCTGGCAGAACTGCAGGCACTGTTGCAGAGACCCCGAGGGATAGGTGGCCCCCTGGAGGCAGTGTCAGAAGCCCTCTGCAGTGCCAGGGGACCAAGCATCCCTGGGGGACCCTCCCTCAACTGGTATGAGGCCAGCGACCTGAAGGAGTTGGTGGGTCAGGAGCCTGCCCTACCCGACAATGGCTTGAGTGAGTGACTAACCTGGATTTCCCAGGCTGGGAAATGGGGTGGTGGGTGTGGGGGCAGGGCCTCATGGCGCCCCAACTCCAGGCCCTGCCTGTGTTGAGCTCATGGGAACTTTGGACACGCACCCACTGTCCCGCCTGCTCTGGAGGCGACTGAAGCCACTGGTCTTGGGGAAACTGCTGTTTGCACCTGACACTCCCTTCACTCGGCAGCTCATGGCCCAGGTGAGAGCTGAAGGGGTCCTTGGACCCTTCCTCAGCCCAGCTGGGTGAGAGGCCAGGCTGGGATAAGGTACCCAGGAGGCAGGTGCTGGCGCTCAGAGGAGGGATTGTGAACAGTGAGCCTGGCATTGCTCTTGACTCCTGCTTCCTGCAGGTGAACCGGACCTTTCAGGAGCTGGCTCTGTTGAAGGATGTCCAGGAGGTGTGGGAGGTGCTGGGACCCCAGATCTTCAACTTCATGAATGACAGTGCAAATGTAGCCAGACTGCAGGTGGGACCAGGAGGGAGGGCGGCAGGTTCATATAGCCTCCTGGGGCATATTGCCTCCTGCTGTGGGTTAGGGCACACAGGGCAGGGCCTCCTGGGCAAAGGTGCAGAGGTGAAGTGTGGTCCCCATGGTGGGGACAGGCCCCAGGGATGGGAAGAGGGGTGATAAGGCATTGAATGCTCCATGCACACCCTTACCTTCTCCCACCACCCTCCAGAGGCTCCTGCAAATTCAGGACAAAGAAAGGAGGCAGCCAGGATCTGGAGGCTGGAACCAGTTGGAGGGCCTTCGAGCATTTCTAGACCCCCAGGAAGGTGGCTACAGCTGGCAGGAGGCTTATGCGGATGTGGGGCACCTGGTGGGCATGCTGGGCCGTGTGATGGAGGTGAGGGGCATTCTACTTGGGGAACTTTTGAGCGGGGAGCCAGCCTGTCCTGTGGGAGTTCTGATGGAAGAGCATGCCTTGCTCTGGGTGGAGCTCCGAGGAGGAAGCTTGGTTCAGCCCTAAGGTCAAGGGCAGGACCTGGTGCCTCGGACCACACCTAGGTGTCCTCCATCCCACTCCACCCCACCCCACCAGTGTGTGACCCTGGACAAGCTGGAGGCAACACCTTCAGAGTCAGCTCTGGTGGAGCGGGCTTTGGAGCTGCTTGCTGAGCACCGCTTCTGGGCTGGTGTCGTCTTCCTGGGCCCGGAGGACTCGCCACCGCAGGTGCATCTCCCAGGCCCGGGCCACTTGCACATCAAGATCCGCATGGACATAGACAACGTCATTCGAACCAACAAGATCCGGGACAGGTGGGAGTGAGACCACGTGTGTAAGCAGCCGGATATGGTAGGCAGGGCCAGGGCATCCCCTATTGGAAACCAATGGCACACAGAGCCCAGGATTCCCTAGAGCAATTGGGGTCTGTAGTGGGCAGAACCTAGCTTTGTGCAAAGTGCATACCCTAGGGCTTGGTGGGCAAGGTCAACACCTTGTCTTCCGGGATAAATGCAAGTGGGTGTGGGCAGAACTAAGGTTGTGCAGGGCATGGCCCTGGAAGTTTCCAGCAGTTTCCCTTGCAGGTTTTGGGACCCTGGCCCAGCTGCTGACCCTCTGACAGACATGCACTATGTGTGGGGAGGCTTCGTGTATCTGCAAGACATGCTGGAACACGCAGCCGTACGCGTGCTCAGCGGCAGTGCTCCCCGCGCTGGCCTCTACCTGCAGCAGATACCCTACCCGTGCTATGTGGATGATGCGTGAGCACCTCCTTCCCACTCATTCCCCCAGCTGCCAGATGCTAAGTGTCCGGTGGGACCCAGCCTCCATTTGGAACATTTATGCAGTTATGGCTGCAAACTACTTGTTTAGGCAGACCACTCCCTATGTAGCAGGAGGAGTGGGGACTCCCGAGAGCCTGGGGTCTCTGGGTGCGGGGACAACATCTTGTGCTGACATCTGGGATCCTGAGGTTGGATGAGGGGTCTGAGAATAAGGGAGGGGGAATGTATGTGGCTGGCTGCACCTTGGGATCTTGGGGCACGAACCATCGTGCCACATGGAGGCTATACAGGGTCTCTAGCCTCCATCTCTGCTGCCCCAGGTTCCTGCGTGTGCTGAGCCGGTCACTGCCACTCTTCCTGACACTGGCCTGGATCTACTCTGTGGCACTGACGGTGAAGGCTGTGGTGCATGAAAAGGAGACAAGGCTGCGCTACACGATGCGCGCCATGGGACTCAGTGGTGCCGTGCTATGGCTGGGCTGGTTCCTCAGCTGCTTTGGGCCCTTCCTTCTCAGTACTGCACTGCTCGTGCTGGTGCTCAAGGTGGGCATGCCTTGGTCTTCCTGGTTGTGAAATGGTACATGCGCAGGGGTGGGTAACAGGCAAGAGGCGTCTTACATGGGTGAGTGCCCCTGGGCAAATCCAGGCACCTGACCCCGAGCCCACTTTGCTTCCTGCAGCTTGGGGACATCCTCCCCTACAGCCACCCAGTCGTGCTCTTCCTGTTCTTGGCTGCCTTCGCTGTGGCCACAGTGATCCAGAGCTTCTTGCTGAGTGCCTTCTTCTCCCATGCGAACCTGGCAGCTGC
>PVJL010001827.1:184027-232027 GCA_004026885.1 Lyroderma lyra
CCCAACCCCACCCACCCCCACCCAACCCCACTCACCCCCACCCAACCCCACCCACAGAGTCTTCTGTCACCTGTGGCCTTTGGCTTTGGCTGTGAGAGCCTGGCGCTGCTGGAGGAGCAAGGCGAGGGCGCACAGTGGCACAACATGGGCACCAGGCCTGCAGCCGATGTCTTCAGCCTGGCCCAGGTCTCAGGACTTCTGCTGCTGGATGCCATGCTCTATGGTCTTGCCACTTGGTATCTGGAGGCTGTGTGCCCAGGTGGGCCCTATGAGTAGGGACTTCTACTATGTGCACCTGCACCAGGGAAGCTGGGCTGAGGGGTGGGATCTGCCTGGGCCACCAGGAATCACCAACCCTCCCGGGCCCTCCCGGGGTGGAGCAGTCCTCAGAAGTGAGAGGGTGGGGCTTCCTGGAACATGCACACAGGTGGCTACATTTGAGGGATGGCCTGAGACAAGTAGTCTGTGTTTCTTAGTCACCTCCTACCTGGATGCCATGATCCCAAGAATATGGCCAGAAGCTGATGCACTCCAAGGGAATGGGCTCAAAGGGTAACTGAGCACCGCTCCCTTGCCAGGCCAGTATGGGATCCCTGAACCATGGGACTTTCCTTTCCGAAGGAGCTACTGGTTTGGGCCTAGAACCTCCAAGGATCCCACCCCGCCCCCAGCCCCACAGGACCCAAAGGGTAAGGAGATAGCCTTAATAGCCACTTCCCCTGTCTAGACCCTCAGCCCTTCCCCCCCAAACCTCCAAGTTTCCACAAATATATCTCTGGACACCTCCAGCTCCCCAGGCCCACATAGGTTTCCTTAACTACTACAGACTGCAACCAGAATCCCTGACTCCAAGGACCAGTTCTAAGGGCCTCCCAGGGGCCCCCGTGACTGACTGCCTTCTTTCGCAGAGCTGGTGGAAGAGGCCCCACCTGGTCTGATTCCGGGGGTCTCCATACGGGGGCTGGAAAAGCGCTTTCCTGGCAACCCAACACCCGCCCTGTGTGGGCTCAGCCTGGACTTCTACCAGGGCCACATCACCGCCTTCCTGGGCCACAACGGCGCTGGCAAGACGACCACGCTGTGAGCAGCTGCCACCCTCTTCCTTCCCCAGGGCCTCTGTTTGCACATCTGTCCAATGGGAAAGGCAACTGGGGCTGGAAGTTTCCTGTCTCTGCAGGGGTGGGGCGGGACCACAGTTTACTTTGAGTACAATAGGCAAGAGATGAGTATGTTCTCTGAGCTTCACATTCCCTTCTGTAAAATAGGGACATCACACCCCTTTGGTCCGGCCATACAAAAGATGCTCTATAAATGCTAGTGTCCTTCTCTGGGGGCCTTAGTTTCTATTTCTGAAAGAAGAGCAGCTCTGCGATCCCTGCACCTCTAGGTCCATCCTGAGTGGCCTCTTTCCACCCACTGGTGGGTCTGCCTGTGTCCTGGGCCATGATGTCCAGTCCAACATGGCAGCCATCCGACCCCACCTGGGCATCTGCCCCCAGTACAACATGCTGTTTGACATGTGAGTCCCCACAGGCTTGGGAGGGACTGGGTATTCTCCATTACCCTGCCTACCATGGTGGCCACTGCTTTCGCCCATGGCCACAGGTTGACTGTGGATGAGCACATCTGGTTCTATGGCCGGTTGAAGGGTCTGAGTGCAGTTGCTGTCAGCCCAGAGCAGGACCGTCTACTGCAAGACGTGGGACTTGTCCCCAAGCGGCATGCACAGACACGCCACCTCTCTGGTGAGCTCAACCTAGGGAGGAGCCTCCACATCAGCAGATGAGGCCGTGGAGGGAGCTGGGGACTTTATCCCAAGGATAGTGGGAAGCCAGAGAAAATCTGGGGGACCCGGAAGAAGCCAGGCTTTGAGGTCCAGGTGGGCAGGGAAAGGAGTGTGGAAAGAGGAGGCAGCCTTGCCCAGGACTGGGGGAGCGGGTGTCACGCTGAGATCCTGGCCCCTCTCCCTGCCCAGGTGGAATGAAACGGAAACTTTCGGTGGCCATTGCCTTTGTGGGTGGCTCCCAAGTCGTTATCTTGGATGAGCCTACGGCTGGTGTGGATCCCGCTTCTCGTCGCAACATTTGGGAGCTGCTCCTCAAATACCGGAAAGGTAGGAGTTGGGGTGACCTAAGGTTCCCCTGGATTCCACCTGAGGGGCCAGAAAAATGTTTCTGATGAGGACAAAAGTTTCTAATGAGGAGGTGCTGGGGATGGAGTTTTGAGGGATGAATACGGGTTTGCTACATAGACCAGGGAATTCCTGGCAGAGGCTATAGAGCTTACGCAAAGACCTGGTGGCTTGATGATACATGTAGGTTGGGTCCCTGTGTCCAGGTCGCACACTGATCATTTCCACCCACCACCTGGATGAGGCAGAGCTCTTAGGAGACCGTGTGGCAGTGGTTGCAGGGGGCCGCTTGTGCTGCTGTGGCTCCCCACTCTTCCTACGTCGACACTTGGGATCTGGCTACTACTTGACACTGGTGAAGGGTTCCAAGCCCTTGGCTGCCAGTACAAAGGTGAGGGCTGGAGCTGACCTCTGACCCTTGACCCCCAGTAGCTCTGTCCAGTCCCAATGACCATAACAATTGATGCCTCTCTACCTGCAGGATGATACTGTCTTGAAGGACAGTGTGGACGCCGGGCAGGAAAGGAAGCCAAGCATCCAAGGCAGCCAGGCCGGTAAGGGCTGGGGTGGGAGAGCTAGAGAGAGAGTCTGATGGGTGGCAGTGATTCAGGGCAACAGGGCTTTACAACCCCAGACTGGACCCCTGATCCTGGGCTGAGCTCAGACAGACACCTGCCTCTGACTCTGGGTGGACTCCGGCTCTGGTCCCAGGTTAACTCCTGCCCTCAGGTGCTTAGCCCTGATATCTGGGCTCAAAGGGACAGGCTCTTTGTGGGTCACCCAAGCCTCTTCCCCAGGGATGCTGGGATGGGCAGGGTGAGGCAGGAACTAGAGATGCCCCCCCACTAGAGCTACTGATTTGCCTCTCTGCCCACCCAGGTGCACCCCAGCTATTGGCCATGGTGCAGCGTCAGGTGCCTGGGGCACGGCTGGTCAAGGAGCTGCCCCACGAGCTGGTGCTGGTGCTGCCCTATGGGGGCTCCCTGGATGGCAGCTTTGCCCGGCTCTTCCATGAGCTGGACCGGCGGCTGGGGGAGCTGGGGCTAGCTGGCTATGGGATCTCCGACACCAGCCTTGAGGAGGTGCGGCTACTGGCAGAGAGCTGCTTGGAGGAGGTGGCACTTAGAAGGAGGAGTTTGCTTATTGACTGCAGGGCACCCCAGGGAGGAGGCAGGAGACTTGTGAAGGCCTAGAGGCTTAGAGTCCCTTGGGAAGGACAGGGTTTGGGGAGTGCTCGAGTCCCTAGCTCCCTTCTGTGTGTCTCCAGGCTCTGAGACCTTTCTTTGTTTTCCCAGATCTTCCTGAAGGTGATAGAAGACTGTGCCGTGGTCACAGACCCAGAAGGTGCGACCACAGGTCTCTGTCCATGACCCCTAACTGTGGTTCAGAGTTGGACCTGACTTTACACCAAGTCCTGATTCTTGGCTGAGTCTGGGCCGGCATAGCCCTGACATCCATCCCTGATTCCTTTTTTTTTTTTTTTTATTCATTTTTATTGTTAGACTTATTGGGGTGACATCTGTTAGCAAGGATTACATAGGTTTCAGGCATACAATTCTACAGTGCATTGTCAACTTGTATAATAAGTTCACCACCCAATGTGACCTCTCTTTCCATCCCTGATTCCTGAACCCCATCATCTGTGCCCCTTGACATTGACCCAGACCCCAGGCTAAGCACTAACCCCTAACCCCTGGTGGCTCCATAGATGGTAGCCACAGGCAACTCCCGTGCACAGGTGTTACTCATCCAGATGCAACCACGCAGCTCACGATGCTGCCGGAAGAGTCAGCTCTGGAGAATGGGGAGCTGGGTAAGTCATCCCACCCTGACCTTATTGCCCTGTCCTGTGGCCCCACCTGGTACCCCTGTCCCCCTGCACACCTCTGCCCTGGTGTGAGCACTGACCCGTTCAATTTCTGCAGTTGGGTCTTCCCCAGAGGCACAAGCCCTGCAAGACACTGGGCCAGATGTCATAGGCCGGGTACAGGGCTGGGCGCTGACCTGCCAACAGCTCCAGGCCCTGCTCCTTAAGCGCTTCCTGCTCGCCCACCGCAGCCGTCGTGGTCTGTTTGCACAGGTGAGAACATGGGAGAGCGCCTGGATACCTGTTCTCCTGCCTAACTCCAGGCATATCCCGCACATACACACCTTTATTGAGAGTACTGGGGAGCCATGGATGGTTGTAGAGTGGGAGCAGGAAAGGATATGGCAAGCCTGGTGGATGGGTGGAGATGGCAGCTGATGGCTGCTCCTTCAGATCGTGCTGCCTGCCCTGTTTGTGGGCCTGGCATTGGTGTTCAGCCTCATCGTGCCTCCTTTCAAGAACTACCCACCTCTGCGGCTTAGTCCCAGCATGTACGGTGCCCAGGTGTCTTTCTTCAGGTGAGAGGGAAAAGAGAGGGGGCTGGTGATGAGAGGGCCAGAGATCCATGGGCACAGTCCTGACCCTACTCTCCCCACAGTGAGGATACCCCAGGGGATCCCCAGCACACCCGCCTGCTGGAGGCACTGCTGGAGGAGGCAGGGTTGGAGGATCCCTACATGCAGAACACCTCCCACAGGTATAGTCCCCAGCCTGGACATTGCCTCTGGTCATTGGGCCTTAGGGGTGCCTGGAGTACCCCCCATACCTGCTTGGGACATGGGAGCCTCATTTCTGTGCCCTTGGAAGCCGGGTGTCCATAACCCTCCCCCACCCCACCCCAGCCCAACAAAGCAGTGCCAGCAGCCCTGCCCTGTTTCTGCAGGGAGCCCGAGTGCACGCAGTCGGCTGTCTGCTGGTTCTCGGTGCCCGAGCTTCCCGCAGAGGTGGCTGAGGTTTTGGTCAGTGGCAACTGGACCCCGGAATCTCCATCCCCTGCCTGCGAGTGCAGCCAGCCTGGTGCCCGCCGCCTGCTACCCTACTGCTCAGCTGCAGCTGGTGGCCCCCCACCGCCCCAGGCGCTGACTGGTTCAGGTGAAGTTGTGCAGAACCTGACAGGTCGGAACCTGTCCGACTTCCTAGTCAAGACCTACCCACGTCTGGTGCACCAGGGGTGAGCTGTGATCGGACTCTGTGTGCCTGGCTGTCATGTGGGTCCTCCAGTCTAGGAGATGGTCTGGTCCCCAGTGAGGTCAGGCTGGATGCCAGGGCTGGGAGCCTCCACACCTCACCCCTTTCTGTTTGTCTCTCCTAACACCCTAACATCCCGCACTGTTTCTTTGTCTCACATCTCTCCGTCTCTCTCACAGCCTGAAAACTAAGAAATGGGTGAATGAAGTCAGGTGAGGAGGGGCCCCTGCCCTGAGTTCCCTTCTGGTGCCCTCTGCCCGCTCCCTGGGGGCTCTCCCACCCCCATCCTCCCTGGTCCTCAGCTCTCTCTCCTGATCCCACTCCCTGCCCTCACTCCCCACAGGTATGGGGGCTTCTCCCTGGGGGGCCAAGACGTGAACCTGCCCTCAGGGCATGAGTTGGGCCGGTTGCTGGAGGAGCTGCAGACACTGCTCAGCCCCCAACCCGGCGGGGCCCTGGACCGTGTCTTGAACAACCTTGCAGAGTGGGCTCATGGCCTGGATGCTCAGGACAACCTCAAGGTAGAAACTGGGGGTAGCAGGCAGGGGGCTGGCGGGAGCAGGGCTGACCCCATTGACCTGACCCCTTGGCTCTGACCCCACCCCAGATCTGGTTCAACAACAAGGGCTGGCACGCCATGGTAGCCTTTGTCAACCGAGCCAACAATGCACTCCTACATGCCCGCCTGCCCCGAGGCCCTGCCAGCCGTGCCTACAGCATCACCACACTCAACCACCCACTGAACCTCACTAAGGAGCAGCTGTCTGAGGCTATGTTGTGAGTTCTTCACCCTGTGTGTCTTCCCCTACCTGTTTCCCTGTTGTTTTTGGACGGTGAGGGCTGGATTTGCACTTGTACATTCTTGCTGCATAAATGGGGACAAGAAAACGTCCTCGTTCGCTCCCTAGGCCAGGGTAATGGGACATCTTTAGGCTCAGTGGGCTCCAGTCTATCCCAGCGGCCTGCATGTCTTCATCACATCCACCTTTATCCTACTGGACACCTGTTCAACCTCTCCCTGCCGAATGACCTATCTACCCTTATTCCGAAATGGCTTGGGTTATCTCCCCGACCAGTGACCAGCCCTGTGGACCTTGGTCCCATCAATGGCATACATAGCTCTGCCCTGTGTAAATCATGTGCTCCCACCCACAGGATGGCCTCCTCTGTGGATGTGCTTGTCTCCATCTGCGTGGTCTTCGCCATGTCTTTTGTCCCAGCCAGCTTTATCCTTGTCCTTATTGAGGAGCGTGTCACCCGAGCCAAACACCTGCAGTTCATGGGG
Source organism: Lyroderma lyra (assembly GCA_004026885.1). Lineage (NCBI taxonomy): Eukaryota > Metazoa > Chordata > Mammalia > Chiroptera > Megadermatidae > Lyroderma > Lyroderma lyra. Next base: position 190,499 of record PVJL010001827.1, read on the forward strand.
GGCCTGCATCCCACTCTCTACTGGCTTGGCAACTTTCTCTGGGACATGGTACAGGGACTGCCCAGAGGGTTGGGGGCCCAGCCATCACTTTCACTGCTCCTTCTGGCCTGTTTCTGGGCAGGTACTTGTCCAGGATGGCTGGGGTAAAGTTGTGGACACTGTAGGAGCCCTCAGGTCTTGCTACCGAAAACAGAGGGTGGTCAGGGTGGGTTACAGGGCTGAAGATGGCAGTTCCCATCCCTGTACACTAATGGGGTAACTGCCATCTCTTATGCAGTGTAACTACTTGGTGTCGGCATGCATCGTGGTACTCATCTTTCTGGTCTTCCAGCAGAGGGCGTACGTGGCCCCTGCCAACCTGCCCACCCTCCTGCTATTGCTACTACTGTATGGGTGAGGCCCTCAGACCCTCAGGGTCTGTTCTTACTGACTTCCCCACCAATAGTGTTGCGGGAGATGGGACCCTGTAGCAGCTCCCAAGGAGAGGAAGAGGATATGGAGGTCTGAGGTGACCCCAAGTGAGATCTAATTCAGTGGTGTGTGAAGGTGGCCTTAAAAGCTCATCTTGTCCCAACTCACATTAATAGGGGTCTACAGTGCAGAAGATGGGAGGGGAGATCTGTATTCCTCTCTTGGCTGCTCAACCCCTGTCTGAGTGATTACTTGGCAACTTCTTTCTCCCTAGCTGGTCGATCACACCACTTATGTACCCAGCCTCCTTCTTTTTCTCCGTGCCCAGCACGGCCTATGTGGTACTCACCTGCATCAACCTCTTTATTGGCATTAACGGCAGCATGGCCACCTTCGTGCTCGAGCTCTTCTCTGATCAGGTGGGGCCCTGTGAGGCTGGGCCTCCGACTGGGGCTGGGTTGGGGCTGGGCTGGGTCCTTGGCCCTTGACCACCTCCCTCTTCTTCCCTTGAGCAGAAGCTACAGAAGGTGAGCCGGATCCTAAAACAAGTCTTTCTTATCTTCCCCCACTTCTGCCTGGGTCGGGGACTCATCGACATGGTGCGGAACCAGGCCATGGCTGATGCCTTTGAGCGCTTCGGTGAGAACTTCCCTCTGGATGGGGAAGTGCCAGCTAAGAATCAGTTATACAGGGTAGGGACAAACAGCAGCACCCAGAAAGAACTGGAGGTCTTAAGTGGCCCCAAGTTTGGGTCAAGTTAGAGCTGCAGAAAATCAGCCGTTGAAGCTAATTCCATCTTGGGTCACATCACAGGAGGGAGTTGGTGATACCACTTGTTTTCTGTATCAGTTAGACTCCAGTTGAGTGACCTATCCAGTTATTGATCCCTTAAGAACCCAAAGTGACCTAGATAGGAAGGGGCTAAGAAACCAGTCCCCTCCAAGGATCCAGCCTCTCCAACCTAGTCCCTCCTTCCTGTTCCAACAGGAGATGGGCAGTTCCAGTCACCCCTGCGCTGGGAGGTGGTCGGCAAGAACCTCTTGGCCATGGTGGTTCAGGGGCCCCTCTTCCTCCTCTTCACACTCCTACTGCAGCACCGCACCCACCTCCTGCCACAGTCAGTGGGGACCAGGGCAGGGTGGCAGGGGCCAGGGTCTGGCTTTGGGCCCACACATGTCTTTGTCCTTAGACCCAAGCTCAGGTTGCTGCCTTCCCTAGGGGAGGAGGATGAGGATGTGGCCCATGAGCGGGAACGTGTGGTCCGAGGGGCCACCCAGGGGGACCTGTTGGTGCTGCAGGACCTGACCAAGGTTGGTGCAGAGTGCTAGGTAGGGGCCTCCCACTGGCCCGCCCACCTTTCTCAGGGTCCTGCACTTCTCCCAGGTGTACTCCGGGCAGAAGACACCAGCTGTCAACCGCCTGTGTCTAGGGATCCCCCCTGGTGAGGTGAGTCCAGGGTGGAGGTCCTGGTGCAGGGGCAGCAAGAGGCTGCACTACTGTGTACCCGCTGCCTTGTATTGAACACCTCTGTGCCTTTTGCCCTTTATTGAACACCTGCTGGCTCCTGACATTTGAGCTCCTATGTTAAGCCAACAAACTCATTAAGCACCAACTGTATGCTTGGTTTATTGAATCCTCCTATGTGCAATAAGGTATTGGTAAGACCCTACTGAGGACAAGCATATTCATTATTGAGCACCTACTGGGTGTCCACACATGTGCTAGTAACCTTTATTAAGGTACCTACTGTGTGTTAGCCAGCCTCCCCACCTTGGGCTAACTGCACCCGTCCTGACTACCCTCCATGTGGTAGGAAACACTTGGACATCTCAAGCTCCAATATGTATGTATGGCGTACTTGCTGTTTATGACCTTTATGAGGTACCTACAGTGTGTTAGGATCCCATGTGCCAACTACCATTCCTTGCTAAGTGACAGTTTTCTGCCTCCCTACACACCCGAGTATTTGCCCACAGCCCTACACACAGAAACTTAGAAACCCATCCAGAATCAGAGGTACTGGGACAAGGATCTGAGGCCTTGTCGAATGCCTTCCGTGGGTGTCATTGCAGTGTTTCGGGTTGTTGGGCGTGAACGGAGCAGGGAAGACGTCCACATTTCGCATGGTGACTGGGGACACACTGCCCAGTGGGGGTGAGGTCATGCTGGCGGGCCACAGGTGAGGGTGCTCTGGGGGGGGGGGCAGGCCCTGGGCCCACACATCCCCATGTGGACAGGGTGGGCCCCGAGATATCCCCTCCCTTACCAGAGTGGCCCAGGGTGGGTGGCTCCTGCTACCCCTGTGTTTGTCCCAGTATACCCAGGGCCTTGCCAGTTCCCTGAACCCCCTGTCTCCCATCCTCAGCGTGACCAAGGAACCATTCACTGCACACCGCCACATGGGCTACTGCCCTCAGTCGGATGCCGTCTTTGAGTTGTTGACTGGCCGAGAGCACCTAGAGCTGTTTGCGCGCCTGCGCGGCATTCCCAAGGCCAAAGTTGCCCAGGTGACCCACTGTACTTCTCCACTCTCCCCAGGCCTCTGGATTCCAGCCCACACTACTGTCCTTGGCAAGCCCCTGAGTCCTGTCTATCCTCTGGGCCCTGCCTCTGTCCTCCCCCAGATTCTACATTCACATGGGTTCATCACTCCTTCCTAGAGTCGTCCAGGCTGCACTTGCTGGCCTCTACCCTCCGGGCTGTGGCCCCACCCACTCTCCATGATTCTCCCCACTCTGTGACTCCACCTCTGGTTGAGGACTTGGAGCCTAACCCCTTACCCCACCAGGTTTTAGTCCCACCCCAGGTTTTGGTCCGACCTGTGCTTGCTTTGGCCCCACCGCCTTGATTTACTTTCATCCCATCCTTACCCTCGCCCCACCACTCCTCTCTTCTCTAGTCCCTCCCTGTGCCCAGGTTCCACCTACTCACTGTGCCCAGCCCTGTGCTCCCCTACCTGGCCTCATCTTCACTCTGGTCCCCCCAAAATCAAAATCACTCTGGCTCCCCCATTGCCACTTTGGTGCCCGCCTAGCTCAGTCTGTTACCCCCTACTCCCATTCTGGCCGCCCCAGTTCTCTCTGGCCCTCCTGCTCACTCTGGCCCCTCTGCTCCCTTTGGTCCCTCCAACTCTTACTTGTTCCCCGCGTTCCCTCCGGTCTGCCCGCAGGCAGCGAGCCTGGGCCTGGCACGCCTGGGGCTCTCACAGTGTGCTGACTGGCCTGCGGCCACTTACAGCATGGGGAACAAGCGGAAGCTGGCAACGGCTGTGGCACTGCTGGGGAACCCGCCAGTCGTCTTTCTGGTGTGTGGGTTTGGGACTTGGGTGGGAGCGGGGCCTGAGTGGGGCCAGTCTTAGTGCATCTTACTTTTGTCTCCTCTCAGGACGAACCGACCACCGGCATGGACCCCAGGGCTCGGCGCTTCCTCTGGGACAGCCTCCTGGCTGTGGTGCAGGAGGGCCGCTCCGTGGTGCTCACTTCACACAGGTGTGGCCCGCACCAGACCCCGGGGCTGTGGCTCTGGGTGGCCACGTTCTAGGAAGAGAGGTAGACCCCAGTAAGAAGATATCAGACAGCACAGGACGGGGTGGGCCTGGCTCCTGGAGAATGCCGGGCCCCAGTGTAAGGACACAGGGCTGTGGCCCCTGACCCTGGGATCCACGCTGTCGGAGTAGAAGGGCGGTACATGATGGTGAGTGGTCTGGGTCTAGCGGGGCTCATGCCACTCCGCCCCCAACAGCATGGAGGAGTGTGAGGCACTCTGCACACGCCTGGCCATCATGGTGAATGGGCGATTCTGCTGCCTGGGGAGTCCACAGCACCTCAAGGCCAGGTGAGAGGGCAAGGCCTTGAGGGCCTGGGTGAGGGCAGGAATAAGCCAGGTGAGGGTGCAGGTGCAAGTGGGGCCAGAGGAGAGGCCGGGTGGCTCTAACAAGAGAGGGGGTGAGGATCGTGGACTGTCCAAGAGAGATGTTAAGCGGTTAGGGCTGGACCAGGAGGGGCCAGGGTCTGATGGGTGGGTGTGGGTCCGGGGTGGAGGAAAGTGGGCAGAGCCTGTGTGGAGGCGGGGTCTTGGGAGAGGCGGGATTTGAAAAGGGATGAGCACTTCACAGGGCAAGGGTGAGCGGGGTGCGGGTCGGGTGTGCTGGGTAGGCGGTCAAGAGGGGCCAGGTATTGAGAGTGGCCAGAAGACAGCTGGAGGGTGGTGTGGCTGGGTTGGGCCGTGGGCTTGTCCAGTAGCTTTGGTCTCGTCCACCCCAGATTCGGCGCTGGCTACACGCTGACACTGCGGGTGCCCACCGCGAACCGTGGGCCTGTGGCAGCCTTTGTGGCAGCAGCATTCCCAGGGACCCAGCTGCGGGAGGCACAGGGCGGCCGCCTGCGCTTCCAGCTGCCGCGAGGAGGACGCTGCACCCTGGCACGTGTCTTTGGGGAGCTGGCAGCACAAAGGTCGGAGCTTGGCATAGAGGACTTCTCAGTGAGCCAGACCACGCTGGACGAGGTGCCCACAGCGCCAGAGAGGAGCTGAGGCAAGGTTGGGGCTGGGGGTCAGGCTTTCAGGCTGACATTCTCTCTGTCCCCTTGGGCTGCCCACCTTCTAGGTATTCCTGTACTTCTCTGAGGACCAGGGGAAGGAGGAGAATGCAGAGGACCAGCAGGAGGTGGGAGTGGACCACAGGCCAGGCCTGCAGGGCCCCAAACTTATCACTCAGTTCCTGGCCAACCCCAGCACGGCAGAGACTGTGCTGTGAGCCTCCCTTCTCTGTGGGGCTGGTGGGAGGTCCTCTGGGTGACAAAGGCAGGACAGAGGGCCTGGAGCTGGCTCCCAGGTTCACAGAGGGGTCTTGCTCTGGAGGAAATAAAGTTGTTCTGTAAAATTGTGTGCCTGTATGTCTGTGCACCAAGCTGCATGCGTGTCCACAGATGGCTCTGAATGTGTCTGGATCCAACTTGAGTGTATGCACTCATGGGTTTGTGGACACCTACAACTCACAGGGTGCAGGCGAGACCCAGCTACAGCTGACTAGACCCCTAGCTGCAAAGGCTTTTGGTGGGCCCGGGGAGTAAAGAGGGTCTCACATGCAAGTGTGGGCTTCATAGAAGTCTGGACCCTGGGCCGTGGGCCCTGAGTGCCATGTGGGTCTGGCACCTAAGGGTGGTGCCTATGAGTGCCTGGCCGTAAAGTAGGCATGAGGTTAGGGATCAGGAATGTCTGGGGTAGCTTAGAGGAGCCCAGCAGAGGTGGACGGGACCTTGGGCCTCCCCACCAGGCCAGAAGCCTTGTTCCTGAACTCCAGAGCAATGAGTGGTAGGTAAGTCCTCAAACGACTTCTAGACTGAGTTTGTGGATGGACCTGGGCCTGTAGAGCCAGGTTTGGTATGAAGGGCTATGGTCTAGGTGCCCTGTGCCCTGGAGATCCTCTGCTCCCACCTGAGGTCATTGAGGGTCTGTGTTGTGTGAAGGGAGTGGGGATTGGGGAGTGGGATTCCGGAAGCAGATAGGAAAGGGCTCAGACTTGGGGGGGCTCCAAGAGAACAGGTCGTCACGAGGGAGGGGTTGTGGGTCCTGGGAGCATAGAGGCAGGTGAGGATCTGTACACACTGCTGAAGCCAAGGACGTGAGGAGGGGCATGGTGGCCTCAGAAGTGTTATCAGCCCAGCATGTCGGTGGCCAGTCTGTGTCCCTGGAATGTAGGGAAGGGTAGGGAGCTGAGCTGAAGCCAATGCAGGCACTGGGCTGAGGGGTGATTCACTGTACCCTGTGTGGCCCAGGCCCTGGGGTCTGCAGGGGAAGGTCACCAGGGGATGTGGGGTGGCACACCCGTGAGAGGAGAAGGGAACTGGAGGATGGGTGTCTGTGTCCTGGGTCTGAGTGCAACGCTCCAGGTCATTCATTTAATCTACAGAGCTTCGTGGAGTCTGCACATGTGTGTGACTATGTTCTTGCACATTAGTGTCCCTATGTTCCTGTGTGTCAGTCCCTGTGCCCATGTCCCTGTGTGTCAGTGTCCTTATATCCCTGTGTCCATGTCCCTGCATCCCTGTGACCCTGTGGTCAGTGTTCTTCTGTCCCTGAATCCCTGTGTCCCTGAGTCCTTGCATCCCTATGTCCCTGCGAGTCAGTATCCTTGAGAGTCAGTGTCCCTGTGTCCCTGTGTCTGTGTCTGTGTCCCTGTCTGTGTCTTTGCATCCCTGTGTGTCAGTATCACTGTGTCCTTATGTCCTTGCATCCCCAAGGCCCTGCATCCCTGTGTCAGTGTCCCTGTGAGTCTGTGTCTGTGTTCCTGCAAGTTAGTGTCCTGGTATGTCAATGTCTCTGTGTGTTAGTGTCCCTGCGTGGAAGTGTCCTTGCGCCCGTTTCAGTGTCCCCGTGTCCCTGTGTATCAGTGTCCCTGCCCATGTGTGTAATCGTGCCTGCATGTCATCGTGCCCACATGTCTGTACTCCTGGTTGCGTCTGGATGTTTCTGAAAGAGGGTCAGCACCTGAGCAGTCAGCCACTGTATGCTTCCCCTCTGCTCGCGTGGGGGCGCCAGAGCCCGGCGCCAGAGCCCTGAGCAAGGAAGGCAGAGCTCCGGCAAGTGGGAGCTGGAGGCGGGGCCTGGGCTAGGGGCGGGGCCTGGGACCCCACCTTCAAGCCCACTCTGCGGAGGGGCAGGCTGAGGCGGGGGTGGGTGGGAGGTAGGTCTGCGTCACCAACTCCGGAAGCCTTTTCCTGTGGGGGGAGGGCCCGCCAATGAGAGCTGGGCTTGTCACGTGGGCCTGACAGCTGGGGAGGGGGTGACTGGTGACAATGTGGTCCCAAGGTGGTCAGCTCCAAGAGTTGCAGCGCTGAGATCCGCCCCCGCGCCTGTCCACCCCCAGCCCACCGGCCTGGGCTGCTCCGCGGGCCCCACCATGTTCTCCAGGAAGAAGCGCGAACTCATGAAAACCCCTTCCATCTCGAAAAAGAACCGGGCGGGAAGCCCCAGCCCGCAGCCCTCGGGGGTGAGTGAGCCTCTTGGGGAGGTGGAGCGGGTGGGGACCTTGGAGCAACAAGGGGATAGGGGCACGCCCTCTGCTCCAGCAGCGGGGCAGGGGCTTGGCGGCAACATGTGGCGGGGGTCTCGAGCCAGCTACAGCCCTCACCAGGTGGGACTGCAGAGGCCAGACAGGACCGGTGGGGCCCCTGGCATTCAGCTCATGGTAGGACCCCTTTGGGATAGCCACTGCCTCTCCTGTCCTGTCCAGGGCCCACCGTGAGGCCCAGGGATTGGGTGGGGAGTGCCAGGGTGGGGGTTGCCTTGGTTTGGGGACTTTGTAGGACGGAGGCTCAGTGAGTTTGAAAACTATGGCACAGACATTGGGCGGAAGGTTTAGAGTGCAGCAGAACCTCTAACGGAATCCCTGGGTGTAGGCCCTCCAGGGCCCAAGAGGTCTACACAGTATGGTGGTGTCCATGGGACTTGGGGGTCTCTGAGACGCTTAGGGTATGGGAATTGACAGAGGTATCTTTACTAGAGAGTAGGTGTGTCTGCAGCAGTCTGAGGGGGGCTACAGGAGTGGGACCCTCTCCTGGCCATCCCTCCCCCCACCAGGAAGTAGGGTGCCTGCACCCCCGCAGGCCCCACCCCTGGCTGTGGTTTGGGCAGAGACCGTTGTTTGTGAAAGCTCTGGGGAAGAGGATGTTGGGTAACAGGTGTGGGAGGGGCATGGCCCCAAATCTCAGCCCTCTGACCTCTGGCCTTTGACCCCTGTGGGGTCAGGCTGAAGACCCTCCAGAGCCTCACTTCGCTTCTCGGGAAACTGAGGTAGTACCTGGTCCAGAGCACCTGCTTCACCCCACCCCTGCCAGGAGCTGCCTAGGAAGGATGGGGCTGATGCCGTGTACCTGGGACCCAGCGTAGAGCCACTGAGCGTGGCCTGCAATGCCAAGGCCACAGGCACACTCAAGAGGCCCACCAGCCTGAGCCGACATGCCAGTGCCGCCGGCTTCCCGCTGTCAGGTGCCAGTTCCTGGACACTAGGCCGGGGCCACCGTAGCCCACTGACAGCAGCCAGCCCTGCCGATCCACCCATTGAGGGGCCTTGCCCTGACCCTGTGGAGGACATCTCCAACCTCCTGGCCGACGTGGCCCGCTTTGCTGAGGGCCTGGAAAAGCTCAAGGAGTGTGTTCTACATGATGGTGAGAGCCAGCAGGGACACCAGGGCCTGGGTGGAAGGCAGAGCCAGATACAGATACCCCAAATCCTATGGGGTCAAGACAGGGTCGAGGGAGGAACCCTCAGAAGAGGGTTGTAGGGAAGTCTTCATGAAGAAGCCACTTCAGCTAATGCTTTGAGAGATGTATAGGAATTTGGTGGCAACTAGGAGGGAAAGGCCTTGAGGCTGAGGGGATGTCATGTGCACAGGCTCAGAAATCTGAAATGGAGTAGCACTGGGAGGGAATAAGATTTGGCATGTCACTGGTGTCTGAACTGTGTGAGGCTGAAGGCATTGAGGACATCAGCAGAAGGACCCTGAACATTATCCTGAGGGCACTGGGGAGCCACCAAAGATGTTAGAGCAGAGGTAGGACAAGGTCAGATCTGCCTGTTGGGCTGAGGTGGACTGAAGGCAAGCTGAGGTCTGGCTGGGGAGAGTCAGGAGGGACAAGGAACAGGACGGCTTGTGAGCTGCAGGAGCGAGCAGGCTGCGGGATGGCAGTTCCGTTTTCTCCTCCACGCGACTGACAGCCTGGCTTCCTGCTGAGTTATTTTCATCTGTTTCCTGTTTGTCCCTGGCAGGCCTGGTGGGCTGGTGGGCAGGCACAGTACTTTGTGTGCTGCCCACTCCTCCCAGAAACCGCAGTACCAGGGCCATGCCAAGTGCTCTGACCCACTCCCTCAGGCACCCATTTGACAGATGGGGAAACCAAGGCCTGCATGGGGCCCTGGCCAGCTAGGGAGGCGCCAGAGCCCATCCGTCTTCAGTCTGCAGCTTCTGCACCTTCAAGGCACTAACTAGGGACTCTGTGCAGAGGCCGGCCTCCACTGGGTGGGGATGGGAGCCCTGAGGGTTATCTGGTCCCAGAGCTGTTTCCTGGGGAAACTCTAATCTCAGTTCCTTTACTGGCACTTCCTTGGAGGCCAGCCTGGGTGGGGCTGCGTCTCACAGGGTGTCTGGATGGAGTGAGGGTGCCCTTCCCTGCTCCTGGGGGCATCCTGGACCCTGGACCGAGGGAAGGGCCTGAGCAGAGAGGATGTCAGTTCGAGTCCTGCTGCTGCCCCTGCTCGCCCAGCTGTGAGACCCTGGGCCAGCTGCCTCCCTCTCCAAGCTCAGGTGTCTTTCTGTGAAATGGGCAACTATCCACGCCAGGTTGATGACTGCAACCAGGTGTTTCCCACATATTGTGACTGTTTTGGGGACAGTGAGAGACACGCGGTTCCTTGAGGACCTTGCACCCTTCCCCTTCTCCCCACTCCGCTGTGCTATCAGTTCAAGAGGGGGCAGACACATATGAGTAGGGCGGGGTCTCCCAATGCCTCCTTGTACACTGTGCTTTGGCTCTGGGCCTCAGTTTCCCTACCTTCCCTTGGCATGCCCCACCTTGAATCCCACAGCCTTGGGTCCCAGTCTCCCTGCTTGAGTCGGGAATCGAAGGACCCTGGGCAAGCAGGACGCCGGGGCAGGTTGGGGCCTCCCTCATTGCAGACGGGGCCTCTGGACCATCCAGAGCTGGTTTGACCATGAGACCCCGATACCTCATTCACGGTCCCTACCCGACAGCTGTGCCGTGTGTATCTAGGGGACTCCGCACCCGGTGCTGGACCACAGCCTGGTGTGCTACTGCTCCCAACCTGAGGTGAGGGGACAGTGCAGGGGGTGGGAGTCCACCAGACCATTGTGGAGCACATGGTCCCCGGAGCATTTGTGGTGGGACTGTTGGGGACGCAGCAGCTGCCATGCGCTTGGCTTGGCTGTGCTGAGCTGGGCATATCTGGGCTTTGCCGGAGTCCTGCCTGCCTTCAGTTTCCCCAGATTGGGGTGCTGTAGGGACCCAGGTGGCTGAGGCCAGCCCATGCAAGGGGTTCAGGGAGTGAAAGGAATGTCCTTCCTGGAAAGGGCCATAACCTGGCCTTTTCAGAGTGGGCTTCCCTGTATTCCTGAAGCCCTTTTCTACCTCCTTCAGTTGGCATCCAGTTCAGAACCCCCAGGTTCCAAGTCACAGGGTGGCCTGGGTGGAATCTCTGGCCATCCAAAGGGGGTCCTCAGTGTTGGGAAGAGACAGGGCACCTGTTTTCAGTGTCCACTTGTTTTTGAATGGCATCTACTAGGCACAGAGTCAGAGGGCACACAGGTGTCAAAGCTGTGCTCCCAGCTGCCCTCCAGGACCTCCTGGTGTCACTGACTCCTGTGCACTGCTACAGTTTTGTTTCCACTAGATGGAGAGTGTCTTGTGCATACCGGTATCTGCCGGCAAACGATGCTTTTAAGAACACTTGAGCAGGACATGTTAAAACCACAGTTCTAAGATACAGAGCTAACCTCAACCTTCCTTTGTTCTACCTCCCACCTTCTATGGTTCCCCATTGCCCTCTACATGAAGCCAGGCAGGGTCCTTCTGCCTGTTGTTCTCATGCCTTCAAACACAGTGTACTTGAAAAAGCTGCACTATCCTTGAGAAATGACTTCCCTCTCTTTGCCTCAGTTTCCTCATCTGCAAAATGTGAATGATGACAGTGCCTGCTTCAAGGGGTGGCTGTTGGGAGAGAGTGAGATAACAAGGTGCCTGCAGCCAGGTGCCAGGGAGAGAGCTGGACAGATCCTTGAGCAGCCCTGATTGGTTGGGACAGGAAAGGGTCTGCATGGAGGAGGAGGCACCAGGACTGAACTTGAAGGACAAGCAGGAGTTTGCTTTCTGGAGGGATGAGGAAAATGTTCTGAGCAGAAGGGACTGCCTAGACCAAGGTCTGACCTTTGTTTCCCTGGCCAGCAGCCCAGTGCCCCCCTGAGTTCCCATGCTGAGCCTTGGGCAGCTATCCTCTCCTACCTCTGCCTCAGTTTCCCCACCTGGGGAGAGGAGCTTTGAGGAACTGTTAGGTAGGCTTTCCCTGGGGCCAGCCTCCTCCCTCCCTGCTCATACCCGCTCTGCCCAGCAGAACTCCTCGAGGCCCGCCGGCCCCTTGCCCATGAGTGCCTGGGTGAGGCCCTACGAGTGATGCGCCAGGTCATCAGCAAGTATCCACTGCTGAACACTGTGGAGACTCTCACAGCTGCTGGAACCCTCATTGCCAAGGTCAAAGGTCAGCTGGCTATGACAGAGTAGCAAGTGCTCTCTGCTTAGGAGGGTTTCTGGGAGGAGGGGGTACTTGAAATAGGTTTTGAAGGGTGTATAGGAGTTTAATGGGCACTCTTTTTTCAGTGCTCCCCCTGGGCTAAGGTCCGCCTTCAGTTAATTGCAGAGGGGTCACCTCCCAAAGTAGGCCAACCCCCTTTGTCCTCGTCTTTTGTCCCCAGCCTTCCATTACGAGTGTAACAATGAGGCGGACAAGCGAGAGTTTGAGAAGGCCTTGGAGACCATTGCTGTCTCCTTCAGTAGCACGTGAGTATGGGGGTCTTTGGGACAGGGGCTGGGAGGTCTGGGCATGTGTGCCTCTGGATGCTGACTTTCGCCCACACTGCAGTGTATCCGAGTTCCTCATGGGTGAAGTGGACAGCAGCACCCTCCTGTCAGTGCCCCCTGGGGACCCGAGCCAGGTGAGCAGAGGTAGCCTTTCTCTGGGGACGATAATGATCTCCTGCAGGGTGGGCATCAGACAGTGCCCAGCACAGGGCTGGACTCACCTGGGTCTCCCTGTGCATAGTCCATGGAGAACCTGTACGGACAGGGGAGTGAGGGCAACACCCCCAGCACCGAGGACTGTGATGCAGGTGAGTCCCTGAGCTGCACACGGGCAGGTGGGCACTCACGTGACTGGTTGACTGGGGGGGCTGAGGATGGGGGCTGAGGTGGGCTGGGGATAGAGCCCTGGCTAAGTGGCCATCCTTCAGGCTGCCTGCTGCCTGAGGAGGTAGACAAGCTCCTGCAGCGCTGTGAAGGTGGTGTGGATGCTGCTCTGAACTACGCCAAGAACATGGCCAAGTACATGAAGGACCTCATCGGCTACCTGGAGAAGCGGAGTGCGCTGGGTGAGAGTGGGCCCAGGGTATGGCCTGACCCGAGGGCCCACACCTCCCTGCGCCACCTCTTCCCCTGCCCGCTTCCCTCACCCCACCCCACCCCGCTCCTGCCTCTCTCCTATTCCACCTCCCTGCCCCATCTGCCTCCTGCTCTCACTTCCCTCCCCTTCCTTCCTGTAGAGATGGACTTCGCCAAAGGCCTGCAGAAGATTGTCCATCACATCAGACAGAGCGTCATGCAGGAGGTGGGCCATGGGGCACCTGGCAGGACCCCCTCTGAGGAGGGCCGAAGGGAAGGGCTCCCCATCTCTGCCGTATGGCTAAGGGAATGGGGAGGGGTTCCAGGAGGACTGAGTGCTGTCCTATCCCCTGTCTACTGGCCCTGCCCCCACAGCCCCACATGCCCCTCCTGTCCATCTACTCGCTGGCACTAGAGCAGGACCTGGAATTTGGCCACAGCATGGTGCAGGCAGTGGGCACGCTGCAGAGCCAGACCTTCATGCAGGTGGGCTGTGCCCTGGAGTGTGGGCTGGGCGAGTGGGTGGGGGTGGTGAGGGCAGTGCCAGGGCTCCCCACTCACGGCCTGTCTCGCCCTAGCCCCTGAACCTGCGGCGGCTTGAGCATGAGAAGCGCAGGAAGGAGATCAAGGAGTTGTGGCACCGCGCCCAGAGGAAGCTGGTACCTGCAGGGGCAGGTGGGGGTGGGGCAGGCTAGCTTCTGCGCAGGCTCAGTCCCAGGCATGGACTGTGCTATGGTTTCCCATTTTGTGGGCACCCAGAGCTGTGGCCTGTTTTCATAGGTTGGAGCTGGTCTTGCCTCAAAGATGCTCCAGCCCCAGCAGCACCAGCTGCTCCGGGGACGCCCAAGGCCTCCAGCACCCACTATTGTGGGTTCAGACTTGAGAGAAAGGGTGTCTCCATGGTTGAGAGGAGCAAGTCTGGGTTGGAGGGAGACTGAGTTTCTCAGGTCTGGTGGATACTCCAGGTCCCTGCATGTTATTCTTCTGTTTGTTTTTTTGTTTTGTTTTGTTTTTTTCTGGACCATTCCTGCCTCCTCATCTTTAGCATGTACCAGCAAATCCACATCTGCCCATTTTTTGTACACTTGACAACAGCTACTGAACACCCTGTTCTGCTTCTGGCCTTGTACATTCATCCCACATCAGAGGATCGACCCGTCTCAGTCCACGTGAAGCACCCTCCTCCCTTTTCTTGGCCCTTTACGGGTGTCCAGCTGTGGAGGACACAAGGCTTATTTCACTAAACTCGTATTGATGGACATTTTAGTTGTTGCTGAGCTGCTGCTGTCTCAAACACCTCTGTGGCAAGCTTATGCCCCATCTCTTGGAGATGTGACCAAGCATTTACTCCGTTATCTGTGCCGGACAGGGAACGGCTGGGTTGGGTGTGAGTGTACGAACTACGTGCCTGAGCCAGAGCCGTGCTTTTCCGCATCTGTGACTCTCATCCATACGCTTTGCCCTCTTTGGACCAGACTGTGGCCTGCTTCTTTGTATATTAGAGAACTCAGCCCCTGACGATCTGTATTACAGACTTCCCATCCAACCCCTTGTTTGTTGTTTGGACTCTTGAATTTACCCGTGGCCTATTTTGCCAGGTAGCAACCAGGATTGTGAGCAGTAGTCCTTTCTTTTATGGTTTCTGGGTTTTGTTTCTTGCATAGAAATGCCTTCCCCACACTGTGGTTATTTAAAACAAAAACTCCCCCTGGCCCCGTTCCTTCTAGTACCTATACAAGTTCTTTTCTTTATGTTTAAGCTTCTGATGGTGCGGGCTGTGAGGTGTGGCCCCAGAAGGCACATGGGTTTTGACTAAGTGCTCTATCTGCCAACCCAGAGGGTGCCTGGCTTCCTGCCCGGGCAGCTGCACTGTTCTTATCTGTGAGAGGGGAAGTGAAAGAGACAGCCCACATTCCCGTATTCTTTGTTCAGCTCTTACCTGTGCCTCAGCTTCCAGGGCTGTCTAATGGGCACAGCAGATGCTGGTTCCTCCTGGGGTCGCATTGTAGGCATCAGCTCCTCTTCTTCCACTGCCAGTTCTTAGACAGGGGCCTGTTTGCCACACTGGGCCGTGAGACCTCAGCACAAGAGACGTGGGTGGTGGATGTGCTTGCCTCGGAGTCTGGCTGCCAGGGTGAGAAGGGAGAGGGACACTGATCCCAGTTGGAGGACAGCTTGGAACCAGTCTTCTCACTCCTAAACCTACAGCAAGAGGCAGAGTCCAACCTTCGCAAGGCCAAGCAGGGCTATGGGCAGCGCTGTGAGGACCATGACAAGGCCCGTCTCCTGGTGGCTAAGGCGGAGGAGGAGCAGGCGGGCACTGGGCCCGGGGCGGGAGGCACAGTCTCCAAGGCTCTGGACAAGAGGCGGCGCCTGGAGGAGGAGGCCAAGAACAAGGTGAGGACAGGCAGGAAGGGGGAAGCAGAGGACGAGGCCCCGTGGTGGCGGTCACCTCTGGGCCTTTGTCCAGGCTGTGCTTCCTGCTGGGAAAGCCCCACTTCCGACCCCACCATTCCGCTGGCTGGATTTCTGTGTGGGGCTTGAACCCCAGGCTGAGGCCTCACTGTTTACCCCTTTGGCCCCACCTCAGGCGGAGGAAGCCATGGCCACATACCGCACGTGCGTGGCAGACGCCAAGACGCAGAAACAGGAGCTGGAGGACACCAAGGTGACGGTGCTCCGGCAGATCCAGGAAGTCATCCGGCAGAGCGACCAGACCATCAAGTCGGTTGGTGCTGGGTGCCGCTGTGCTCCTGGCAGTGGGGAGACGGGGCCGCTCCCTGCGCAGCCTCCTGACCTCACTGCATGCGTGCCCCTGCAGGCCACCATCTCCTACTACCAGATGATGCACATGCAGACGGCCCCGCTGCCCGTGCACTTCCAGATGCTGTGTGAGAGCAGCAAGCTGTATGACCCCGGCCAGCAATATGCCTCCCATGTGCGTCAGCTGCAGCGTGACGAGGAGCCCGACGTGGACTACGACTTCGAGCCCCACGTCTCCACCAACACCTGGTACAACTGTGGCGTGTGCCCAGGGAGCCAGCTTCCTGCCTGACATGGGGCAGAGCGTGACAGTGCCCCTGTGACCCGCATCATGGCCCCTCCTTCTGGCTATTGGTCCCACCAGGTCTCCAGTCATGCGATCCCGGAAGGGCAGTTTCAATGTTGGCGACACCATGGGAGCAGAGACCACTGGCAGCCCCCCGGAAGAAGGTGGGCCCAGCGATGGGGCACTCACCAAGGAGCGCAGGGGTGAGTGTCCAGTTGGGGCAAGTGCCCAGCGGGGGCGGCCGGGTGGTGGGCGAGGCCTCTGGGCAGCCCTTCTCTGGAATTGCCCCTTTCTGCAGGTGGGCGCGGACACCAGGTGCACAAGTCATGGCCCAACTCTTTCTCAGACTCTGATGGCAGCCTGGACCCCAGGCCTGGCTCAGGTGAAGAGCCTACCAGGTTGGCTGGTGGGTGGGACTCGGCATCGATGGAGAGTGCCAGCCAAGGACCCTCAGGGGAGTATCTGGCTGATCAGAGGCCTGCTCCCTTCTGGTTCAGGGTGTCTGATTCCCCTATTTCCTGCCCAGGAGACTTTAAGGAGCGGATATCGTCCAGTGGCACCATGTCATCCAGCGAGGAACTAGTGGACCAAGAGGGCAGTGCAGGGACTTCAGCCTTTGAGCAGGGTGAGGGGGCCCCTGATCCAGGCAGTGGGGCCAGAGGGGGTTTGGTCTCTACCTGTGGGCCTACTCCTGACCTGCCTCAGTGACACTGACCGCCTGTCCTGTCACTCAGCTGACCTCAACGGCATGGCCCCCGAGCTCCCAGTGACTGTGCCCAGCGGGCCCTTCCGCCACATGGGGCTGTCCAAGGCGGCCCGCACACACCGGCTCAGGAAGCTTCGCTCACCGGCCAAATGCCGCGAGTGCAACAGCTATGTCTACTTCCAGGGCGCTGAGTGCGAGGAGGTGAGTGGGGGCTCCGGGGAAGCCAGGCAGAGGGTGGAGGACTCTGGGAATGACGGTCTGGACTGTGTTTTCAGAGCTGCTCTGTAGGGGGGTCGTGAGGGCTTCTGCAGAAGCCAGGGCCGTCCTCTCACTCTGCATCGCCCCACAGTGCTGCCTGGCCTGCCATAAGAAGTGTCTGGAGACCCTGGCCATCCAGTGCGGCCACAAGAAGCTTCAGGGACGCTTGCAGCTCTTTGGCCAGGACTTCAGCCAGGCCGCCTGCAGCACCCCTGACGGAGTGCCATTCATCATCAAGAAGTGCGTCTGCGAAATAGAGCGACGGGCGCTGCGCACCAAGGTGACCTGTGGGGACGGCTGCTGGGGTCCGTCCTAGGGCGCAGGGAGGTAAGCATGGGCAGAGGCTCACTGCGGGCCCCCACAGGGCATCTACCGCGTGAATGGGGTGAAGACGCGTGTGGAGAAGCTGTGCCAGGCCTTTGAGAACGGCAAGGAGCTGGTGGAGCTGTCACAGGCCTCGCCTCATGATATCAGCAATGTCCTCAAACTCTACCTGCGCCAGGTGAACCTGACTGGGCTGGAGCAGAGCAGATGCTGGGTCAGGGGTGTGGCCAGTGTGAGGTGGGCAGGACTAGTGCCTTGCAGGCGTGGGGCTGATGTGGGGATGGGGTCAAGGCAGGACCTCGCTGGGCCAGGCCCAATGATCCCTGACCTGTTGGTTGCAGCTTCCCGAGCCGCTCATCTCCTTCCGCCTCTACCATGAGCTCGTGGGGCTCGCCAAGGACAGTCTGAAGGCAGAGGCTGAGGCCAAGGCTGCAGCCCGGGGCCGTCCAGATGTGGCTGAGAGTGAGGCTACAGCCATGGCCATGGTGGGCCGGCTGCGGGAGCTCCTGCATGACCTGCCACCTGAGAACCGGGCCTCACTGCAGTACCTGCTGCGGCACCTGCGCAGGTGAGGGCCATCTGGGCAGGGGTCCAGAGGGTGGGATCCAGGAAGCCACTCTCACCTGCTTCTGCACACCCCCTCTCAGGATCGTGGAGGTGGAGCAGGACAATAAGATGACTCCTGGAAACCTGGGCATCGTGTTTGGGCCCACACTGCTGCGACCTCGGCCCACCGAGGCCACCGTGTCTCTCTCGTCTCTTGTTGACTACCCCCACCAGGCCCGCATTGTGGAGACCCTTATCACCCACTATGGCCTGGTCTTTGAGGAGGAACCTGAGGAGGTGACTGGGGGCCCGGTGAGGAGGCGGGTGGATCCCAGGGCAGTTCCCTTTGGGGAAAGGCAAAGGGCCCCAGGAGCATTATTGGAGCAGAGGGAATGTGAGGGACTGGGATGTATCTGGCTTCCCCCAGGGGTCAGGGGTGGCCTCTGAGCAGTCCTTTAAGCAAAGAACTGACAAAGTATGGGCTCAGATTTGGGGGAGATGATCTGAACCCCACCATAGCTCTCCTAGTACTAGTTCCTGTCACTTGGTTGGGTCCAACCTGCCATTTGATACAGCTGCTGGATTTTAATTTCAAGCCAAAGTTATGGTTTCTGCAGGTTCTGTGTCCTGTATCTAAGCAGCACCACTCCGTCAGGTCCCTTCACCTCGGGTCTCTTCTCTTGTTGCGGGTGCCTGGGTTTGAGTGGCTCCTATACTGGCCTCCCTGCATGTCTCTGTCCCTCCTGGACTATCTGCCATTGGTGACATAGGAGTGGGGTCCTCATGTCCTCAGCTGCAGCTGGTGGTGACAACCGTTAGGGTCTTCTTTAATGTGGCTAATTCATGAGACAGAAAATACAGCTTGGACAGGCTGGATGCCAGGTCCCTCCCTGACCTCGCTGCCACTCCTACAGGACCAGACGACCACCCAGCGGACTGAGGTGCTGCTCCAGGTACCCTACTCCATGGCCAGTGAGGGAACTAGCTTCCCCCTGCAGGAGGCTGAGGATAGGGGCCCAGGTGAGTGGTGTGGCCTTGGGTGCCCAACGTGGGTCCTGTCTGTACCTCTCCCTCCATCTCCCCCTCTCCCTGTCTCTTCTTTTAGCTCTGTCTCTCTCCCTCTGTCTCTCTGTCTCTCTCCCTCTGTCTCTCTGTCTCTCCCTCTCTCTCTCCCTTTCTCCCCCCATCTCTCCCTCTGTCTCTCTCTCTCCCTCCTTCTGTATCTCACCCTCAGTTTCTCCCTCTCTCCAACTGTCTCTCCTTCCCTCGCCTCTCTCTCTGTCTCTGTCCCTGTCTCTCACGGTCTCTCCTGTATGTCCCTCACAGACCCACTAGAGTCCCACATTGCCTCCAACGACTCTGACTCAGAGCTGGAGGAGCCGCCAGATGTGCTGTCCCCAGCATCCGACAATAACCTGCATGGCCTCAGTTTCCTGGAGATGCAAGGCAGTGTGACCAGTGTGGAGGAGGCCGGGGACAGTGGCAGTGAGGAACCACTGGGGGCCTCAGCTGGGGCTGATGGCGACTGGGAAGGGCTGTCCCAGCGCCATAGTGGCCAGTACACTGGCGTGAGGCTCCATGAGCCTGACAGTGGCAGGGACAGGGGGCCAGAGTTTGTCTAACTGAGGGCAAGCGTAACCCCATTGCTGGCCCCATCCCTGCTGCTGAACTGAGGCCAAGCGTCACCCCATTGCTGGCCCCATCCCTGCTGCTGTCCTTGGGCCCCTTTCCAGCAGTGGAGGTGAGGCTGGGGTTTGCCCCGAGTACCCATGCAGAACCCACCTGGCTGAGCTGGGGACTTTGCTCTTGGGAGTCCCCATGGGGCTGTGTGGACTGAGGAACCCCCCGTGTGACTCCTGCTATGTGACCTTCCGTCACTTGGCCGTGGAAGCCCATGCTGACAGCTGGGTGGACAGCAGGGACTGGACAGGGGCACCAGCTTTGGCCACCTGGGGCTTGGATACCTGGTGGGGTCTTCCCTTGACACATGCCAGTGTCTTGCTTAAATAAAGTTTTTAATCTGAGCCTGGTTTCTTTGGCAGCAGCAGTCTGGGGACATGGGGCCCTTTGCTTCTTTGCTTGGGAGGGTGTGAGGGAGGAAATGACCCCAGAAGGGCGCCGTGGGATGCATGAGCCAAGGGCCCTCAAGACAGGCAGGTATCAGATAACTTCATGGAAGCATCCACTCAGCACCACCCTGTGGAACCTTCTAGAGCAGCGGTTCTCAACCTGTGGGTCGCGACCCCTTTGGGGGTCGAACAACCCTTTCACAGGGGTCACCTAAGACCATCGGAAAACACATAATGTACTTATGTGGGCCAGTCACACGTGTAGAGAGCAGCTACCAATAAGGTTATGGTTGGGGGTCACCACATCATGGGGAACTGTATTAAAGGATCGCAGCATTAGGAAGGTTGAGAACCACTGTTCTAGACGATACAGACACACACTGTTAATTCTTTAAGCCCACATGGGTGCTAAGCACGGTAGTGAGCCAGCATGCCCAAGAACCAAGTTCATATTTTATTTCATTTGCTTAGAATGAAGAACCTCTGGAGGGCAGGGGCCACTGTCAGGGACAGCACAGCGGGGACAGGCAAGGACCTGCCCCAGTGCCTGTTACCACACACTCAGCTCAGAGACCCCACAGTAGGCTTATTCTGGAGGGTAGCCCATCAGAGAGAACCCCCATCTTCTTGGTGACAAGAATTATGCACAAGCCATACCCAGTTGTGACAAGGCAGCCAGGAGGGCAGGGGCCTCGCTTCCCACTTTGGAACAGCCCCTCCAAACCACAGCATGCCCCAACCTCATATAAGAGCCCAACAGGATACTCTGCCACAGGTGGTCTCACTCTGAAGAAGTTTTCTAAGAAAGAACCAGAAAAGAAGACCCTCCACCAGCCAACTACAGTCCTAAGCCGTTTTTTTGCAAAGATTAGTTCCCACATGACCATACACTCATTGACATGCCAGCTGCCACCCACGCCACTTTTTGTTGTTGTTGTTTTGTTTGTATGTGGGTAGCTCCCTGACTGGGAATCGAACCCAGGCCGCAGCGTTGACAGTGCCAGCGCCGAAGCCTTAATCCACTACACCACCAGGGAACTCCCAATTGTTGTTTTGTTTGTATGTGGGTAGTTCCCTGGCTGGGAATCGAACCCAGGCCGCAGCGCTGACAGCGCCGAAGCCTTAGCCACTGCACCACCAGGGAGCTCCTACACCACTCTTGTGTCCTGCAGAGCTGGGTTGCTGCGATGCCAAAAGCATTTACTGTCTGTCCCTTTGCATGAAAAATGTGTACCCTGATCTACATGTATAAAAGGTCAGAAGAATTAACAGAAAAAAATACTTGATGGTCCAGAGTTCAGCTGGATGGGAGCTTTCCACTGATTTGTCATGAAAAGTACCCCATTCTCTGGTGTGGAAGCATCTCAGGAACCTGGTGGGCCTGCAAAACACTGGCCCTGACCTGTTAGAGGTGGCTTCATAGTGGACCAGCCCAAGTACATGTCTGCATTAAGGATCACGGCGAGGCCAGTGGGGCGGTGTACCCCAAGCACCCCCAGGAAGGGATGCCTCCTCTGGCGCCAAGGAGGGTGTCAGAGAAATGGCCGACGCTGAGCCAACCTCAAGGTCTTGGAACAGGCCATGCTTGGTGGCACAGGCAGGATCTGGTCCCTAAGAAATAATGGGGAGCCAGGTGCTGCTGGGGTAAGGGCACTGTCAGCAAACTCCCTGACAGCCATATCCATGTCCTCTATGGTCAGAAACCTAACAGATGGTGACCGGGCTCTTTGCACAGGGACACAGCTTCAGAGACACAGCAAACCCAACTGCAGCACAGGACTTTCCACAGACACTCGTCAGCTGACTCTGCATTGAGAACAAATACCAGGAATAGCCAAGTGTGTGCTAAAGGACACATAAATTGACCATCTTAGCCGTGTGCAAGTGCACAGCTCAGTGGCATTAGCACATTCATGGTGTGCAGCCATCCCTGCCAATCCATATCTAGAACTTTCTCATTCCCAAGGAGAGGACTAGAGGCTGAATCAAGGGGCACTGGATTTTTCTTTCAGCTGCATCCAGCTCATTCTTACCCCAGGAATCTGCACACCTGCTCCAGCTTCTAGGAAGACCCCTCCCAGCAGGGCTGGTTGCCTCCCCAATCCCTTCACTTTGTTACTGATATGCTTGGGTTGTCCTTTGCCATTTCACTTTGTTTTCTGTGTCATGCATATTTTTATTCTTTATGCCTTTCTTTTGCATTAAATGATTATTTTCTAGCATTTATTCCCTTTTAATAATTTGTTTTCCGTATATTTTTTAGTGATTCTCTTAGAGGGTTCTCTAAGAGCTTACCATATACATTGTTTGGTTGTTTTTATTGTGGCAAATAACATGTTAAAATTTGCCATTTTAATTTTAAAAAAATTTTAACCATTTTTAAATGCACAGCTCAGTGGCATTAAGTCCATTCATCCTTGTGCAGTCATCACAACACCATGTCCAGAAAGAACTTTCCCTCTTCCCAAACTGGAATCTGTCCTCATTAAACACTAATCCCCTTCTCTCCCCCCACCTCTGGCCCCCACCATCTATTCTTTGTCTCTATAAACCTGATTTCTCTGGGGACCTCCTGTGAGTGCTGGGACACAGTGTTTGTTCCTCTGTATCTGGTTTATTTTGGCCAAGATGATTTTGGAAAACAATGTTATTTGCAGGGAAAGGGGAGACTATTCTACCATTAATATACTATGAAACACTACTTGTAAAATATAAATTGGTATTTTATTTTATATATATTTTCAATTGTTAGACTTATTGGGGTGACACTGGTTAGAAAGAATTACAGAGGTTCCAGCTGTACAGTTCTACAGTGCCTCATCTATTTGTTGCATTTTATGGTCACCACCCAGTGTGAGTTCTCCTTCCATCACCACATATTTAGCTCCTCCTCCCTCCTCTCTCACCCCTCTTTTTCTCCCACCACTCCCCCTATGCCCCCAAGTAACCACTAAACTATTGTGTCCATGGGACTTTTTGTTTGTAAAACACTACTTAAAACCTAAATTGACCAATGGAAAAGAAAAGAGAATCTTGAAATACCATCTGAGTCTACATGGGAGAGTGGCCATCCAGGGCAGCCACCAAAGGACCTGCCAAATATGCCACCCAGTGTCAGCACCACTATCTGTGGGAAAGGGACACCCCTGGGTTACATGGTGCCCAGAAGCAAATTCAAGGGTTTAAGACCTGAGTGTAAACACCACACCTAGAAATGAGTATTTAAGACATATAAAAAAAAAAGGATAATCTTTGCGAATTGTGTATCTGATATGGGACTTGTATTCAAAATATATAAAGAACTCTTACAACTCAGTAATAAAAAGACAATTCAGTTAAACAAAAGGCAAAGGACATGAGTACACATTTCTCCGAAGATAACATGCAAATGCCCACCAGCAGGTGAAAAACAAGATGCTCACATTAATCATTAGGGAAAATCACCATAACCACAGAAGACTCCACCCCGACTCCACCCCCTCACCTTCCCAGCTGAGGCCTGAGTTTTCAATTTTTGGGTAGAGATGATCTCTTACGGCAGTATTCCATGCCTTTTGTTCTCAGGGTCATAATGATGGACCCAATTTTCATCATCTGTAATAATCTCCTTCAAGAAGTCCTCACCTTCTTTTTCAAAAACTTCAAAAAGAATTGGAGGAAATTTTTCCACTGTTAAGAAGTCTATAGACTCTTGAGACATTTTCCTGCTCGAGCCCGCTCCTACCCCTTTGGAGTGTACTTTCTCTTCAATAAACTATCTCTATAAAAAAAAAAAAAAAAAAAAAAAAAAAAAAAAAAAAAAAAAAAAAAAAAAAAAAAAAAAAAAAAAAAAAAAAAAAAATCTGTAATAGCACACTCTGAACTGAACATCTGAACACTTCCACTTCAATGCACACTGGGTGAAAAATGTAAGCATTTGTGTGTGTAAGGTCAAGAATGGTGTGACTATACAGAACCGGTTATATTCAGATATAACTAATGTAACAAATAAATATCACAGTGGAGACAAAATTTATCAGCCCGGCCTCATGATGTATGTATGAGTTTTTAGATTTCCCACAATTCTGCCTTAAAATGAATAAAATACTATACATGGCTCAATTTTTCATAACAGATAATTTCAGGAGGAAGTATGATGGAATATATTTACAACTTCCTGTTTTATTCTGTAATTATCGACATAGGAACTGTGTATATACGGGGTGCCAAAAAAATGGATACACAGTTTTAAGAGATGTTATCTATGTATTACTTTTTGAAGTTGAATTGAATTACAGTAGCAACGTGCAGTATGACGTTCATTCAAAAGATGACATTAATCAAATGAATGCTTGTGTCACCACGCAACAGGCACAACAGTCAAAGAAAATGGCCAAAGCACAGTTGTTGTTCGAGGAGCAGGAGACAATTTTGAAGTGGTACTTGAAATTCAAGAACGTTGTTTAAGTTTCCCCCATGTTCTCCTGACTTACCACCCGTTGACTTCTACTGATGTGGGACCTTAATGGATGTAGTGTGCCACAGAAAACCGGCTACACTGGTGGTACGTAAGGAAGAAATTGAGACAGCATGTGCACCGATACAAGTGGACACTTTGGTCAACTTTGCTCAAGGAGTAGTTCACCATAATCAGAAGTGTCTGGACAAGGGGGTGGGAGAGGAGGGAGGGGAAGCTAAGTATAAGGTGATGGAAAGAGAAGTCACATTAGGTGGTGAAATTATTATACAAGTTGACAATGCACTGTAGGACTGTATGCCTAAAACCTATGTAATCCTTGCTAACAGATGTCACCCCAATAAGTCTATCAATAAAAATGAATTTAAAAAAATAAGAAGTGTCTGGACACTGATGGTAACCATTTTGACCACCTCTTTTTTTTTTTTGGTATGTGGGTAGCTCCCTGGCTGGGAAACGAACCCAGGCTGCAGCACTGACAGTGCCAACGCCGAAGCCCCAAGCCACTGCACCACCAGGGAACTACTGACCACCTCTTTTAATTGCACAAGTGAAATACAACTTGTACTCATCTTTTGTTATAGGTGCATATTAAGTATTAACATTTTAATAGTTTTGTCATTTCTTAAAATTTTTCTGGCACCCTGTAGAGTGGTAGATACAAGTCTGATGCTTGGACTTTGGTCCATAATATAAGCAAAGACATCAGATAACTCTGGTTATCATGTTGATGAAAAATAATGTGCTATATGACCTTCCACTATGCACCTCTATGGTTTTGTTTATTTATAACAGTATAAACTGAGTGATGAAAATCGTTGTCAACCTGGCATCTGCCCAGCAAGAGTCAAGATTTTTAGTATCTTCGTGGCCTCTGCAACAGTCATATGTATTTCTCGCTAGCAAGTGCTGTTACTTTTTTGAGTAGTAAAATTTTTATTTATAACATTTTTGCAAAAATCCTTCAAAATGGAGGAAGAGTCATTTCTGGAGGAGAGATGTGAAGACTTTTTATCAGAGATCAATGAATATGACAGTGACAATGATGAAGATTCTGATATCGTGACAGTATGACATAGATTGGGTGTAATATGTGTACTTCATCATCTTCATTCTGCAAAACAGAAAAAGTAGAATACAGATTTGTCGGATTTTGATCCAGCAAAAGACAATGAACATTTTTTTTAATTCATTTTTGTTGTTGGACTTATTGGGGTGACATCTGTTAGCAAGGATTACATAGGTTTCAGGCATACAATTCTACAGTGCATTGTCAACTTTATGTATAATAAGGTCACCACCTAATGTGACTTCTCTTTCCATCACCTTATATTTAGCTTCCCCCCCTCCTCTCCCACCCCCTCCCCTTTCTCCCCTCCCTAACCCACTTGTCCCCAAATAACCATTGAACTATTGATTGTGTCCATGGGTTATTTGTTTGTTCATTTCTTTTTTCTTTGCTTTCAGTTTTATATTCCGCATATGAGTGAAGTCATGCAGTTCTTTGTTTTTTCAGACAATGAAAATTTTGAAGGTAGTCCTGGAGTGAAAATCTTTCCAGACAATCCTCAAAGTGTTGCATCTGTGACATCTTTATTTACGTGGATGATTTATTTGAAAAGCTTGTCATCAAAACAAATACTTATCACAGAACAAATGAACATAAAGACTGTGCTCACGGATTGAAATGGGTTGATATTCAGACTCAGAAATAAAGAAAGTATTGCTCCTTACATTATGGGCTTCGTCAGAAAAAATAAAATACAAAGCTATTGATCCACACATTCACTTACTGCAACTCCACTTTCTGGCAAAACAACGGGTAGAAACCGGTATTTGCAAATTCTTATTTTTCTCCATTTTTCTGACAATACAAATGTCCATCCAAATGCAAACAGAATGATCAAAGTGCAGGAAATCATAGACTATTTTGTAAGTAAATTCAGAAGTGTGTATGAACTGAAACAGAATCTATCACTTGATGAAGGCATAATACCATGGAGGAGAAGACTTCATGGTTGAGTTTATAACCCAAGTAAAATTATAAAATATTATACTCTCAACAGGCTACTTCGTGAGTCAAAATCAGGATATAATTGTAATTAATCTGCTGTGGGAAGGGTATGAATTTGGAGAGCACCATTAAAATTTTATGGATCCATATGTGAACAAATGGCACCATCTATATGCAGACAATTTTTACAACAGTGTAAATTTGGCCTCTAATTTGTTACTGAAAAATGTCAGATGTGTGGAACAGTAAGAGCAAATCGTGGAATACCGAAATCTCTAAGAAATGTAGCATCACAACATGGAAAAACGTGCAAGAGAAAAAGGGGGGGGATTATGCTGCAGAGATGGAGAAGTGCTAAAAAAATGCAACATTCAAACGATTTCAACAATCTGTAACACTGGTAAATACCAGCTGAACTGACTGCAATACAAGGCTCCCTGTCCAGAAACCCCACTGTATAGTAGATTACAATTACATGAACAGTGTTGATCTTGCTGATCAGTACCTGCCATACAACATTTTAGAAAAACATTACAATGCCAGAAAGGTACTTTTTGTATCTACTTCACTGTGCCTTACTCAATTCATTGTGTCTTTCAAAAACTGAATCAAAGATCAAAAATGAAGTTCCACAATTTCCTGCTAAATCTGGCTCAGGCTTGGTTTGAGGAAATTGGTCATACATCAGAATGTGATACTGAAGAAACAGCAATGACAGATCAACCTCTGATGTGTAAATGTGCTCCCCATTTTGATCTACCAGGAAGACTTATGGAAAAAATGAAGCAGCACAAACCTATAAAAATTTTTAGCAACAATACAAATGTAAGATGTGTTTGTTACTCATAAAATACGTCAAAATGCTTTTTGCATATACAAATACTGTGAAGTTCCCCTATATCTTGGCTATTGTTTTCAAATTTTATCACACAAAAAACAGTACTAACTTTTGATTGAGATATTCTATATCAGTTTTTATCTAAGATTTATGCAAATTTTACTAATAATAATGAATTATATAGTGGCTGAAATAATAGTGGATATACGAGGGCTGTCCAGGAAAAAAAATTGAGCCATAAATGCCTCTATTTTTCATATTACAGGGCTGGATTCTTTCTGGACAGCCCTTGTATGTGATACTTTTGTGCAAAACTATGGAAAGGCAGTATACTTTATAAGTGACAACATTCTTTTTTTGGGGGGTGGGGGGCGGTTCCCTGGCTGGTAATTGAACCCAGGCCGTGGCATTGAGCGTACTGAGGCCTAGCCACTATACCACCAGGGAACCCCCTTAAGTGACAGCATTCTTGGGAAACTTATGAAGACATATTAAAGAAGCCTTGAATTGCAAGTAAACTTTTATTATAAAGTAAAATTGAAAAATTTATAACTTATGTTTGATAAAATGATACTTTTGACTGAAATGTCAAATTTTTAACTTTATACAATCAAAAGTTGAACCACTAATAATTGCAGTTGAAAAGTACCAATTATTAAAACAGCAAAGTAATCTGCAACTTTCCTCAAAAATTTTTTGAAAAATATCAGTTCATTAAAGAGTTATAACAGGTTTTCTTGCACCTGATGTAATGTAACCAAATGCCGTGAAATTGCCCCAGTCCCAGTGTCAGACTTGGTTGCAAATGCCCCAAAGCGAATGTGTTAGTAAAGTCTGCACAAGATCTCAACTGATATGCTTTGGAACCATTTAATTCTAAAGCTGTTTTTAAGATTGATGGGTAAACTTATTATTAACAGACTGCTGGATTTACTAAACAAGGTCTAATTAATTGTTAATGGTTATAAAATCACCATCAAGACTGTCTTTTCTTGTCCAAAAATTCCATGATTTGTAATATCATAGTTCAAGGCTTACTAGTTTCTAATTTACTAGCATACTTACTTATTTTAATTTAAAAGGCCTAGTTTTCCAGCCACTAAGAAAGAAAAATCTCAATTTGTTTCAGTTTTCAAAAATTGTCATAAATTAATCTCTTGGTGTACCTAGTGCTATCACAAAGTGTAAGTGAACAACTAAAGAGAAGGTGCATTAAAGTACCCACACTGAGCCTGACCTTAGCTTTGATGAACATTGTTTTCACAAGAACAAGTAAAATCTCAGAGTATTTGCTTTGCTTGAAGTTTAATGGGGAATGTCCACTGCAGCCACATGTGGTCTTTTACGAAAACATGTTTTCCAAGGAAGTGGGCAGCTGGGGTGAACCATGCAGTTTGCCTCAGGGAGCCAGTAAAGCTAATTGGCCCACTATGACTGTGACCAGGGACCTACTAAGCGACTGTCTGGTAGCAAGCCCATTTACAGAAATATAGAAAAAGTCACCCCTAGTATGCGGGCTTCTGGTGTGTGGAGGGCTTTCAAATGTCTACAAGGAGTGCCTTTTCCAAGAACCATCAAAAACATTCTTTGCATTTTTTTCCTTAGTTTTTTCCCCCAGTTTTCAGAAATCTTTCATAAGGTCTCTGTAACATGTGAGTCTACGTACATGCATACATAGTAAGGGGTGGAGTTCAGGAAGTGATGTGTAAGGGTCATGGCCCTAATCATCATTCATTAACCAAACACTAAGTATCCACAGCAAGTCAGGCATTATTTCCCCACAAAATGCCAGGGGAGATAAACCAACCTCTTGCCCTCCTGAGTAAAGAATAAAATTAAAATATGTACAATACACAGGCTGCCTGGAGGATAAAGTGGGAAACAGGGACAGGGAACCTGCGGTTCCATGGAAGCCCCAGGCAACATTTGAGCAAAGTCCTGAGGGTAAGGGAGCTGGACCTGTGGAAACCGGGGAAGGAGCCTAGCATAGGGCACAACCCAGGTACAGGTCCTACCTGCTTGGTGCCCACAGCTCTCCCGCCCCACCACACATTGCATCACGTCTGAATAAAATCCGTTCACCTATGCATTTCACGTGAAAACCAGTCTCCTTTTCATTTACACAAATAAATGTAACAGGGCTGTGGGCCAAGGTATTTCCTGTGTTACAGTAAGAGACCACCCATCATCACACCTGCACTCCAGACGGACCCTCAGGGAGAAATCCCAAGCACCGCCAACAGAAGCAAGATCAGAAAAGACTGTTTCCAGAAATAAATGCAGCATAAACTGTTGCAATTCACTGCAGCTGGCAGTCTTCTCGGCCTCCAAGGGCCACGTTCATACTAAATGCGGGGCCGCGGGTAATGTCAGGCCTCTTAAAAGGGAAGGAGGCATGGACACACCCACCTGCCAAGAAAATTAAGAGGGGGAGCCAGCAGCCTGAGTGGCGGGATCCAAAACGCAAGGCAACTTGTACAGTGCGAAAATGGTGTCAGAGGTAGAGTGGGAAGAGGGCATGCTTGTTGATGGGGTTACTTTTGGGGGTGACAGAATGTTCCAGAACTGATGATGAATGGGTACACAGTTGGGAATACACCAAAAACCACTAAATCATGCACTATAAATGGGTGAATTACCTCAATAAAGCTATAAAAAATTACACACAATTGCTTTTAAACTGGGGAGAAAAAAGGCTTCTGGAACCAGACACTAAAGGGGGAAAGAAAAAGGGCTCATTGGAAACCAAACTTCTATGTAAGAAAAGGACCGCGGACCACAGCCGGAAGCCAACGCTGGCCATATCACTCCTGCCTTTGTAAGGGGAGGGGACAGGCGCATGCCTGCACTGTGAACAGGCGTAGTTGTGGCTGCCCACAGTGGAAGCAGGGGTGGGAGTAGAATGGGTCATGTAGGCCCTGCCTCAGCCCAAGCGTGGTATCCTCTGAAAACCTGTTCTCCCATCTTGGTTTTGAAGAAAAGCTAACTCATTTACTCAAAATATCTTCAAATGAAAACATCTAGCATTCAACAGCAAGTAAAAATCCAGACACATTTTATTCACTGCTTGCTGCCCTCAGACAGTAGGGGAATGACCACCATGAGGGGAGCACAGCAATGGGAAGGTGGGAGGAAGGGGGAGCTAACTGGAGACTCAGACCCAGGCCCTACTTGGGGGAGCCAGCTCCGGGTGCTCAGAGCAGGAGGATGGGTGGGCAAGGACCCAGAACTGTCTTGATCACTGGCTGCCCCAGTAGCCTCCCTTCTGTGTCCTGTGCCCTCCTTAAGCACCACCACGTGGGATCCCAAGTGGGCTCTGTGTCCAGGTGAGGCCATGGGGGCCCTCAGCCCAGAAAAGGCAAACAGGCAGCAGCCTGTCTAGGGATGGGGCCAAATATATTTCCTTCCACAGGGCTGGCCACAAGCATTCCCACTGCCTGGGTAGGGTGGTCACAGTCCATCTGTCCATGTCCCAGGCTGGAGATGCTGCTGCCTCTGGGTCCCACAAGAGGTGGGCAGTGACCGGCTATGGCCCTAGAGCTGTGGGGTAACCAGGGAGGCAAGGATTGGGGCACAGAGGAAGGCAGTCTTGGAAGGAGGGGCACATAACGGGGTGGGGGGAGATGTTGCTCAGGGATGGGGTTGGGTTCTTCCTGCCCAGTCCCACCCCCACCCTGGCCAGTGACATCTGCCTCACCTGCAGGGTGGCTACTGCACCAGCCGGTAGGTGATGTACCTGCCTGCAGTCTCGCTAGGCCGGATGATCTTTACCACCTGTGTCAGAGAGTGGAGCTGAGCAGGGCCTCTCCATGGACCCAAGTCACGGGTGTAGCTGGGTGGGTAGCCAGCTCCTAGAGACCTGGAGGTTACTTGCTCCTTGCCAGACAGCCCTGGCTCGAAAGGGGGCTAGAAGGGGCATCCCAAAGGCCCTGCCCAGGTGGAAAGGGGGTGGGGTGGGGCTCTCCAGCCAGGAGGAGACTCTCACCTGCCCCCGCTTTATCCCAAAGTAGCGTGCCACTGGGTCTCCGGCTTGGATCCTGGGCAGCTGGTTCTCTCGGAGTTTACTGGGAAGCTCAGTCAGGAAAAAAGACACACCGGGCTGACTAGAGCGGGGACTGGGATGGAGAAGTGGGACAGAGGAGTGGGGAGGAGACAGGAGACCAGAAAGGATACTACCGGGCCAGCAGTTCAGTCACCTCCTCTTTGGTCATGACCACGTGCTCTGGGACCAGCTGCCAAGAGAACCCAGGTCTCCAGGCTATGACAGACTCCACTGTGCCCCATAGCCCCACACAGGGAAGGGGTTTAAGGGGTGGATCTCCAGCCCATCTCCCCGCTCACCTTCCCTAGGACCCCACCTCATGCTCTGTGATGTTGATGAGCAGCTCCTGCTGCAGAAACTGCTCCAGGATGTACTTGGGGGCCATGTCAACCAGGGACTGGAAAAAACCAATGCTTAGGCTCACCAACACCCCCATTCCAGCTTCCAAACACAATCCAAGGCCCAGCCGGAGTGATGCTGGGTTCATTCTGGCACCTCAACAAGTCACCAGGCATCAGAAATTGGGAATTCCCACCTAGTATAGGGTTTTCCCCCACGGAAGAGACTGCAGGTCTGCCCTCGGCACATCTCTAGGACTCGGCCCCTTATCAAGAAGTGAATTTCCATCAATGAAGTGCACCCAGGGGTTGTTCCCCAGCTGGAGTGGCGGCCTCTCCCCAAGTAGAGGCCCTTGACAGGATTATGCAGTCCTCCCCACCCCCTGCCCTGGGAGGACAGGGATGGCAGTGCTTGCCATTCCTCAGTCCCAACCACCAGCCTCCCTCAGGCCTGTCCAACTAGATAGGGATGCTGGGCCTGTCAGAGCCCCAGCTCCTGCATTAGGACAAGGGGCACACGCCCCAGGGCAACAAGTGATGGCTGTTTGGCATGGGGGTGGGGGTGTCCTGGGTAAAAACTTACGGGGCTTCAAAACAGGTGTGGGCTTGGCAAGCACCAATCACTTCTTCTAGGGGCAGGCTGTCGCAGGGGCATACCTGTTTGGCGGACGGCGTCATGCCCTGCTGTACCACGATGAGGGCACGGGTAATGTTCTCCTCCTGCATGCGCTGGCAGTACACCTTGATAGTCTTGATCCCCACCTTGGGCTCCTCTGCCAAGAGAGAGCATTGGTCCAACGCAGGCCCCTCCCACACCCCACCTGGATGCCTGCCACTCCCCTCTGGGTCCTCAGGTTCCCCGTTTGTAGAACAGATCACCTCCAGGTCACCTGGTAGCTGAAAGGACCCTCAGGGGCACCTGTCTGGAAGTGGGGTCTGCGAGTCTGGGTTTGGTCAGGTACCTCGAGGGTTTGAAGGTGTGGGAACCCCCAGGTTAAGTGGCTTGTTTAATCTGGATGCCCACGAAGTGGTGGCTGGGTTTTCAGAGGTGAGGTGAGGTCAGCTGTCCTATCACAGAAACAGACTGCCCATCCCTAGGGGTGGGGGACCTCATGCTCTCAGTAGTACCCAGGACTTGGGACTTTGTCACCTGAGAACCACTGGACCCTATGACCCTAGCAGGTGAGTGATTGGGATCCTGCCATCAGGACTCAGACAAGACTCCCACAGTGCATCTTATTCCATGGACAGGCAGTGCCTTGATTCAAGTTGTGTCCTCCAAAATCCTTATGTTGGAGTCCTAACCCCCAGGACCTCAGAAAGTGACAGTATTTTGAGATGAAGATTTCAAAGAGATGATTAAGATAACCTGAGGTCATGTGTGGGCTCTGATCCAATCCAACTGGTATCCTAAGAGGAGACTATTAGATACAGATATGCACAGAGGGATGACCCTGTAAGGACACAGGGAAGAGAGGGCCCCTACATGCCAAGGTGAGAGGCCTCCAAGGGAACTAACACCTTGATCTTGAACTTCTAGCCTCCAGCACTGGGGGCCATAAATGCCTGTTGTTTAGGCCCCATCCCATTCCAGGTCTGTAGTACTGCTACAGCAGCAGGAGCAAACCAGTCCAGGCAGGAACATCAGCCCTGTCCTGCAGCACATCCCAAAGTAGTGATGCCCCGGAGTCACTGAAGACCAGGAAGTGCCATAAAACCTGCTATTCCAGAGAGGGCCTGACCCTGGCAGGACTGGAGATGGCTCCAGGGGAGGCCTATGAGTAGGCACCGAGGTTTCTTTTTTTCTTTTTTTTATGTGGGTAGTTCCCTGGCTGGGAATGAACCCAGGCCGCAGCGTTGACAGCGCCGAAGCCTTAGCCACTACACCACTAGGGAAGTCCCACGGAGGTTTCCAATAACCACATCTCATACATGGAGATACTTTTTGTGCTACCAGGTTCTGCTCTGCAAATGCTGTCTGTCTACCCTCTTGATTCTAGGCGCAGGGCTATCCCCAGGTCCCTAACCTCTACAGGCTTTAGAGCCAGATGGCCTAGTAGGTAAGTGTTAAGATGGAGGAACACAGGGATCCTGGGACACCCCTCAGTAAGCTCTTTACTCTCCTCGGGGCTCAGTGGGGGCCCTGAGTAGCAGTGCAGGAAAGAACTACTGGGAGCAGAAGCTGGGCTCATGCGGCAAGGGGGTAGGACAGACACAGTGGGTCTGAGGTCAAGAAGGGTTGGGGGCCTGTTTAGAAGGTCTATGATAATCCTGGCTGGAGAAAATGATTGTTGAAGTAGTCACCAGAGAGAGGTCCGAGAGAGATGTCTGCACTGGATGGCAGTCAGACCAGCTGACCTGGGTTCCTTCCAACAAGCCTGGGATTCTGTGTCAGATACTTGGGATAATGCTGGAGCCTTCCAGGAATTAACAGAGAATGGGGAAGGGGATAAAGGAGGAAACTGGAAAAGGCACTTAGAGGGATCAGAGATCAGTAGCATTGCCCACAGCATGAGGGAATTCTCTCCTCAGACTGGGCAGAAGGAAAAAGGTCATCAGAGACTCTGGGTCAGAATGCAGAGGGTTGCTATGAGCTAGACCCAGAGCAGGCTCTCAAATAGTTCCACTAGAACTATGACCTTTTGGGGACCAGGAAGGCCCTCACCTGGAAAGAAGACAAACATCTGGTCAGTAGGGTCATCATTGTGAGCCACCAGCACTGTCAGGTCTGTGCGCCGTGGCCGCCCTTCACTTGGCTTGTCTCCGAACTGGGCCTTGAACTCCTCCAGAGTCTGGTCCAGCTCATCCTGGGTCACAAGGTAGCCACGGTCGTGGCAAAGCTGCAGACACAAAGAGCCAGGTGACCCAGGGTGGAGGGGGGATCACAGCAAGAGCCTGGGCCTGAGGAGGCCACTGCAAGGACAATGTGAGGAGATTGGGTCCCAGTGTGGCAGATGTATATAAAGGCCAGAGAAGAGGGATGGGGCAGGTAGGGACAAAGACTGGGTCACACCTAAGGCCACCCCTGCACTGCTCATGTTAACCAACTGTCATGCATATTATCATTTTATCCTGAACCTCAGAAAGATACCATGATAAGGGCATGGGAGCAGGGCTGGGACTTGAGACCAGAGCGGCCCTTGGGTCTGGGGCAGATGGAGACAGCCAGAAGGGAAGGACAAACTCTGGGTGGGAGCCTCAGAAATGGGAGGTCTTTAAACATATTGACTAGAAGACTCAAATGGAGAAAGGGGAGGTCAGAGTGAAGCCTTGCCCCCTACCCCTACCCCCACAGCCAGATTCCCTCCTAGGACCCCCAACACCATTAGCCTGAACCACATGTGTTTTGGTCTATCTTGGGGGTTACTATGCAAAGCGGTATAAAGGCTGTGGCTTAGTCCCAGCAGGATTCCTGTACCGCTGGGTGGTCTTGGTCAAGGCCCAAAGCATCTGTGGGCCTCTGGGGATCACACTAGCCCCTTCCATGGGGGTAGCTTAAAGTACGTGACATATACTGACTGCTCAGCCAGCCAACTGCTGTCACTATATCCAAAGTAACTCCAAGCTGATGGCTGAGGTGTTGAAGCAGCTACCAGAGAGAGAGGTTTGAGAGAGATGTCCATACTGAATGGCGTGTCAGACCAGTTGACCCAAGTTCCTTCCAACCCCACAAGACTGGGATTCTGTGTGAGGTACTTTGGGTAATTCTGGAGCCTTCCAGGAATTAAACAAGTGGAAGACAAAGAGTCTGCCATCTCTCTTTCTCTCCAGTTCAAGTCAGACTGTGGAGGAAAAATGGGTTCTAGTAACTTCACAGGGTGATCTGATCACAAACCCCTAACTGGGCAGGTCACGATGGCTGGTCATGTCACAGGCTTAAAACTTTCTTAGTAAAAGGCTTATCTTGGCCTTAAGCAGCTCTTGTCCATTGTTTACATGCATCTAGGTTCATGCACGTTTGAAATAAGCATGACCACTCTCAAGTGAGCACATTTTGTTAACTATCCAGTAATCCAGTCCCACCTGGTTTTCGTTCACCTCCATGTAATCTTATTTCCTCCTTAATTCCAAACGCACAAAACGAACTGCAAAACTGTCATTCTTCGAAGCATTTTGGGATCAAAGTGCTTCTTGACATGTCGTCAGCTTTGTCTCAAATAAACTGTTATGTGCATAAAAATTCTCTACAGGTTTGGATCTAATTTACGCCAATAAGACCCTTACACCGAGACAGCGAACATCCTGGGGAGTCAGACCCCAAACTCCCTCCCCACCTCGGACTCACGACCGGGCCGCTGGTCTGTGCGGTCTTAGTCCTGCAGACGCCCGCCAAGACTGGACTCCGTCTTGGCCCGACCCCTCCGCTCCAGCCGCTGGGACGGGGGTCGGGGAGGCTCCTTCCCATTTACCGCCTTTGCACTTGCTGTCCATCCCCCAGACCACTGCGTGTCCGGTTCGCCTGGTACAGCGAGGACAGCCCCACCGCGCTCACCTGCATGATGGTTTTGCGGATCTTCCACAGCCGGTAAGTCTCCTCTTCGTCGTCCATGCCTATCCCAGCCCGCTCTCACCGCTTCTACGCCACGCAGGACCCTCGCCGACTGCGCCTGTGCCGAGTCCTATTCAGGCCCCCTCCGTTCAGGGCTGTTGCTAGCGAACGCCTGAATGCAGCAACCTTGGAAGCGGCAGCTCTAAAGGCAGCCCGAGCCTTTCCAGAGCGACGGTTGGCTGAGCGAGAGCCGAGCGAACTGTACCGCCGACCCACGCCTCGGAAGCTCTGGCGTGGCTTTGGCCGCAGGGGCTTTGGGGAGTTGTAGTTTCCTTTCAACACCTGCCATGAGGCGGCAGTTTAGAATCTCAACAGGCAGAGATGGGAAAACTGAGGTCGGGGAGCAAGTGGGGCCGGCACAAATAACGACCCTTCTGTATGAGCTGGTAATCTATACCAAAATCATAAGCATCTAATCCTGTAGCATAACAATATCATAACTACGTTAACATAACTACTTTTAAAAGGGCGTTACTTCTGCCGGAGCCTGTACTTGTTTGTTTTTTTTTTTCTTTTCAATTTTTGCTTTTTGGTATGTGGGTAGCTTCCTGGCTGGGAATCGAACCCAGGCCGCAGCACTGACAGCGCCAGCGCCGAAGCCTTAAGCCACTACACCATCAGGGAACTCCCCGGAGCCTGTACTTGTACAACAAACTGTAGGGGGTCCTCTCAGTTAGCTCTGGACCACGTCCAACCTAATTGGCCCCAGCCTCATATTTCCCGTCTGTACAATGGAAATTATAAAATGTCCCCATTTTAGGGAGTTAGCTGAGAATCTAAAGGAGAGTCATGCTTTAGAAGGGATTGGCATAGTTCCTGGTACTGTCCTCACCCCTTTGTCCCCTGAGCCCCAGTGCACCCTATGCCTGGATACTACCCCCACCTCCACCCGGTTTATAAAGGAATCTTGCCCTCAGCCCAGCCCCCACCACTTTGGAAGCCACGGGTAACTTCTCATTAAGTAATACATTCGTTCAATCAGATATTTATTGAGCAACCACAGGCACAGGGAACAAGATAAGCACAGCTTACATTGCAAGGAGAGAGAGGATAGGCACAGTGAACATAACAGATGATAACGTGAGACAGTGAAAATACTGTGGAAGAAGAGCTAGCCAGCTACTGGAGATGGGACATCTGCAGTGTCAAATGGGAGGTCAGGAAAAGCCCAAAGGGGAAAAGGCTGAGGCATGGGGCTTTGTGGAGGAAGGTGTATCAGGCAGAAGGTACAGCCTGTGCAAAGGCGCTGAGGCTGCACTTTGCCTGGTGTTGGCAGCAGGAGGCCTGTGTGAGGGAGGCTAAGAAAGGTCAGAGGATGAGGTGAAGAGCTGGGAGATCTTGTTAGTTGGGTTGAAAAGTTTGGATTTTCTTTTCAGCCATTTTCAGGAAGTCTAGGGAGGGGCCTGGGGAGGGCGTCTTGCCCAAAGATGTGGGGGTGGCTTCCACAGGGTAGGGGACAGCAATGTGAAGTTTCTGGGTGTTCTGAAGATGGAGTGGAGCCCACAGAATTTGCAGGGCAGGATGTGGAGAGGAGAGAAGGGAGATTGGAGCTGCCCTGACTGGAGTGGGAAAACCCAAGGGACAGATAGGCAGGGTCTTGGACGTGGTGAGCTTGGGGTCTTCGGTGGGACCTCAAGGGGAGACATTGATGAGGCAGGAGGATAGGAGTCTGGAATTCAGGGTGAGTTCTCATGAAGACAGACGTGTAGGTGCCATGGGCATGTGGTGAAGATTGCAGGTGGAGCCTGGATGAGGTCACTAAGCAGATCTAGACCAGAGGCCCAGAGGAGGGCAGGGAGTAGCAGAAGGCACAAAGGTGCGCACAGACCCTGGACCTGCAGCCTGGGCTCCAATCCTGGCTGTGTGACCTGAGGCATGTTAGTTAAGCTGTCTTGTGCCTCAGTGCCTCCCTCTCCCTGCCAAGAATAGCACTTACTTCCTCGGGTGACCTGGCTAATGACTGTAGCACTTGACAATGGCATTACATAAGTGCTCTTACATAGAATAAAGGGCAGTAGGAGGTTGCCAGATGTCCTGGAACCAGGTGGAAGTGTCTGGAGGAGGAGGTGGGAGTGGCCATCAAAACCACCAAGCAGTGAGCCTTTTTAGGACTGGGGATTGTTGAGCAGGCATTTAGCCAAGCAGACATTCTTGACCCTGAGGAGGGCAGATCCAAAGAAGGAGTAAATATCTGGGTGGGGCAGGTTTGTAGAAGGAAAAGAATTGGAGATGTGGACTAGATGCAAAGGGGAGTAGAGGGGATAAAACTGGAAAGGGAAGAGGTTGGGCTGGGTTTTGGGAGAAAGGGCTCATGGGACCAGGTGGGCCTCAGGACCCAGAGAGGCTGGCAGGTCCTGACCACAATACTGATGACTCCTACAAGTGCTTATGTGGCCTCAGCACCAGGACACAGAGTGGCAACCTGCTCCTTCACATCCCTCCCCCCTGCCCTGGCAGAGCCCAAGACCCAGAGACCAGGCACATACCTACACACTCATGGGTGGGGATGTAAAGTGGTGGTGGTGGGGCACTGTGGGAAACAATTTGGCAGCTCCTCAAACAGTTAAACAGAATAACCATGTGACCCACAATCTCACTCCTAGGTGCATACAGAGGAGAAATGAAAACATATGCCCACACAAAAATTTGTATAGCATTACAAAACCAAAAAGTGGACATGGGCAAAGTGTCCATCAACAGATGAATGGATAAATGGCCCACCCACACACTGGAGTGTTACTCAGCCATGAAAAGGAGTGAGGCACTGACACTTGCCACAACATGGATGGACATTGAATGAACTTGCACACACAGTGCTCACTGAGAGAAGCCAGACACACAAGGCCACATAGTGTGTGATTCCATGTATGTGACATGTCCAGAACAGGCACATCCACAGGGACAGGTAGTGAGTTAATGGTGTTAGGGGCTGGGAAGGAGATGGGGCATAACTGCTGATGGGGATGTGGCTTCCTTTGGGGTGATAGAATGTTCTGGAATTAGTTGGTGATATTGCAGAATCACCTCCCAAAATCCATGTTCGTGAGTCTGATGCACAGGTAAAACCAAAACTAAGACACCAGTGCTTGGACATAGAGCAGGGTTTATTGGATTTGGCCAAAGCAAAAGGACGGAGAACGAGATCTCTCAAATCCATCTCCCCTAAAATGCAAAAGTAGGGATTTTTTGTGTGGCTAGGGAGTAAGGAAGGGGAGTTCTAAGGAACTGAGAGTCTATGTTCCTTTAGTCACAGTTGACAGTTTTTCACATCAGACTTCTGGGTGCCAGTAGCTGGTGGCAGCTATCTTGGAGACACTCCCTCCTCCTGCAAAAACAAAAAACAAAACAAAACAAAAAAACAAAAAAAAAACCCACATACACAAAAGAAAACCTCAGAAATTCCCCTTGCAACATTGGAGTTATCTCTTCCTGCTTGACAAAAAGAAAGCATATTAGCAACATAGAATTATACTGTGAGAGCAAGAGTTGTTGGATTGAAGAACCAAGATTCTGCAGAGTATCTCATAATCATGCATCAATGACATTATCTTTAAAACAAAAAGTAGAAACTAGACATCTGTGATGATTGCCATTGTTTAAGCTATTGTTTTGTTCTTAACTAGCTACATTTTTTTATTATCTCAAGTAAAATGTACTTTAAAACATTTTTCCTGGAATTGGCTTTTCTTTACCTGTAAGCTATGTGACAACAAAAACAACAAACATTTAGTTAAAGCCTATACCTGTATCATAATTAAGAAAAAAAATATTTAATTTTAGCTGCCAAAAATACTAGGGGCATTAAACTCACAAGGGTCTTAGTTACAGTGATGGTCACACAAATAAGTACACTAAAAGCTACTTTAATTGTACACTTCAAGTAGTTAAAGTGGTGAATTTTACGTGACATAAATTTTATCTCCGTTTTTACATCATGAAATCAAGCCACAGGACAGGCTCTGTCCAGTCTTTCCTGGAGCTGGTGGCTGCTCTGGATAGGTCTCTGGGCAGTGGGCAACTCACATTCCTCACTGAGGGGGACACACCAGCACTTCAGTCACTATGGGGGAGCCTCCCTGGAGCCCTGGGACTTCCCCAAGACCCCACTACCATACCTGTAAAATGGAGTCCCTCTTGCAAAAGCTATGAAACCCCAAGGGCAAACCCCTCCCAGAGCTTGGAGCCACTTCCCCAGAAGGGCAGCTGGGGCCCTGCAGGCTTTTTCTCCCCACCCCTGCTCTTATCTCCTCAGTTACTGACCCAAGTCAGGAATGGGGTGGGGCCAGTTGCTTGCTCTGTCTCTGGCCCTTGGAGCGGTCCACAGGGGCGTCACCCTATGCTGCTTTCCTCACAATACTGAAATGAGTAAGAATAACAGATCAGGAGTTCCCTGGAGGTGTAGTGGCTAAGGCTTCGGGGCTGTCAACACTGCTGCCTGGGTTCATTCCCAGCCAGGGAACTACCCACATAAAAACAAACAAATAAACAAACAAATAAAGTTTAAAAAAAAAGAATAACAGATCACAACTTAAACAAGCATCTTCCCAAGGGCTAGACAGATTGGCCAGTGTGGTTGGGACACCCAGTGCTGCTAGAGGGAGGAAGTGTAGGGCTGGTTTCCTGAGAAGTGAGGAGGCCCAGCTGAGACAATGGGGGCTCTCTGCCAAGAGGTGACACTGAGAACTTGAGTACTGGCCTCTGGTGTCCTGGCTGAAGGGAAAAGGCACGTGAAGACCATTGTGCAATAAGGGCAATGTAGCAACTGGCCGCGGGGATCTTCCCCTCCACCGCCCATTTCTGCACAATTTGGCCATTTAAGCCCATTCCTCTCTAACAATCCTGGGTAAGGGGCAAAGGTAGGGGCTCAACAGCTCCCTCAAATGAACACAGCCTCCAGAGCCCTGCCTCCTGACCTCTGCATGGTCATGGGAGGCTCTGAGAAAGAGATATGCTGATGGGGCACAAAAAGCTGAAATCACCCCACTGTCCAAAGGTCAGCATCCTGTCATGGATGGTGGGTGGGGGGCAGGCAGCCAGGCTTGCTGTGGAATTCCATGAGTCAGTTCTCAAGAATGGGCTGGGTCATTTTTCTGCCCCCAATGGCCAAGTGCCTGAGTCCTGCCTGAGTGACAATCAGAAATTGTGAGTCCAGGCATAGGGCCCCTACTGTGTGTGCAGTGTGGGCACCTCCTGCAATGTTTTAAGTGGCGACATCATCAGTCTGGGTCTTTCTTCGTAAGCACACAGTGGGAGTCCCTGCGTATTCTCCCTTGGGAGTGTAATCCTAGGGAGCCTGTTTTAATGACCCCCACACCCAACCAGGGCTCACGTGTGACTTATTTAAGTGGTTAAAGCGACAGTTCTTAAGGACTGTAATGCCCTGGCCATGGCGCGCTATGGCGGACACCGCGGCAGCAGACGCCTCCGGCTAGGGCACCCGCTAGGTGCCCTCAGATGGGGCTGAGGCGCCCTCCATCCAGAGACATTGCAATCTCGAGTGGGTGGGAGTCCGGCCCCCAGTTTGCTTCTTTATATTAAAAACAAACACCAAGTTTTCAATGAACTAGCGCGATTTTTCTGCAAGCTCGAACCCCCTCGCCGGGGATTTCCAGTTGTTTCTCAAGTTGCCGGGCATCCCGCGGCGCCCCGGACAACCACCAGAATAAACTACCCTTTAGTACCCAAACCCAAAGCTGCGGGGACTCATCCAACCGCCAGCCGAAGAGCATGCGCAGTCACAGACAACAACAAAGCCGCAGCCCGCTCC
>PVJL010001828.1:0-125633 GCA_004026885.1 Lyroderma lyra
CTCCAGCACTTGTTATTCCTTGTCTTGTTGATAACAGCCATTCTCACAGGTGTGAGGTGGTATCTCATTGTGGTTTTGATTTGCATTTCCCTGATAGCTAATGAGGATGAGCATTTTTTCATATGTCTGCTGCCCATTTGTATTTCTTCGTGTTTAGTTCTTCTGACCACTTTTTAATTGGGTTTTTTTTTTGTTAAGTCGTATTAGTTCTTTATATATTTTAGATTTTAGACCCTTATCTGATGCATTATTTGCAAATATTTTCTCCCATTCAGTTGGCTGCCTCTTTGCTTTGTTGATGGTTTCTTTTGCTGTGCAGAAGCTTTTTAGTTTCATGTAATCCCTTTCATTTATTTGTGCTTTTACTTCCCTTGCCTTTGAGGTCAGGTTCATGAAGTCCTCCTTGAGTCCTAGGTCTATAAGGTTAGTATCAGTGTTATTTTCTGTACAACTTATTGTTGCAGGTCTGATATGAAGGTCTTTAATCCATTTTGAGGTAATTTTTGTATATGGAGAGAGTTCACAACT
Source organism: Lyroderma lyra (assembly GCA_004026885.1). Lineage (NCBI taxonomy): Eukaryota > Metazoa > Chordata > Mammalia > Chiroptera > Megadermatidae > Lyroderma > Lyroderma lyra. Next base: position 529 of record PVJL010001828.1, read on the forward strand.
CAGGTTCATTCTTTTGCATAAGTTTTTCCAGTTTTCCCAGCACCACCTACTAAAGAGGTTGTCTTTTCCCCATTGTATGTTTTTTGCACCTTTATTGAAAATTATTTGTCCATAAATTTGTGGATTTATTTCTGGGTTTTCAGTTCTGTTCCATTGGTCTATATTTCTGTATTTCTTCCAATACCAAGCAGTTTTGATTATTGATGCTTTGTAATATAAATTGAAGTCAGGGAATGTAATGCCACCAGCCTTATTCTTTTTATGAAGTATTGCTTTGGCAATTCAAGGTCTTTTATGATTCCATATAAATATGATAATTCTTTTATCTATTTCATGAAAGTATGATTGTGGGATTTTGATGGGTATTGCATTAAATCTGTATATTGTTTTGGTCAGAATGGCCATTTTAACAATGTTAAGTCTCCCTATCTATGAACAAGGGATATTTTTCCACCTCTTAAAGTCTGTTCCAATTTCTTTCAAGAGTGTCTTATAGTTTTCTGTGTATAAGTCTGTCACATTCTTTGTTAAGTTAATTCCCAGGTATTTCATTCTTTTTGTTGTGATAGCAAAAAGAATTGACTCCCTCATTTCTTTTTCTGAGGATTCTTTGTTTGTATATAGTAATGCTTTTGATTTTTGTATCCTGCGACTTTACTATATTCATTTAGTGTTTCTAATAGTTTCCTGATGGAAACTTTGGAATTTTTCATATAAAGGATCATGTCATCTGCAAATAATGACAATTTGACCTCTTCTTTCCCAATTTGGATACCTTTTATTTCTTTATTTCACCTGATTGCTGTGAATTTAATATAGAACTTCCAGTACTATATTAAATAGCAGTGGTGACAGGGGACATCCCTGTCTTGTTCCTTATTTTAGGGGTATAGGCTTCAGCTTTTCCCAAATCAGTGTGATGTTAGCTGAGGGTTTTTCATATATGGCCTTTATTATGTTGAGATACTTTACATTCTATACCTATTTTATTTTGTGTTTTGACCATAAATGGATGTTGTATCTTGTCGAAAGCTTTTTCCGCATCAATTGAAATGACCATATGGTCTTTATTTTTTATTTTGTTTATGTGGTGTATCACATTGATTGATTTTTTTGTATGTTGAACCATCCCTGTGCTCCCCGGATGAATCCCACTTGATCATGATGTATGATCTTTTTGATGCATTGTTGTATTCTATTTGCTAATATTTTATTTAGGATTTTTGCATGTGTGTTCATCAGAGATATTGGTGTATAGTTTTCTTTTTTTGTGTTGTCTTTACCAGGCTTTGGTATTAGGGTAATATTGGCCTTACAGAATGAGTTAGGAAGTATTGCTTCCTTTTCAGTTTTTTGGAAGAGTCTGAGGTGGACAGATGTTAATTCTTCTTTGAATGCTTGGTAGAACTCATTGTTGAAACCATGTGGTCCAAAACTTTTGCCTTTAGGGAGATTATGGATAGTCATTTCAATCTCTTTGGTATTGATTGGCCTATTTAGATTATCCAGTTCTTCTTGGTTCCGTCTGGGTAGGCTATAAGTTTCTAGAAGCTTGTCTGTTTCTTCTAGGTTGTTAAATTTAGTGGCATAAAGTTCTTCATAATACTTATATTTATATTATATTTATAATCCTTCATATTTTTTTGGTATCAGTGGTAATTTCTCTTCTTTCATTTGTAATTTTGAATATTTGTGTCCTTTCCTTTTGTCCTTTGATCAGTCTAGCCAGGGGTTTGTCAATTTTGTTGACTTTCTCAAAGAACCAGCTCTTCGTAATGTTAATTTTTTCTGTTGTCCTTCTGTTCTCTAATTGGTTTAGCTCTGCTTCAATTATTATTATTTCTTTCCTTCTGCTGACTTTGGGTTTTGTCTGCTCTTCTTTTTCTAGTTCTTTAAAATGGGATGCTAAGGTGTTTACTTGTGATTTTTCTTGTTTCTTAAGATAGGCCTGTAGTGATATAAATTTCCCTCTAATTACTCTTTTCACTGTGTCCCAATAATTCTAATATGTTGTATTTTCATTGTCATTAGTTTCTATATCTTTTTAATCTCATCTTTTATTTGTTCCTTTATCCAGTCATTTTTTAAATAATGTTTAATTTCCATGTATATTTGTTTTTTTCTGCTTTCCTTTTACAGTTGATCTCCAGTTTCAAAGCTTTGTGGTCTGAGAATACACTTGGTATGATTTTGATCTTCTTGAATTTGCTGAGGCTACTTTTGTGTCCCAGCATATGGTCTATCCTTGAGAATGTTCCATGTGCATTAGAAAAGAAGGTATAGTCTCTTTTTGCTAGATGAAGTGTCCTGTAAATGTCAATTATGTCCAATTGCTGCAATGTGTCATTTAGAGCTGTTATTTCCTTATTTATTTTCTGTTTGGATGATCTGTCCATGGCTGTTAGTGCAGTGTTTAATTCTCCCACAATGATTAATGTTTTTGCCAGTTTCTCCTTTCATATCTGTTAGTAGTTTCTTTGTATATTTTGGTGCATCCTGGTTGAAACCATATATATTAATTAGTGTTAACTCTTCTTGTTGTTGCATTGTGCCTTTCATCTTTATGTAATGTCCATCTTTGTCTTTTACTATCAATTTTAACCTGAAGTTTATTGCATCACATATCAGTATGGCAAATCCTGCTTTTCTCTGGTTAACATTTGCTTGGAATATTGTTTCCCATCCTTTCACTCTGAGTCTGTGTTTGTCCTTATGGCTGAGGTGTGTCTCTTGGAGATAGCATATGGATCAATTTTGTTCTGCTACTCTGTGTCTTTTTATTGGTGAGTTCAATCCATTAACATTGAGGGTGATGACTGATAGGTGAGGATTTCCTGTGGCCATTACTTATTTTTTTGTTTGATGTTGTTTTATATTTGTTTCTTTCTTGTTGCCCCAACTTTGTTGCATTTTCCTGATGTTTTGTTTCAGGTCGAAGAGCCTCCTTCAGTATTTCTTGAAGTGCTGGCTTTGTGCTGGCATATTCCCTCAGCTTCTGAGTGTCTGAGAAGGTCTTTATTCCACTTTCATTCTGAAAGATAATTTTGCTGGATAATTTATTCTTGGCTGTAAGTTTCTCTCTTTTAAAGTTTTGAATATTGGATTCCACTCTTTCCAGGCTTGCAGAGTTTCTCCTGAGAATTCTGATGCCAGCCTGATAGGTTTTCCTCTAAAGGTTGTAGTTCTTTTTTTCCTGACTGCCTTGAGAATTGTCTCTTTGTCTTTAGTTTTGGACATCTTTAGTACCATGTGTCTTGGAGAAGATCTCCTAGTGTTCAGGTATCTAGGAGACCTGTTTTCTTCTTCAACTTGGAGTGCATGATCTTTCCATAGGTTTAGAAAGTTCTCATCTATTTGTTTGAGTATGTTCTCTGTAGAATGCTCTGCTCCTTCTTCTAATCCTATTATCCTGATGTTGTTTTGTCTCATGGAATCAGATAGTTTTTGCAGAGTTCTTTCAATCCTTTTGGTTCTATATTCCCTCTCTTCCTCTTTCTGAGCTGTTTCCATGTTCTGATCTTCAATATCACTAATTCTTTCCTCCATCTGGGCCTTGTTTCCTATGGCATTTATTTCATTTCTCACTTCTTTTGTTGTAATATTTCTCTCTCACATTTCCATCTCTATCTTCCTTATGTTTTGAATTTTTTTGTTAAAGTGTTCCTTTTGTTCACGGAGTTCCTGTTTTAGGTCGTTCATCTCAGCTATGGTGTTCTGCCAGTATGTTTTCCTTTCTCTCAGAGTCTTTAAAGTGGCTACTTTAAATTCTCTGTCGCTTAGTTCAGAAACTTTTAGGTCTATGAAGTTGTCTTCTGGATAAATGTCATGTTCTTTCTGAGCAGTTTTAGTTTTTAAGGAATTCATACTCTCTGCTGGGTTCTTCCTCTTTGACTTGAAGGACATTATGTTCAGCAGGACCCAGGAGCCCAGATTAGTACTTTTCTGGTGTTTTCCTATAGGGCAGACACTAGGTGGGACTGGGGGTCAAGTTTTGAGAGAGAGGAAAGTTGTTTATTTCTTATTTCTGGTCTCCTGCTACGTTTGGAGGCGGTGCACATCTATCTGTGGTCCCCCTGCTTCTTGCTGTTAGTTAGTTGGTTGGGAAAGCTATAGCAGAGGGAAGAGGCCAACAAAAAGTTTTCCGGGGCAGCTCCACCTTCTGCCCTATGCTAGAGAAGCTGGGTGATGTTGGCCAAGACTGCTCCTGTTGGCTGAGGTGATTGCTATCAAATCTGCCTTTCTTTCCCGGCCTGCTTCAGCAACCAACTGTTGGGGCAGAGTCTGCAGGCTTGCACTGTTGTAGGACCAAGGGGCGTGTGAGCAGGCATGTGCACCACAAGTCCAAAGCAGTGGGCCTGACCTCAGGTGATATGAAGGCAAATGTCCATCTTTGTTTCTTGTTATCTTTTTTAGCTTGAAGTATGTTTCATCAGCTATAAGTACAACTGCACCCACTTCTCTTTGGATGCCCTTTTCTTGGAGTATCATTTTCCACCCTTTCACTTTGAGTCTTTTTATATGTCCTTGCAACTGAGATGTGTCTTTTGAAGGCAGAATATGGTTGGGATTTGTTTTTTTATTTCATCTTCTACTCGGTGCCTTGTTATTGGTGAGTTCAGTCCACTTAATTTTAGGGTCATTATTGATACAGGAGAATTTTCTATAGCCATTTTATATTTTGTTTTCTGGTAGCTCAATGTCATCGTTGTTTCTTTGCCTTTGTTTTTTTGTTATTTTAGTTTGTTGGTATTCTATAATTTTTTTCCTGTTTTATATTTTTATGTTATGTATCTCAGTTCTGGGGTTTTTTGAGCATTGCCATTAAGTTTATGCAAAAGAAACTTTCATATATACAGTAGTCCTTTTTTATTGACATTCATCTAACTCCATTGTTCTTTGCAAATTCAGACCTTTGCCCCCTCCCCTTTTATGTTTCTGGTATCAGATTATCCCTATTTATGCTGTCAGTGCATTTCTGAGTTGCAGTAGCAAATTGTTTTCTTCTTCTCTTTCTTTTTTTGTTTTTATCTACTTTACCCTTAATGTAATATTTAAGTGTATAGTGTCCTTTTCTGTGTAGGGTTTGCCATTTTCTGTTTGTCTGTTAGTAATCTTATCCATAGTTTTGTATAATTTTGTCTTTTTGTTTCAGGTAGAATAATTTCCTTCAGTATTTTCTATAATGCAGGCCTTGTGGTGGAAAATTCTCCTAGTTTCTGTATATCTGAAAATGTTTTTATTCATTCTTCATATCTAAAATATAACTTTGCTAGATATATTATTCTTGGTTGGTAATTTCTCTCTTTCAATAGTTTGAGTGTTTGATTTCACTCTATCCAGGCTTTTAAAATTTCTGCTGAAAATTTTGATAATAATTTAATGGGTTTTTCTTTGTAGATTACTGTCTCTTTTTCCCCTGGCTGCCTTGAGAGTTCTTTCTTTGTCGTTATTTTTTGTCAGTTTCAATATAATATACCTTGGAGAAGATATGTTGGCATTGAAATAATTTTGTTTGAATAGGCACTTCTCCTCTCTCCTCTTTTTCTTTCATACCCATTATTCTTATATTGCTCTTTCTGATGGAATGAGATAGTTCTTGAAGAGTTCTTTCATTTCTCTCTTGTCTCTTTTGTCTTCCATTTGCATCATTTCCAGATTTCTATCTTTGCTGTCACAAATTCTTTTCTTTATTTGGTCAGCTCTATTTTCAAAGCTTGCTATTTCATTTTCTATTCATTCATTTGTTTTTTATTTTTATATTGAATTATTCAGTTCCAAAGTTCCTATTTGGTTCTTTTTAAAAATTTCAACCTCTTTGGTGAAGTATTCACTGGTTTTATTTCTAAGTTTATTAAACTGTCTATCTTGAGTTTTCTTGCATCTTGAGTTTTTCAGAACTCCAATCTTGAACTCTCTGTTATTTAAGTCACATATTTTGTTTAAATCATGTATTTCCATGTAATTAAGTTTATTTTCTGGAGCTTTTTCATTTTCTTTTTGAGTTGCCTTGTTTCCTTGTTTATTCATTATAATTGATGAGTTGTTTTTCTTCCAGGGAATCCATGGGAATGAATTTGATTTGCCATGTTATGATGTCATTTTCCTTTTTTTTTTCCATGACAAATAAAGAGGTTTATTAGTTTCATTGTTTTTTAAAGAACAGTGTTGTTTTTATTTATTTTTAATTATTGTCTACTTAATATTTTCTTAATTTCTGCTCCTATCTTTATTATTTTGTTGAATTTGATAATTTTCTAGCTTCATAAGGTTAGGTTATTAATTCTAAATATATTTTTACTTTACCTACTGTATACATTTAAACTTAAACACTTCCATTTGAACAGTACTTTAAATACATCTCTCTCATTTGACATATTTATATTTTCGATGAATTAAAAATGCTTTGTAATTTCTCTTTTTATTTTTTTACCCATAGGTCATTGGATTTTATGCTGTTTAATTTGAAATGTCTAATTCCTAAGTTTCTCAGGAAATCTTTCTGGCATATCTTCCTTGAATAAATACCAAATCTGCTTATTTCTCATGCTGAAAATCCATTGATTTTAATGTTTAGAAAGTTGAGAAAACATTCTTTTAGTTTCTCATCACATTTTCCTTGCTACAAAATTATCAAAGTTTATCAATTTATAATTTTTATTATCTAGACCCATCAGTAGTACTACATTCAAACCAAATGAGATTAAACAAATTTAATTTGTTTAAAGTATTATAATTCCTCTTCCTATCACTATATTAATTTCTTATAGGTTATATTATTCTTTTTGTTATTAGTATTTAGTTAGTACTTTTTAGATTAAAAAGACAAAGCAGATCTTTGGTACTCATCAAACATGCACTCTAACCTTTTTCTTCATTTATATTTCTTTTTTAAAAATAATTGTAATATATTAGCAAGTTTAACTTTTTGCGATCTTTAGTCCTTTTTATATTATTGCTTTATCTGCATTGTACTCAATTTTATCAGTCTTTTAATCAAGTTACCTTGATTATGTAAGAGTATTTAAAATTTGAAATGATTAAACTTTTCTCTGTACAAATCAGTCAATTTCTCAAGGTGTCTCCTTATTTTCTCATAGAGGTCATATGAGATAATGCTGTCATAATTGCTTATTGGAGACATTTTCAGCTCTCAAGTTATATTTTAGAGTTTAATCTGAGAATTACTATAACTGTACAGATTTCTCTTCACCTTTATAACAAGGGGGATCATGATGTAATAAAATGTTATAGTTTTTTGTTTCAGAGGGAGTTTAATATATACCTCCACTACTTTCTACAAGTTTACTTCTTTGAGTTTAAATTTCCTCTCCTATAAATAAAAGTGATTCCTAAAGAAATTTCTAGAGAAAATATCTATAAATTAACACATTATATACAACTTCGGGGTTATAGAAACCAATAGAATACAGTTAGCATTTCACATGTATAAACTTAAGATACTTTTATCAGAGTAATTCAGGTACAAAGTAAATATGAGGATGAGAAATTACATTAATGTATATAGAAAGTGTGGCCTATTTGGAGTGAAAACATTTTAAGTAAGTCAATTATTCATAAATTACCAAGGAGTAACTATTTGGTCTGGATGTAAATCTGTTGTTAATTGGCAAATGTTATAGTACTGTAACTTACTCTAATGAAAAACCTCTGTGGGAAGACTTTAATGACATAATCATTCTTTCCAATAAAATAACAATTAGTTGTCTGGTATTGTGCTAATTGTTATTAACATAGGTTATTGATAGATAAGTATTGAGTCACTTCAGGAAAAATTTTATGTTACAAGACTTCACACATAGCTAACTAATGAACTTATGCTGAAAAGAATATTTAATATAAATTTTTCTAAGCTTTTTTAAAAAAATTAACAGACTTTATTTTTGAACAGTTTTAGATTTACAGAAAAAAACTGAAATAATAGTATAGAGAGTTTTAATGTACCCTCCTAACTTTCTTATAGAAAGATTTTCTTGTTACTCACATATTGCCTTAGTATGGTGCATTTGTTATAATTAATGAACCAAGTCAATATATTATTATTGACTAAAGATCATAGTTTACATTAATGTTCACTCTTTGTATTGAGTGGTTCTATGGGTTTTGAAAAAATGCATAGTGTAATGGGTTCATTATTATAATATTACATAGAATAGTTTTATTACCCTAAAATCTACTGTACTCAATGTATCCATTCCTTCTCCCCCCGTGAAATTGTTAACCTTTATTCTCTTTACAATATCTATAGTTTTACATTTTCCAGAATGTCATATAGTTGTTTTTTTCCAGAATAGTAATACTTTGCAGACTATCTTTTTTCACTTATAAATATAAATTTAAGAAATTTCCATGTCTTTTTGTGACTTGACAGATCATTTCTTTTAATAATGTTCTGTTGTACAGATGTACCAAATTTTAGTTATTCATCCACCTGTTGAAGGCCTCCTTAGTTGCTTCCAATTTTTCACAATTATGAGTAAAGCTGCTATAAAAATTTTGTGTGCAGGGTGTTTTGGACACGGGTTTTCAGCACACTTGAAAAAATAGGTAGGAGAGACATTGTTGGATTGTATGGTAAGAAAATGTTAAGTTTTGTAAGCCACTGTCAAACTATATTTGAAAGTGGTTATTCCATTTGTATTTCCACTAGCAATGAATCTGTTGCTCCACATTTTCACCAGCATTTGGTATTGTCACATTTTTTTTTTGCCATTCTGATGAGTGTGTATTTGTAACTTAATTGTTATATTTTTCATTTTCCACATAATCTGTGATGTTGAACATCTTATCATATGATTATTGCACATCTGTATATCTTCTTGGTGAGGCATTTGTTAGAATCTTTTTTCTTTATCTTATTTTTTAATGTTGAGTTTTAAGAGTTTATCACATAATTTAGATATAAGTCCTTCATTAGATATGTGGTTTGCAAATATTTTCTCCCAGTTGTTGACTTGTCTTATTATTTTCTGTGAATTATCGTTTGACAGAGCACTCATCCTTAATTTTTAAAAAGTGTTACTTATTAACCTATGGTTTTCATAGATCTTCCTTTGGTGCTATATTTTAAAACTATTCCTCAAACCTAAGGTCACCTATATTGACATCTATGTTATTTCTTCTTTTTTATTGTTAGACTTATTGGGGTGATATTTGTTAGCAAGAATTACATGAGTTTCAGGTGTACAATTCTACACCACATTGTCAAATTGTTGTATAAGTTCAACACCTAGTGTGAGTTCTCTTTTCATCATCATATATTTAACTTCCTCTCCCACCCCATCCCCCTTCTCCTATCCCCTCCCCACTTGTACCCAAATAAACATTAAACTATTGATTGTGTCCATATAGTTTTTGGTTTCCTTGTCTGGCTCATTTTGCTTAGCATGATGATCTCCATGTAAATGGTAGTATTTAATCTTCTCTTATAGCTGAATAATATTCCATTGTGTATATGTACCACAGCTTCTTTATCCAGTCATCTGTCATAGGGCACTTTGGTTGTTTCCATGATTTGGCCACTGTGAACAGTGATGCAATGAACATTGGGGTATGTAAGTCTTTGCGGACTAAGGTTTTCAAGTTTTTTTGGTAGATCCACAGAAGAGGGATTGCTGGGTCATATGGTAATGCCATTACCAATTTTATGAGGAACCTACACATTGTTTTCCATAGAGGCTGTACAGGTTTGCACTCCTGCCAGCAATGTGCAAGAGTTCTTTTTTCTCCACATCCTCTCCAGCACTTGTTCTTCCTTGTCTTGTTGATAATAGCCATTCTCACAGGTGTGAAGTGGTATCCCATTGTGGTTTTTATTTGCATTTCCCTGATAGCTAATGAGGATGAGCATTTTTTTCATATGCCTGCTGGCCATTTGTATTTCTTCATGGGAGAAGTGTCTGTTTAGTTCATCTGCCCACTTTTTAATTGGGTTGTTTGTTTTACTGTTGTTAAGTTGTATTAGTTCTTTATATATTTTAGATATTAGCCCCTTATCAGAGGTGGTGGTTGCAAATATTTTCTCCCATTCAGTTGGCCGTTTCTTTGCTTTGTTGATGGTTTCTTTTGCTGTGCAGAAACTTTTTAGTTTCATATAGTCCCATTCATTTATTTTTGCTTTTGCTTCCCTTGCCTTTGAGATCAGGTTCGTGAAGTCTTCCTTGAGCCTTAGGTCTATAAGATTAGTACCTATGTTTTCTTCTGTATAGCTTATTGTTCCAGGCCTTATATGAAAGTCTTTAATCAATTTTGAATTAATTTTTGTATATGGTCAGTGTTCACAGCTCAGGTTCATTCTTTTGCATATGGTTTTCCATCTTTCCCAGCACCACCTACTGAAGAGGCTATCTTTTCTCCATTGCATATGTTTTGCTCCTATATAAGAAATTATTTCTTCATAAATTTGTGGATTTATTTCTGGGTTTTTAGTTGTGTTCCATTGGTCTATGTGTCTGATTTTCTGCCAATACCGAGTTGTTTTGACTATTGATACTTTGTAATATAAATTGAAGTCAGGGTGTGTAATACCACAAGTTTTATTCTTTTTATGTAATATTTCTTTGGCAATTTGAGGTCTTTTATGATTCCATATAAATCTGATAATTCTTGTATCTATTTTGTGAAAGTATGATTGTGGGATTTTGATTGGTATTGCATTAAATCTGTAGATTACTTTGGGTAAAATGACTATTTTAACAATGTTAATTCTTCCTATCGATGAACAGGGGATATTTTTCCATTTCTTTGTGTCTGCTTCAATTTCTTTCAAAAGTGTCTTATAGTTTTTCATGTATAAGCCTGACACATTCTTTGTTAATTCCCACGTATTTCATTCTTTTTGTTGTGATAACAAAAGGAATTGGCTCCCTCATTTCTTTTTCTGAGGATTTATTATTTGTATATAGGAATACTGTTGATTTTTGTACATTGATTTTGTATCCTGTGACTTTACTGTATTCATTTATTGTTTCTAATAGTTTCCTGGTGGAATCTTTGGAATTTTCTATATAAGGGATTATGTCATCTGTAAATAGTGACAATTTGACTTCTTCTTTCCCAGTTTGGATACCTTTGATTTCTTTCTCTTGCCCAATTGCTGTGGCTAAAACTTCCAGTACTATATCGAATAGCAACAGTGACAGGGGGCATTTCCGTCACGTTCCTGATTTTAGGAGAATAGGCTTCAGCTTTTTCTTATTCGGTAAGATGTTAGCTGAGGGTTTGTCATATATGGCCTTTATTATGTTGAGATACTTCACTTCTATACCTACTTTATTTAGTGTTTTGATCATAAACAGATGTTGTATCTTGTTGAAAGCTTCTTCTGCATCAATGATCATATGGTCTTTATCTTTTATTTTGTTTATGTGGTGTATCACGTTGATTGATTTTTGTATGTTGAACCATCCTTGTGTTCCTGGAATGAATCCCAGTTAATCATGATGTATAATCTTTTTGATGCATTGTTGTACTCCAATTGCTAATATTTGTTTAGGATTTTTGCATCTGTGTTCATCAGAGATATTGGTCTATAGTTTTCATTTGTTGTGTTGTCCTTACCGGGCTTTGGAATTAGGGTTATGTTGGCCTCATAAAATGAGTTAGGAAGTATTGCTTCCTCTTCAATTTTTTGGAAGAATCTGAGGTGGGCAGATGTTAATTGCTCTTTGAATGCTTGGTAGAACTCATTGGTGAAACCATCTGGTCCAGAACTTTTGCCTTTAGGGAGATTATGGATAGTTATTTCAATCTCTTTTGTATTGATTGGTCTATTTAGATTATCCAGTTCTTGGTTCAGTCTAGGTAGGCTATAAGTTTGTAGAAGCTTGTCCATTTCTTCTAGGTTGTTACATTTAGTGGCCTAAAACCCTTCATAATATTTTCTTATAATCCTTTGTATTTCTGTGGTATCAGTGGTAATTTCTCCCCTTTTATTTCTAATTTTGGATATTTGTGTCCTTTCCTTTCGTCCTTTGATTAGTATAGCCAGGGGTTTGTCAATTTTGTTGACTTTCTCAAAGAAGCAGCTCTTTGTAATATTAATTTTTTCTCTAGTCCTTCTGTTCTCTAATTGGTTGAATTTTTAGTATTTCTTTCCTTCTGCTGACTTTGGGTTTTGTCTGCTCTTCTTTTTCTAGTTCTTTAAGATGGGATGTTGTGGTGTTTACTTGTGATTTTTCTTGTTTTTTAAGATAGGCCTGTAATGATATAAATTCCCTTCTTATTACTGCTTTCACTGTGTCCCAATAGTTTTGATATGTTTTATTTTCATTGCCATTAGTTTCTATATATTTTTAATGTCTTCTTTTATTTTTTGTTTTATCAAGGCATTTTTAAAATAAGGTGTTGTTTAATCTCATGTATGTGTGAGTTTTTCTGCTTTCTTTTTACAGTTGATCTCTAATTTCAAAGCTTTGTTGTCTGAGAATACACCTGGTATGATTTTGACCTTCTTGAATTTGCTGAGGCTACATTTATGTCCCTCCACGTGGTCTATCCTTGAGAATGTTCCATGTGCACTAGAAAAGAAGGAATAGTCTTTTTTTGCTGGATGAAATGTCCTATAAATGTCAGTTATGTCCAATTGCCATAATATGTCTTACAGGGCTGATATTTTCTTATTTATTTTATGTTTGTATGATCTGCCCATGGCTGTTAAGGGGGTGTTTAAGTCTCCCACAATGATTGTGCTTTTGTCAGTTTCACTTTTCAGGTCTGTTAATAGTTGTTTTGTATATATTGGTGGTTCCTGTTTGGAAGCATATATTATTAATTAGTGTCAAGTCTTCTTGTTGTTAGAGTGTGCCTTTTATCATTATATAATGTCCATCCTTGTCTTTTACTATCTTTTTTAACCTGAAGTTTATTTTATCAGATATCAGTATGGCAACTCCTGCTTTTCTCTGGTTACCATTTGCTTGGAGTATTGTTTCCCATCCTTTCACTCTGAGTCTGTGTTTGTCCTTATGGCTGAGGTGTGTCTCTTGGAGACAGCATATGGATTGGTTTTGTCTTTTAATCCAAACTGCTGCTCTGTGTCTTTTTATTGGTGAGTTCAGACCATTAACATAGAGTGATGATCAATACGTGAGGATTTCCTGTGGCCATTACTTTTTTGTTGTTGCTTTATTTTTGTTTCTTTCTTGTTGCCCCAACTCTATTGTATTTGTCCTGATGTTTTGTTACAGGTCAAAGATCCTCCTTCAGCATTTCTTGGAGTGCTGGCCTTGTGCTGGGAAATTCCCTCAGCTTCTGTGTGTCTTTATTCCATCTTCATATCTGAAAGATAATTTTGCTGCATAATTTATTCTTGGCTGGAATGTTCTCTCTTTTAAAGTTTTGAATACTTGCTCCTGGCTTGTAGAGTTTTTGCTGAGAAATCTGATGCCAGCCTGATGGGTTTTCCCCTATGTGAGAAAAAACCTAAAGGTTATAGATCATTTTTCCCTGACTGCCTTGAGAATTGTCTATTTGTCTTTCCCTCTTTAGTACAATGTGTCTTGGAGAAGATCTGCTAGAGTCCAGGTATCTAGGATACCTATTTTCATCTTGAATTTGGGGTTTCAGATCTGTCCAAAGGTTTGGAAAGTTCTCATCTACTATTTTTTGGGATACGTTCTCTGTAGAGTGCTCTGCTCCTTCTTCTAATCCTATTATCCTGATGTTTTGTCTCATGGAGTCAGGTAGTTCTTTCAGAGTTCTTTCAACTCTTTTGGTTCTATATTCTGTCTTCCTCTTTCTGAGATGTGTCCACATTCTGATCTTTGATATAACTAATTCTTTCCTTTGTCCAGTGGGCGGTTGGCCTTGTTTCCTGTGGCAGTTATTTCGTTTCTCACTTCTTTTATTGTATTATTTATCTCTCAATTTTCTATCTCAATTTTCTTAATGTTTTGAATTTCTTTGTTACATTGTTCCTTTCGTTCATGGATTCCCTTTCTTAGGTCTTTCACCTTGGCTATGGTGTTCTGCCAATATGTTTTCATTTCTCCCAGAGCCTTTAGAACAGCTACTTTAAATTCTCTGTCACTTAGTTCAGAAGTTTCTAGGTCTATGAGACCCTCTTCTGGATATTTTTCTTCTTTCTGAGCAGTTTAGATACTAAGGAATTCATACTGTCTGCTGGGCTCTTCCTCTTTGGCAAGAGGGCATTATGTTCAGCAGAGCCCAGGAGCCCTGTTTGTTATTTTTGTGGTACCTTGCTGTAAGGCAGACAGTATGTGGCACTGGGGACCAAGTTTTGGGAGAGAGGAGAGGTGTTTAGGCCTTATCTCTGGTCTCCGGCCAAGTTTGGAGGTGGGGCACATCTGTCCAGTGTCCCTCTGCTTCCTCTAGTTTGTTGGGAGGCTGTAGGAGAGGGGAGAGGCCAATAAAAAGTGCACTGGGGCAGCTCTACCTCCTGCCCCATGCTGGGGAAGCTGGGAGATGTGGGTCAAAGCTGCTCTTGCTTGCTGGGGAAAATGCTAGGAAATGTGCATTTTTTCCTGGGCCTAATCCAGTGAGGAGCTGTTCGGGGTGGAGTCTGCAGGCTCACACTGTGTGTGGGCGCCGGGCACGCACAAACCAAAAGTCTAAAGCTGTGGACCTGATGTCATGGGTTGCACGAAGGCAGCCGGCTTGCCCGCACCATGGGCCAGGAACCGCGGCCTTGCAGAGGAGCCATGCACTTGTGTGCTGTGGGCTACGAGGGCACCAGAAGGCCAGGTGCTGTCTCTGGTGCCCTACATTGGCCTGTGACTATTCAGAGTGCTCACTCAGCCCTCTTGCTACTCAACAACTTCAGAGGCTGACCCCCAAGCTCTGTCCCCAAAATGCTGCTCTAAGGCCCAGCAACCCCACAGTCTCCCACAGTTCTGCCACTTTGACTGGGTTTCACTCTTGTCACCTCTTGGTCTCCTGTCTCCCATGCACTGTCCTGGATAGTCAGCAGTGATGGGGTCCTGTTGCCATTCATCTCTGCTCCCTCCCGTCTCTCCTGCTGCCCCCTGCTCGCCAGCCTTCATGTATTTTCTTGCAATGCGTGGATATCTCAGTTGTCATTGTGTCACTCAGGGTCCTCTTTCTTGGCTCCTGGATGCCCGTTCAATTGTGTTTTCTGGGAGAGGCTTTAGAGACCTCCTCCCCAGTTGCCATCTTGCCCTCTCTTGACTCCTACGTAATTTCTAATAGTTTAATAACTTTGCATTTTACATGCAGTTTTATGATTTAATTTTTGGAAAAGCTGTTTTTTGTATTATAACCTCCTCAGAAACTTTCTGGGTGTAATCTGAGAAAAGAATACTTTTTTCCCCACATAATTGCATGAAGCAATTCCAATTTTACATTTAAAATATTAAGGAAATAAACTTATAGGACTAATCTGAAATTATAGGCCACAATTCAGCAACATATGAAGAAGCTATATCCAAATTAGATTTACACAAGGGATACAGGGGTAGCACCCTTAGAAAATTAATTTAATATATTAGCAGATTAAAAGAGAGAAGCCATAGTATAATTTTAATAGATGCAGAAAAAGAGATTTTAAAATGTCACCTATTTATTAATTTTTTAAATATAGAAAACATAGGATGGCCTATTCTTAATTGGTGCAGCCTAAAAATAAAAGGAACTTTTAGCACTATCCTGTGTGCTGGTTGTTTTAATGCTTAAAATAAGAAAATAAACAAATTTGCCAACACTCATTTCTTTTCATCAACATTGTATTGCTGGTTCTAATCAGTTCAGTAAGGTAACTAAGAGATATAAAAAACATAAAGATTAACAGAGAAAAAACAAAATTTTTATTACTTACAATTATTATGATTGTCTATAAAAAAGCACTTCAGTAAAAATAATTTTTTAGAAAGGGTAGCAAATTGTCTGGATATGTGAAATAAATAGAATTTCTATACATCAATAACAAAAATTATGCTAAGTGCCATACATCTTTATTGCTAATTTTATGTTTTGCAAATTAACACTTTTGAGGAAAATATGTAAAACCTCTAAAAAATTTTTTAAAACTTTATAGAAAACATTGAAGATAATTAAAATATTGACTTCTATTTTATCTCAATTTTCTTCAAATAGATCATTATCCTTGTATATGATTATTTATAATAAAAGTAGAAGCAGGATACTTTCATGAGATATGATAAAATATATGTACATCTGGGACCCAAGATCTGCATGAAAAAGAACAGGGAAGGTGAATTTTCCTACAGATACTAAGATTCATTACTAAGATATGGTGTTTCACATAGTGAGTTTGTGTTATAAATATATAAATTTATGTGTTTTTATAAAAAGTAGGAGACATATATATTTACATGTAAAATTAGGATATATATAAAAATTTATATGAGTATATAAATTGACAAATGGATTGGAGGAGAAAGCCCAAATTATGTGTTTGTATATGTTTGTATACACATGGGTATGTGTGTGTGTGTATGGAAAATTGATATATAGCAGTTCTGATATTCCTGTATACTGTGGAAAAATGAATATATTCTATGACAATTATCTATCCAGAAAAGACAAAATTGGATTCTTAATTTATAATAACCATTTTAAATCACAAGTGAATTTATATCTTCATATATGATAAGCTCTTTAAAGTTGGGAATTTGATAATATTAAAATTAATAAATTTATCAAAATATATAATGAAATGTAAAATTATAATTCTGCTAGCAACACATATAAGAGTTGTCTCAGACATTCAGATATTAAATCTATTCTTTGAATAGAG
The DNA here is from genome assembly GCA_004026885.1 of Lyroderma lyra. Taxonomy (NCBI): domain Eukaryota; kingdom Metazoa; phylum Chordata; class Mammalia; order Chiroptera; family Megadermatidae; genus Lyroderma; species Lyroderma lyra. The sequence continues at coordinate 17,282 of PVJL010001828.1, forward strand.
TTCTACCTGTATTTCTGTGTCACACATAACTTAGAAAACTTGCATTTCCTAAAGAGAAAAGTCATTCTATTCAATCAATAATCAGGTTCAGGGTTTTTTTTAATATTGATACTATAAAAAATTAGTTCAACAACTTAAGTAAAACATTGTATGAAATATATTATTTTAAATATCATTTTTGGAACTAAATAGAAAACATTGGTCAATGTTGGAATAGAAAAAGCAAGTTAACATTGATTAGTATCAGTGTTGTAATTAGATTATGAAATATTTTTAGAAATGCACCCCAATTTCTTTTATTAAACAGTCATTGTGAGATTAATAATGATTTAAATTTTACCTAGTTTTCTACTGTTATAAGTAGAAAAGTAGAATTATTTGAAGTAGATATATAAGCTTAAAATCCTGTTTTCAAAAGATAGTTTAAAATAAATAAATGATATATTTTCATATATTACTGTTACATGAATACTATGAATTTGTGTTCTCATTCATTTGTTCTGGGTATACGATGCAAGAATTTATATTTTTACAAAACTCACAATGCATAACCAGAACAGGTAAGAGTGGAGAAAATGTTTGGAGCACAAGCCCTGACAAGATCTTTATTTCTACCAATGACTTAATCCCACTAGTTGATAAAATTAAAACTCTTTTTGAATGTTTAATAAGGTCTTTAGGAGTTTGTGCAAAGAAGTAAAGATATGTAATATCTTTTAATGAGCCAGTGCAACTTCTTACTTCTGACTGGAAGGGGAATATGGAAAGAGATGATTAAAGAAAAGCCAGACCCTTTGAACCGTTTGAAATTTAGTAGGGGATAAGGATAATTTCATACCGTGGACCTCGAGGTCCCAGGAACTGATTAATTCTTCTCACTCTGTTCTTCACATTTGTTGAAGTCCTATTCTTTCTCTTTCTTTCTTTTTTTTTTTTCACATTAATGGAGAGAGAGAGAGCGACTGTCATGTAAGGACATGAAAGGACAGAAGGGGTAGAAAGGAGCCTTTTTTTTTCCTCTCGTGAAGATCTCTCCTATTCTAGCTATGGATTTACAACACTGTTAAACTAGATTCTCCCACGTAGTTTAGTGCTCAACTTAAGATCTCAGACACACAGAAGCTAATTTTCTCTGTCTTTCTTAGGCTATATTCACAAAATACAGCAGCTGTCTCTATGATGGGTCTCACTGAATTTGGGATTCCAAAAATGTAGATGTTATTGACAGAATTTGAAGTTGCAGAGTGAATCAAATATGTGGACCTGCAAATGCTGGCACCAGTTAGGCGTGAAAGATTGAAAAAAAAGTGTGCAATGGGATTATCTGGTACTAACAGAGGTCCTTAAAGGAGGATCTCAAAGCTCCAGAGCATGAATCAAACTGTCCTTTAGTAGAGTTAAAATGAGATAAAATTTGGTTAGGTGGCTAATGCAATGCCCAATAAAAGGACAACAGACAGCATGACTTGTCCTGAGAATGCCATACTGAAAGTCTTAATTATGCATGTTTCATTCTCTGGGGAAAGGGAAGAAAATCTAGAATGAAGCATATTTTTTTGTTATGTTTTCTTGAAAATAGCAAACAGCCTCAGGATAAAGCATGAAGTTTTTTCTCCCACATGTCATGGACCAAATAGTGTCCATGCATGTAGATAATGGACATGCTGGTTGAGAAAATCTGTGTACATGAAGAACCTGGTCCATACTTTGATTAAATGATGTCTATCAAACAGATGCTGGAGTCTCCAGTTATGGAGGTCTATTATTTTCTGGGGGGCTGGTGTAGACAGAGTGCTATTTATTTTATTTGATATTTTCAATTTTTTTATATTGAAATTATATTCCCAAAACATAAAAGAGAAATAACAGCACAACTCCATTTATGGTCTCTTTTTATGACAAGATTATGGCAATATTTTAGTCTATCAAACATAACTGTTGACCTTTATTCCTGAAATCAAAATGGAATTTTATAAGATGTAATTGCCAAAAAATTGACTTTTTGCTCCTATACAAATGTTCAGACCTTCACACCCTTTTCCCCTGAATCTTTAATAGTCTTCATCAGTCTAACATGCTCATTCTAAAACGGCAATGGGATTCTGTCAGGCAACATGGCAAAATGTAACATTTTTGTTAAACTCTGGCCATACCAAGTATAGCAGTGTGTTACACACTGAATGTGTGTTCCCCCATGTTGACTGTTGAAATCCTAACCCCTAATGTTATGATATTAGGAGGTGATTTGGTCATGAGGGGAGAGTGGGATTAGTGTCCTTATTAAAGATACCTCAGGGAATTCTCTCACCTTCTTTCTGCCATGTGAAGACAGAAAGAAAAGTTGGTAGTCTGCAACCTGGGAGAGGGTTCTTACCAGAACCTGACCATGACAGCACCGTGATCTTGGACATCTAACCTCCAGAACTGGGAGACATAAATTTCTGTTGTTTATAAGCCACTCAGTCTGTGGTAATTTGTTATAGAATCCCAAACTGATGAAGATCCTGGGAAACATGGATCATTTAGTGTTCCCACATCCTGTAGCTATAGCCAAAAATCCTATTTCTTCAGCATTCATGGCTATAATCACAATGTCAGGTACGTGGTCTAGAACAGCGGTTCTCAACCTGTGGGTCGTGACCCCTTTGGGGGTCGAACGACCCTTCCACAGGGGTCACCTAAGACGATCGGAAAACACATATTTCCAATGGTCTTACGAACCAAGACACCACTGCTCCTGATCCATCTCCAGGTGGGTCTGCCCACATGTAGATACGCCCACATACAAGTACCCGGAGTGATGACATCATTGTGCCAACCCCATCACATACACCCTGTACAAATACAGGTGTATGTGACAGGGTTGGAGCCATAATATACTCATGCGGACAAGTCACACATGTGTAGAGAGCAGCTACTGTGTAGAAAGCAGCTGCTGTGTTGAAAGCAGCTACACCATGCTTCAAGACAAAATTTCATTTATTTGTAATTAGAAAATAAATATTTCACAACATATAATTACATATTGTTTTTGTGATTAATCACTATGCTTTAATTATGCTCAATTTGTAACAATGAAAATACATCCTGCATATCAGATATTTACATTACAATTCATAACAGTAGCAAAATTACAGTTATGAGGTAGCAATGAAAATAATTTTATGGTTGGGGGTCACCACAACATGAGGAACTGTATTAAAAGTTCACGGCATTAGGAAGGTTGAGAACCACTGGTCTAGAAAGATATATGGTCTAGGAAGGGCAAAATCTATGCAACGTCTGCTACTCATTGACTGCCAAAGAGTTATGTTTACTTGGTACTGACGTTATTAAGAAACAAACTGCTGGTTCAGTGTTCTGCATCTTACCTTTATTTAGACATATGGACAATCAGGGTTAGGCTCAGAGTGGCTATGCATTGTAGATAGCACCATCCTATGAAAGAACAAGAATAGATTCTTAGCATATGTGTTACTCTCAGAAAATTCTATTTCTTGGTATCAATAAGTATAGCACCATTAATTACACGTAATTGCAGTATTATCTGTTTTAAGAAACAGTTAATTACTTTGCTAATGAACTGGATTCTTTCCCAAGGTTTCTAGTTTCTTATTGCCAGTCCACTATGTTATTCAGCACTCATTGCTTAAGGAATGATAATGAGAAAAAAACAAAAATAATAAAATTTGGAGATGACTTGATATACTGTGGTAATTTCCCACACCATCACTTACGAGATGATTTTTTTTCCCTCTCAATCAATCAAGACTCACCATTACAGCCATTCATTTTCAAGGCACTCACAGTTAATTTTCATCCAGAGAGCTCTCCTTATTAATTTTTTAAAGAAACCAAGATATCTATGTTGATCAGTATTTTGCCTTTTCTTGACTGTTATTAACATCAATATAAAAGTGCATGAGCTGTAAAATCCTGAGGTTAAGATTAAGCAGATATTAGAAGTGTACCTTCTGGCCTAAAGTAAAAGACTCATAGAGCAAATTACTCTCCTGCATATTACTGCTTAGTGGTTCAAGAGTAGTTTTTTTTACTATTTTATAAGTTCACATAAAAAAACCTTCACTCTTATTTTTCATCCTCTGAAGATTTGTACTTCAATTGAATTTTTCTTTTAGTACAGAAGAAAAGATGCACTTTCTGTCTCACAACATTCTCTTTACTGTTTTCCTAGGCATTTTTTTTTAGGAATAAAAATAACATGAGGGGTACTTTGCCTTTTGTATTTTTACTTGATATAGTCAGTTTTCCTGGCTGTTGGCCAAAGACCAAACTATAATTTCAATATGCAGGACAAAGAATGTCAATGTAAAGGTCATGAGATGTCCTAATAAATAATCAAGACCCTTTTCTAAGTCTTTTCATCAGTTTAATGTTGCCATTATTCTAAATGAATGTTTAGATATTCTCTGTTTAACCTTTTCAAGATTTCTAAGTGTAAATCTGCTATTACTTGCTGTCTTGAAGAAATTACATAACCTTAATTTATGTCTGTTCTTAAATGGACCAGTTGTAGGTGAATCGACAGCTTCCCACACTTTATTATGAAACTCTCTTGTACTGTGTAATGGAAATGTGTTGTTTATTAAATAAACCCATTGTCTACATATACTTAGACTTGGAACTGACTTGACTTACTTGATATATGCCTCACATGGATGCTGAAATTATTATACACTTGGTTGCAGAGGACTTACTTGTATACTAAATATTATATGAGCATCATATGTTATCTGCCATAAAAATGAAATACTGTCCTGCTTACCTGATACTATCCTGCTTACCTAAGCTTGCGTCTGCTAATGTGCTGCTATCTTTTGCGTTAACTGAAACTTTATTTTCTGTGAATATATCATACTGATTGTATGTGTTAGTTTCACTAGCAGTTGTAACAATACAGATTCCAAACTGTAAAAAGCCTCAAACACCATGTAAATTTCATTTTCACTCACATACTGGTTAGAATTAGATGGTACTTGTTTTTGTGTAGTTTTCCTTATGGTGATTCAGGGACTCAGTCTACTTCTATACTTTTGTTTCACCATTGTTTAGGGCATCACTGTTCTATAGACCTTTCTGTAATAATAGATACGTTTTATGCCAAGAGTTATGTGCCTTTGGAGCACCTGACATGTGGCCAATGTGGCTGAGGGACTGAATTACAAATGTATTTAATTTTACTTAATTAAAATATAAACAGACACAGGAGGCCAGTGGCTATTATATTGTAGAGCATAAATCTAAAGTCCCATTGCTGCTGTCTGCATATGGCTGGAAGACGGGGTTAGAGGATAGGGAGGAAACAGCCACTTCATAAAAGCCTTGATCTGGAAAAGACATGCATAAATTCTATTCACAATTCATATCCTAGGGCTCAGTAACCTGGACATATTAAATTAAAAAAAGCTGAGATATGTGATCTTGCCATTTGCCCAGGAGGAAGAGGAGAAAAGCCACATAGACTCAGTGAGCAGCTATAATCCCCTTTGGTGCACTGAGCAAAGAAATATAACTGTTAAGTGTGTGAACATAAAAATATAATCAATTTTTGATTAAGTAATTAAAATATCATACAGAAGACCCAAATTTCTCTTTGGTTATATTGGTCACTTCAATATCGACTAGAATTTAACTTTGTTTTATAAATACATATTTTGTGAATAAATCAGGCTTCACCTAAGGCAAGTGAAACTTAAATACGTCTTTCAAACTTCACCTAGTCCTTTCCATCTGGATGTATATTGCTGCTCGTTATATAGTAACAGCTCTTATTACCATAAACGAAGCTGAAAACTGCCTCACTGAATCATGCACATGTCTCTTTTATATGTTTCTTCAGCGCCTTTAGCCTTTCCAGACCAATACTCAATGGCATGGACAACCGTGGTGTTTGCCTAATTTCTCATGCTGCAGCATCTTTCTATTTTTATATTCCTGATTACATCTATGGCTGCCCTGCTTTTTCCCAATCTTATATTATAGCTGACTCTTATCTGATACAAATGCTGACAATCATGCTTACCCAGATATTTGCTTTTCTGACCAGTTGCTATTTAATGGCCTATACTCATCTGAGTTGACCTTACTAACCCCACATATGATTGACTTCCGAACGTCCACACAGTAAGCTGAAGGGCCTTCTGTGGAATTTCATCTTTTAATCTGATATAACTTGGACTCCTATTTTTTTTACAGATTTTCCAAATACATTTAACAAATAGCTGCCAGGGCTTATAGTGACTAGCAGACTGTATCCAAAGTACATATGACAGGATTAGTGTGTATGTGCATAGAAGTATTCTTCCTAAATTTGCATTAATGCATTTCTACCCACTTTGTATTTTTCACTGCCTAGCTTTATTTATCTTCAAGCAGTATTTCATTAGTGACGTGAATAGAACTTCAAAAAAATATGTAAGTTAAAAAATTTATTTATAGGAAGGGATCAAAGATAATATTATAAACCTTTCCTTTTGGTATATTTTTAAATTGCCTGTTTTTATATTGGCATTTTTGAATTGTGCCGCTTAAATGTACAACTGTTGCTTTGTGCAAATAGCTTGAGAAAAAAACTAAACTAAAATGGACAAGTAGATTTCTTGACAGATTACATGAATAAAATTATGTCAATTTTTTGACATTTATACTTTAAATTGTTTACCTGCTTATTTAATTATTAATCTTTTGTTTCTTATAGAATGTTACCAAGAAATTTTTGTTCAGCCATCTCATCTAGATGACAGAAATTTTAAGATAATTTATGTTAGAATTATCATGTATGTTGGTCTCTCAGAGAAAACAAACTGATATATAACTCTTGGGGCAAGAAATGAAGAGTTAATAGAATTGGTTTATTATGTAAAGTTATGTACATACCATGTGGTTGTTAATAATCCACTCATTAAATATTTTTGATATCTATTTTTAGCTTCTTCTTTAAAGCTATTTTTATCTGCATGCATTTAGTTGGTGTTGTCTGCTGATTAGCTTATTTAGCCTTAAAAAAAATTTAAAGAACTACAGGGAATCTGATAATGACCTGGAAGATAAGTAATGCTGCCTTACAAGTTGCAGAGTACTCCTCAAACTCCATTTTTCATCATTTTAAAAATGGTTAAGGTATCATGAATGAGAAGACTAGTATAAAATAAGGAATTAATTATTGAAGTTAATTGTCCATCAAATAGTTAATTCAGATCATTATAATTTTCCCAAGTACTTATACATAATATTTTTCCAGTCTCCTAGATTTGGGGGATAGAAATATATCCAACTTCCAATACTTGTTCTCCATTTCACCTGAAATTGCTTTATCATAGTTTCTATTACACTGAATTTAATTTATTTATGTGTATTCTCTTCTACTACACTAGATGGCAAGTTGCCAACAGGTAAGGCCTAGACAGAGAAATTCTGTTGTGCCTGGATTCAAAGGGTTTGAGTTCAAAGAATATGAAAAATTTAGGCTGTAACTTTTGTGCTAGGATGATAAAGAACCCTTCTAAGTAAATGAATAATTTTCCTCGAGTGAGACAAGATATTCCCCAGGGTCAAGCAGAGCAACTAAAATATGGGCCCAGGGAAAATACTACTCTATCCCTTCACCCCCTCACATTCAACATGTAAAACCTAGTTTATAATACACCAAAAAATGTACCTACATTTTAAGAGATGTTATCTATGTATTACATAAATACTGACAGTAACCACTTTAAGCACCTCTTATAATTGCAGAAGCCAGATGTAACTTGTATTCATCTTTTTTTATCAGTATATATTGAATATTACAATTTAATACAGTATTTGTCTTTCTTAAAACATGTATACATTTTGTTGGCACTCTCAGTGTGTGTATGTACACGCATGCTTGCGCAGGCACGCGTGTACGTGCACACACATACACACACACCCACCCACACATTGAAGGTGCCAACAAAGTGCATACACATTTTTTTTTTCATGTGGGTAGCTTCCTGGCTGGGATATTAGAGCAATATCATGGCTGTCATAAATCTATGTATGAGTGACAAAGAGGTGTTCACTGTGGTTCAAAGGAGAGATCGCTTATGTTAAGTAATCAAGAAAGATAGCATGAAAAGACAATTAACTCAAGGAATCTGAATTGGTCATCATGATCACTAAAGGTAGAGAATGATTCAGGTAGGTTGAAAAATGAGAGCATATATTAAAGTTTCAAAGGTAGATTGTGGTCAAATCACGGAAGAGTTTAAATACTGTATGAAGTTTTGCTGTGGTCATTGAAACACTTTGAAAAGTATAAGGTGACCAAATTGAATTTAGTGTCATCATCGGTAGGATTACTGTGTAACTTATCACTCAGTTGGATCACTTTTGAGACTAAAAGTATATGTTACCAATAATTACAATAGGTAAAACAGAGTGTCTCTCGAAACTAAAATGTATGGTATTCCAAATTATAGGCCATGGTATACGTTAGGGGTGCACATAGTGGGTAAAAGCAAGAAAAGAGGATACTGTCATAATGGAGATATGAAAAATGAGGGTTAGGCTTACAGAGGGAGAGTAAAATAAAAAAAAATTCAAAATCACAAGTAGAGACAAATGGACAAGACTTGAAATTTCCTTAAATGTGGTTACAACGATGGATAAAAATAATGTCTATTTTGGCAGAGTATTTCTAGGAGGATATATCACTATTAAAATTCAGTAAATATATTTTACTAGTTTCAGATTAAGTGTCTGAGAAAACAAAAGAAAATGGTATTTATATGATGTCTTGAAATTCTAATTACCAATGAGTTTTACATAGTGAGCTGAAAGTCTCTACTAGACTGAGTGCAACAGACTAAGTTGTATTAATTATTTTAGCCCCAGAATCTTTTCAGTCCATGTCACATAATAGACATTTCATCAATATTATTTTGATTATCCTTAAAGGAGATTTTTAATTTAAAACTCTATTTTTATTTTATTTTTGTGTTGTATATATCCATATGCATAATATGTATTCCTTAAGCAAAATAAATAAATAACTATATGCACTACACTTTCTAATAATGAATGTATACTAGAGAACAATTTTATTGTGATAATAATTCAATTCACAAACCTTGTCTCAAAACTCAATGCCTTAGGTACATCATGGAAGAGAGAATAATATTCATTTCTAATAAATGAAATAAAGCCACCTGGAGTCCTTACTAAATAAGGATTAAAGGAGAAGCCTATGGGATAGCAAAAATTAATTAACTAATTTGATGTTGTTTTAATTCATCCAATAATTATGTTAAAAATACCATGTAATCAAGAGTATAAATTTTCATGGCTTTGTTAGTATTATTTTTAGAGAAAGTTAGTTCATCTACTAACTTTTTAATTCATTTTGATTGTTAGACTTATTGGGTGACATCTGTTAGCAAGGATTACATAGGTTTCAGGCATACAATTCTACAGTGCATTGTCAACTTGTTGTATAATAAGTTCACCACCCAATGTGACTTCTCTTTCTATAACCTTATATTTAGCTTCCCCTCCCTCCTCTCCCACCCCTATCTACTAACTTTGAGTGGAAAAAATCCTCCCATTGGCTAAGAAAATAATTCAGAATTAATGTATAATTAATACCTATGGTAATTGCCATTTTTTTTTAAAGTAGTATTTCAGTTAATGCCGTATTTCACTTAATGCCATATTAGGTTATATTTATACACTTGTGGATATATGTATGTACATATGTATATGATATATTGAAGGCTCAATTTGATCCATTATGGAGGAAGGAAAGGACATGTTAATAGCATAAGTACAGAATGAGAATTCGCTTTTACCATGTCCATCTTAATAACCACTGGGGAGTACTGAGCCTCCAGAGAGCTCTTGTGCCACCTTCATAGTTTCTTTCCCATATCTGCTATTTCAGCCATGTTGAAATGGTTCTGTGCAGTCTTCATGAGATTTGCACAGATTAAACTGACAGCACTTTGCTGGAATTGCATCACCTGCACCTTTCACTTTCTGCCTTAGGGCTTCTCTGTAGACGCAGTATAGGAAACCAGCTGGGAAGCCAACAGTAATTGCTCGATTCTCAGGTGTCCACTACTTGTAAGTGAGGGAGAGTTAATGCTCCACAGAGAAATACTATTGATGGGGACTAGAAACCCACACATATGTGCTTTCTTCATTTGTCCCCTGGGTAATTAATTCTGAGATACATTTCAAAAGGTTCCTGAGAAAATTTTGGTGGCATTCAATGCGTAGCCACCCTTAGCTCTAGCCAATGTGATAACCATCCTTATACTAGTTTTTGTTTTTTTCCTCACTTCAATTGCCTGGCATTCTAAAATAAACTACCTGACTATAGGTGTTGGTTTCAGGCTCTCCTTTTGGTGAGAGGGTTGGTATTGGAATTAACCCTAGAAAGCATATTCACAGGGTAGGATTTGGTGACTGTTACATACCAGTCATCTACCAACAGGGGCTTCTTACTAATCATAAGTGTTCCCAGACAGTGCCACCATATGAGAGCTTACAGAATTCTGATCTTTATCACTTGTCGGCATTTTGACTAAGATTAAGTGTAGAATCCTGATGTATTAACATGACACCCTCCCAACATTACATTGGAACAAGTGTTTCAATTTGTAATACAAATGATTCTACAATATGCATATGACTATGAGACCCTCTAGTCTTCTAGTATTTCTCATCACTCAGAACAATAGATTGACCTCATAAATTTTCAGCTAAGATGCTAGCTCATGGACTACCACTGAGGATTGGAGTTTTATCTTCTAAGATGTGGCATAGATATTGAAACAATGACTGATATATGCTACATCCTAAAGAAACACTCAGCTGGGAACCAAGAAGTGGAAGTAAGATGGGCCCCATTCATCTTAACTCCTGTTGGCTAGTACTTGCAGCAACCATGGCCTCAAAAGGGTAAGGCAGTTGAGAGAATGCATGTGGGATGACATTCTGAATTATATCACTAGATCCAAAGTATTTGACCAGTTGACATGGCAAATGAGGGTCTAGAAATCTAGAATGCATGGTAGAGAAGGATGAGAGGAAAATAGAGAATATCTCTTAAAGATTCAGGATAAGTTGGAGGAGCAGGGAATATAAATAGACACGATAATCGTGTTTTATGAAATTTCATACAAATTGGATCTGGTTGAAGGGAAATACAGGATGGATTAGGATTAATGATGAATATACGTATGAGTGCTACTGGGAAAGTATCCAGCCATGTAATATGAAAAATAGAGGCATTTATGGCTGGATTTTTTTTCTGGACAGCTCCCTTATATCTATATATCTAAGTGGGGCTTGGGTTGATTGTATAAAATATCTCTTTAAAGCACTTCAAATTCTCTTGGCTTCATCTACTATACCAAAAGAGCTGTGTCAATTAGTTTTGAGTGCATGACACTTGTGATTTTCTCATGTCAAGCACATACATGGCACCATTTCTTGTCCTAGTTCATCTCTAATGTCTTGATGTGAGGCTTTTAAGAAACATATCTCTCAGACATACACAGCTTGAAAGTACTAGAATGTTAAAGTCCCATGGAGTAGTCTTTTATTCTATGAATGGAGAGAGTGACAAATATATATTTCCCTTTTTTATCCTTGGAGTCTTGGTTCTGAGATACTTTTCCTAAGACTTCTCAACAGGTCCCAGCAATACTGAGGATTATCCACACACAAAGTGATAGCTAAGTCAATAATGCATCAATGAATTAGCTTCCCTTTCTTTTCTGTGTCACTCATCCAGTCTCTCATTTCTACTCTTACAAACATGCTTTTGTCGCAGACTGTGATATGAGTAACTAGGGTAAGAAGAAAATAAAAAAGAAAAAATACCGGTAAAGAAAGAATGCAATTGTAATTCTTTCTGGTATTAGAGCGGGGAAAAGGCACAGCTAGTTCTAGGCAAAGTAGAAGAATTTGCCTTTCATGTTTTCTCATTTTCCTCCTAAGAATTCTTCTGTGCTTATTCTCATTACTGTGCAGGGCTCTCGTGTTCTCTGTATTTCATTTTCTACTTAAAATAATTGATTTTCAATGACATGCTGAGTTAAAAGTGAAAAAAAAAATCAGCTAAGCTGTCCAAGTATGTAAATTGATAACAGCAGTGTATTACTTCAAGATATATTTTGCCTTTTAGTAACAAATAGTTGCTTAACTTAAAACATGAATTGAATGCCAGATTGTGAAGGGATTTTGGTTGTAAGGAACATAGTTTTTGGGAAAAGATGTCTCAGTGTTTTTAAAATTACTTGTGCTATTAAAAAGTGAGAACAAACAGGATAAAATTATAGTAATTGCTTTCTCTTGAATATTTCTATTCATATCTATTAATAAATTTTGAGATAATGATATGTAGATTCCAAGCATAAGTTAAATTTTGGTTAAATTTTCCAAGCTGATCTAGGAATAAAACTTGAGTTGATTAATTGTAAGTTATCAAGCTAATGTCCTTAATTTAAGTTTGTTGCAAAGAGTGCACAATTTGAAATGTACTTTTGGGAGTACAGACAAATTTATATTATTCCTAAAAATAAATGGAAAATATTGCAATGATCTTGTACGGCTTTTTCAGGCTGATTTTGTCAAAGACACCTTATCAAACATTTTAGCAGCATTGCTATTGAGAAGTAAATGACTTACCTATTAATATTATATTTTACAGAAAACAATATGTAGGTCAATGTGAAAGATGACATAATTTTCATGACATTTCACAGTGTACCCTTTAAAATCTACTTATAATTTAACATTGATTTAAGTAATTCCTGTGTTTCCCTGAAAAGTATAATATTAAATTTATCATTGAAACAGAAAATTTCTGTTTGTTTTCTAATTTTAAATTGGTAGTTTTTGCTCTGATTTGGTAAAATTAGAAAAGTACATTTAATTATTTTGTCAGAGTGGTTTATGTGTAACTTATCAACTACAACACTCTTTTCTTCTAATTCCAATCATTAAGTATAGTGCTGCACAAATACCTATCTAGAAATAGTTTTAGTTTCTTCAATTTGCCTGTACTCTTTACATTGCTAATTGTTTTATACTACGAAAAATTTTAATTTAAAAAACTAAGAATGTAAAAATAAAGGGCCTATGGTTGTTCAGCATAATAAAATTAACTGGTAGTGAACGTTCTCAGCCATTTACTTCATTTTTATGACTACTCCTGGCCAAATAGTGCTAAAAGTTGTAGATGCAAGAGTTCTGCCTCTAAAGATGGAGAAATGACATTAGTGAAATGGTTTAGAACAGAAAAGTGAATAACTTTCATAAAACATAAAGCAGCATAAAGAGGAATAAAGTATAACTGGTTTATACCTGAGGCTATGGGATGTACCATCTATCTTTTTTCAGTGATCTAAGTCTTTTTTCTATTTATTAGGTTTGTATTTCTTAAAGCTGTGGGAATTATAAGCTAACATTAATTCAGCGCTTAATATTTCTCAGGTGTCTTCAGATATTTGCATACATTATCTTATTAACTTTTTCAAAAAGCACAAGTAGGTGGTAATAGTCATGAAATCTGAGGATAAACTAGGTTATGTGATTCAACCAAAGGACTCAGCTATTTACTAACTGAACAGAGGATAATTTAACTTCAATATCTTTGGTCCTTCCTTTAAGTCATTTGCCTCCCTCTGATTAGAGTCTTTTAAAAAATTCTCTTACTTCCAAAGCTCATCATTGTCCCTTAATGAATGCAAAAAAAAAAAAAAGTTGAACACATTGTAACTTATTAAAAAGTTATCTGTATTCCTTTATGCATCTTTTCACTTAGAAAGTTAGAGAAAGAAAATTGGCAAGTTGACATTTTAGTAGTCTAAAAATTGCTAAATCAATGGGTAAAATAAAGGGAAGAGTTATGATTGAGAGGGTCTAATTCCCTAGTGAGACTAAAGCTATTATAGCCTTTTCAAACTACAAAAGCAAACATGAGTTAAAATATCATTATTCATTTATTATATGTACATACTGAAGAAATGTGAACAGAAAAGGGATATTTATTATTAATAGATATAATGCAAGAGACAGTTTGATATAACTTGGAACTAAATCAACATAAGAAAACTGAATGTCAAGACACAAAAAGGCAGGTTATGCTGAAATATTACTATTGGCAAGAAGCATTCAGAGCCTAAATGATAGTCCATTCTCTTTAACCACCTCATTTATTAGTGGATTCATCCTTCTAATTCTTCAGCACAAAAAACTTAGAATAATTTTTGACTCTTTTATCTTTTTCTCAGAACCTATTATTAATCCCTTATCCACTCCTGATAGCTTTATCTTCACAATCGATGAGAATCCAGCCGCTCTTTATCTCCACCATAACTACTCTGATGCAAAACTCCAGCATGACTTGCTTGGATTCCTGCAGCCATTTTTAGTTGTTTCCCTGTTTCTACCTTTGTCCCCTTTAGTCTGTTCTAAACAAAGGAAACCTTTTAAAATGTGTCAGATAATGTAACTTCAGATCATAATCTTCAGATGACTTCTTACTTCACTCAGAGTAAAAGTCAAATTCATTAAAATGGGCTATGAGGCCCTAGATGATACAGCTGATTGGCCTTCACACATAGCTCTGTCTTAGCTCCTGCTACTCTCCTCTGTTCACTGCATTCCCCCACCTTGTCCTCCTCATTCCTGGGACATACCAGGCACACTACCTCCTCTGAATCTTAGTGTTCGCTGTTGCTGTTTGCTCTGCCTAGAATCATCTTCACTGGTGTGGTAGGACTCATTACCCCAAATCCTTTAGACCTTCTTATAAATACTACATTCTCATTTAAGGTTTTCCCTCATTTAAAATTGCAACCCCTGTTTTCTACTCTGCTTATTTTTCTTTTCTTATTTTACTTTATTATTACCAACAGATATTTAATATATGCTTTACTTACTTGTCTTGTTTATTTTTTGTATCCTTTCTTTGTAAAAATGATTGTAAGGAAGTTTTTACTGTTTTCTTCAATGTTGTGTTTACTATCTGACACATAGTAGGTGCTCAATAAATATTTTTTGAATGAAGGAATGAATAGCATAAGAAAAAGTCTTCTAAGTATTCTGAGGGTAGAAACCTTTTCCTCATGACTGATTACTTAGATTATGAAGGCCTGATGTGAGTTGTCCAATAAAATTATGTCCATTTTTTGTGAATGAAACATCTATAAACTACACAGTGATGAGATATTTTATAGGTAAATCTATTATTTGATTATCTTACTCTATATCAACGTTTTCTTCTTGTTAGTGTAGTGGTGACACATACTATCACTACTTGTCGTTTTATGTTAATATGAATGTAAAATGAGTAAACAATTGAACTGCCAAAAAATAACTGCAAAGAACTGTTCAGCTCTAAGCATAAATAAGGAGTTCATTCTTTGGGGATATAATTGAAAGAATGCACCTGCACAAAATATTGGAATTTCTAATTATGCGACTTGGAAAAATCATGAAAATCCTTTGATTTGGGAATGTTACTAGCTCTATTTCATGGGCTTTTAAGAAAGATTAAAGGAAGGGAGGAAAAGGGAAAGAAACGGAAAACAGAGAAAAGGAAAAAATGTAAAGCTATGACAATTTATAGCAACTGAGTTTTGGGCACCATTTTTAGGTTTTGGAAAATATGCCAAGATCATACACTCTCCACAAGGTTAATGTACAATGTGATTTTCTTTTGCACTGTATTATACTTTCAGAGTTCTAGTAACTCAATCACCTTTAGCAATCCAATAATGATTTTTGTTACTAAAAGTCTTTGTAGACATAAATAAACTATCTTATATACACTAATCCTCCTTTATCTGTGGTTGCTTTCCACATTTTCAGTTATCTACAGTGAACCACATTCCCAAAAGTATCAAATAAAACATTTCAGAAATCAATAATTCGTAAGTTTTAGATTACACACCATTCTGAGTACTTGATAAAATCTCATGTTGTCCTACTTTGTTCTGATTGGGATGTGGATAATCCCTTCATCAGCATATCTTTGCTGTATAAACTACTTGCCCCTTAATTATTTAGTAGCCATCTCAGTCACCAGACCTAATTTTGAGGTATCGCAGTGCTTTGTGTTCGAGTTACCCTTATTTTATTTAATAATGGCCCCGAAGTGCAAGAGTTGTGATGCTGTCAATTCAGATGTGCCAAAGAGAAACCAGAAAGTGTATGTATGTATGTATAGGAAATAACGTAAGATACACAGGTTTGGTACTATTGGTGGTTTCAGGCATCTGCTGAAGGTCTTGGAATATATCCCCAGTGGTTAACGGGTATCTATTATAATTATAAAGTCTACTATAATCTGTTCTCACTTGCTTTCCTGCATACTTTCAATTCATTTCTTTGATGTTTCTTTTAGTTAGTGTCTTCATTTTGTTAGGACTTGAAATATTCCCCCACATTTTTAACTGCTTGTTTATCTCAAAGATCTTAAAGACAGTTTACTACTATAGAAGAATCTGAACACTATTATAGAGAGAAATGATGATCGAATGGAATTTTGATGATCTTTATATAAATCTTAAGGAACTTAAATACTTTATAAGAAAATTGTACCATGAAACTTGGGTGCACTTCTCTACTATTTGTGAATAATTTTCTTTCTAAATCTGCTTTGTTTTTTGATCAGGACAAATTGAATTTTATGGAGCTTTCCAAATCTTGACCTTATTTTAAAGAACATTCTGACTTAGGCCTTTTATATAGTAGTTCCCAAATAGCATTAAAGTAAATGTGAAATACTGAAATCAGTGTTAGTTCACATCAGTGAGCAAGTATGACTTCAGCTTTAATTTTTTTCATACTTTTTTTTTTTATCCCATGATATGTTTGTCCTTTCAAATGGAAGATATTTCTTCCCTCAAGCAATTCCTTGACTATATCCCAAGTGCAAGTTCTAAAACATTAAGGAACAACACAACTCTTGTTTTCTTTGGTAGTTCTCTCGACATGTTTTTTTTTTCTACCCCTTTTTAATATTCAAGATCTGGTCAGGCATTGAAAATATTTCTATTAAATATTCTTTCTTTACTCTAAATCCTGCCATAATGCTAGTGTACTGCAAGTCTCATGTGGATGTCTTATTCAAACACCATTTGCTAGCTATTTCCTAATTACCTTGATTCTATGCATTACTGAAACCCATGGTCATAGCCTAACTCTTGCCACTACCTCAGTAATATTACAAATCAGAAATATCAGTTTCAACTCCTCACTTGCTGAAAACAGACTATTTTTCCATCCAGACTTCTGATACCATATCAGATAGTATACCCACTCCGTGAAATTCGATAAACTTTCATTGCATTGAACCCAGTATTTTCTCAGGTCTAAGAGGGGTTTTAGTTTATTTTTCTAGATGACTTTAGACTCTTGATTTATCACCTGAAGCACTTGTTCATCATCCCTCTCAAATTTCTGTCTCTATCCCTTCTGCTATACCCATTTGATAGAAAAACAAACAAACAAAACCAGCAAGTAAACACCTACATTAATTTCGTATCAACCCAGGTAAAGTGCCTCAGACATGTATACTGTAGCCAATGGAAACTTAAGGAACCCAAGGATTTTTACCTAAAACTTTTCCTTTTCTGTTATTCTAATCTTCATGTGTGGCACACTGAATTACCTAATTACCTACAGCTAGACTCTGGGGAGGCAAGCTAAATTCTTTTTGTACCAAACTTCACATCATGTCACTCATGAAATTCTAATCGTTGTCTAAGTATTTCTCAAGTTTGTCTTGTCCTTTTTCCTCAGCCTTCTGCCACTGACCTATTTAACCCCTTGACCTATCTTATCTACATTACTGTAAAAAGCTTTGAAGTGGTTTTCTTGCCTCCAGTCCTGAAGTTTTATCTACAACAACACATTCATATCAATTCTCTGCTTAAAAACCAGTGTGTGCCTCCTGTACTGCCTTTAAGTCTAAGAGCATCTTTTCTATGACTCTACAATGTTTTCATCTATATCATATAACCCAATACATTATATTGCTATTTTATTTTATAGAATAGCTTATTCCTACTAACTATAAGTTCTTTGAGAGCTATAATAATGCATATTTAGTTGTATGCTGCTAACAGAACTTCTGGGAAAATATAGTGCTTAATAAGTATTTGGTAAATAGAATAGATCATTAAGATTACTAATAGGAGAAGCCAACCAACTTTTGTTATTTTTAATAATTAACTCCCTGCATTTACTTTCTCTGACAATCTGTCTCAGGCTTTTCTTTGAGACTGATATCCTGGGACTCAAAGCTTTGAAACTGAAATCCTAGGATATTCCAAATCATGTTTAATAGTCAGTATTCCTTTGTTTGACACTTGGTACTGAGACACAGTGCTATGTAATCACAGCAGGATTACATGGAGATGATCAAGGATCTGGTTGCGATAATTGGACAACTTTACAATTTGAGTGGTAGAAGTTTGCAGTAAGCTTCATTTTATTATTTCCTTCAAAGGGATTCTCAGAGCATCTGTAAGTTTTATTTGTCATAGAAAATTAGGAAGTGGCCCAGACTCCCTGCTCTTACTTCCTTTTCAAGTCTAATCAGTCATCAGATTCGAAAGTGACTTCCTTTTAGAATCTCTCTAATTTATCCCTGCTGTCCAATCCTATGTCAATCTCTTTGTTCTTGCTTCCACAGGGGCTTATCTAACAGCTCTTCAGCAGTAGTCCTGTATTCTGGTTTCATTTTAACACTGCAGAGATTTAGAAGGTGAATTTGCTTTCATTGCTTCCTTACTTAAAACTTTCCATGAGCTCCATTGCAATGGGGTAAGGTCCAAAATGCCCAAAGAGATGCAGAAAGTCCTTCAAGTTCTGGCTCTGGCCTTGTCACCATCCATGTGCCTTGCTCTGTCCTGCTAGGCATACCCATATCCTGTATGTGTATGGAATAGAAAGAGTTGCTACACACACCATTGCATTCAAGCTTGTAGCAGACAAGTAATTCCTTTAAGGAAAGAGTCACTGCCCAGCTGTTAAAACTGTGACCAGCTTATGGTGACCAGCTGTACCTCCTTCATATCTGCCTCAGCTATTGATTTTTTTTTTTTTTTGGCGGGGGGTTCTCTGGCTGGGGATTGAACCCAGGCCATGGCATTGAGAGTGCCAAAGCCTAGCCACTACACCACCAGGGAACCCCCTTCAGTTATTGAGTTGAGTCATATTTTTCTCAGGGTGTCGGCAACCAAAGGGTAAGTAAGGTTATGATAATAGGGCCTGGCCATTTCTGCCCAATGCAGAACCCAGAGCTCCATATTGGACTTTCAGAGACTTTGTCAGGCTTGCATTGTAGTTTCAATCCCCTCTGACAGATTCTGCATTACTCTCTTTCCTTTCACAGGTCTAACTCTCCAATAGACCTTTTGTACTCTTAGCTCCTTCTTAGTTTCCATTTCCCAGAGGAACCAAGAAAGTTCATATGGTCAATCCTATGCAAGCTAGCCCTCAACTAAGAATACCCACTTTAAGTTCTTTCCATGGAGTTTCATCTTATCCACTCAAACTTTGCCTTAAAACTGAAGTCCAACATTTCTCTTCTGCACCTTCATGGATTTTTCATTGAACTATAATTGTTCATTTATTTAACTTCCTCTCCCAACACCCAATTTTCCCAATGATATTCTCTATGCTTTATTTGACTCTAACTTTAGTGCCTAAAATTATACTAACAGATTTATTCAGTTACTGATTTAACAGAGTTTTAATTTAGTGTTTATTAAGTGAAAAGCTCTGTGCTAGGCTCTAAAGCTATAGATATGAATAAGAAAAATAATTTTTATCCCAATTCAGAGTGTGTGTGTGTGTACATATATGGAACAAGTAATTACACAATTATTTGTTGTTACTAGTATGGAACTACAAGGAGAGAAAGAGGATTCTAGGGATATAAAGTAGGCTGGATCTGACATCATTGAAGGTTTGGAAAATTGCTTCAAGAAAATGTTACTAGCTGAATTCAGAAGAATGAGTAAGAATTAATTGGCTGAAGTAGGAGGGAACCTAATAAATGTTTATGGAATGAATAAAATAGTGTAGTTTATAAAACTATAGTCCAGAGACAAATGCAACAATTTTATTAGCCTTATCAAATGTTTTTCTATTGTGAACAATTATTATACACTTCTTTTTTCATATCTTAAAATTCATATCTTCAAAAAGTCATATCTTAAATACCATTTCCACAAAGTTATTTAAATATACTTCCTAGTTGTAAATATATCTAGTTTCAAATCTCAGGATATCATGTACTAAGGGTTTGAGAGCCTCTAAGACTCAATGGAGTCTTAGAGCTACTACTCTCCATGATTTCCAAATCTTTTTTAAATTTTTCAATAAACAATCAAAATAAGAACTTATCAACAAGATTGATTTTTATACATGTTGTGAATAGCAGAAAGCCAAGAGTACATTTTTATATATTCTGGCAATAGAAATTTCAATTGTAATGGGATGTCTATAAAATACAAGGGCTGTTGGAAATTAACCAGCCATGTAATGTGAAAATTAGAGGCATTTATGGCTGGAGTTTTTTCTAGACAGCTCTCATATATTAAATAAAATGTTTCTTTTAAACATCGCCTTCTAGATTCATAGAAGTTATTCAATAGCTACTTGTTTAATTGAAGAGAACTGAACTGCTGAAATGTAAAAACAAAAATTACAATATTTTTCTGGGGAAAAAATCTTCTGGAAATTTTAGAGTACAGAGTAAAAGATACCAAACAGGTAGTTAATTTTTTTTTATTTCATTGCCATGTTGGTCCCATACAGACACAATCTGTTTCTTTTGTTTTCCTTTTCACTCTACCCCTTATGCCTCATTAGTCTCGAAATAGAGAAAAGGTTAGCAAAAAGTAAAGCTTAGATCAATCATTCCCCTATAGGCCAGAGCAAGCAAAATGAATCACTATCCACTCAAGTGGTTCTCAGCTTTGGACTTTAAACTTTCCTTATCTAGAGGTTACTATACGGGTAATCACACTGAAGTTAAATATTGTTCAGAGTATTACTTAGCTATCTTTAGAGAATATACATTACTGTATCTCTATTAATTTCTTATGTGAATTAATGAGGTTGGAGATTTTTAACCTGTGATTAGAAGCTTGATAATAATACCCTAGAGCAGTGGTTCTCAACCTTCCTAATGCTGCAACCCTTTAATACAGTTCCAAGGGGTCGCGGCCCACCGGTTGAGAACCACTGCCCTAGAGCATTTATAAATAGCACTTATGTAGAAACTCCTAATTTCCTGAAGAATTTATAGCTTTCAGTTTCAAATCTCATTGTACAACTATATTGATTTTTAAATGCTCTATGTATTAACTATTCATATATCCACATAATAGAAAATTGGTCATAAACTATGAGGATTTTTTTAAAACACATGTAAAAATATATAATTTGTGTTGTTTGATACTAGTTAAAAGTTAATTTTATCATGCAATTATGGTTATTAAATCCAGTAGTTGATTATTGTTACAAAAACATGCATTGTATTAAGAATCATGCATAATTTACTACACATATGGTGGGCAATAGGCATTATGGCTTTAGATAGGTTGCTTTTGAGTATGAAAAGTTGTTTTTCAAACATGCACTTGGTTTAGAAACAGAGGCAATTGTCAGATGTCCAAATATAGTCATGTGTATCTTTATATGGTCTTACCAAGTAACTTTACAACTAAAACTCCACACATTGGAAACAAGTTTTAAATTTAGAAATGAATGTGGACATGTCTGCAATAAAAGCAAAGTATCTGGAACAGTAGTTCTCAACCTTCCTAATGCCACGACCCTTTAATACAGTTCCTCATGTTGTGGTGATCCCCAACCATAAAATTATTGGTAGCTGCTCTCTACACATGTGTGACTGGACTGCATAAGTACATTATGGTGCCAACCCTGTCACATACACCTGTATTTGTAAGGGGTGTATGTGATGGGGTTGGTGCGATGATGTCATCACGCCGGGTACTCGTATGTGGGCGTATCCGCATGTGGGCAGACCCACCTGGAGACGGATAGAGGAGTGGTGTCTTGGTTCCTAAGACCATAGGAAATATGTGTTTTCCGATGGTCTTAGGTGACCCCTGTGAAAGGGTCGTTCGACCCCCACAGGGCTCACGACCCACAGGTTGAGAACCGCTGATCCAGAAAAAGAAATGATTCAACTTTCTAGTTAAATGTTTGGTAAATTAAACCTAAATGTATAGTGATCAAAAATGTTGAGTATTTTTTGTTGCCATTGCTGTTGCATGTCATTGGTTTTGTGTAAATCTGTCATGGTGAGCTTAAAGAAAATTTGTGGTCAGTAATGTCCTTTTTTGAGCTTCTTATTTCTCTTTTGAGCAACTGTATCTTAACTTGCTTTTACTGGATCAATGAGTACCTGATACAAATGTACGGAATAAATCATATTTTAATACATGGACAATCACATAACTAATATTATAGTTATGACTGAGAGGAGGCCCTGCCTTGGGGAGTTATTCATCCCATATCTAACATGCCTGCCCTATCTAGTATGCCTGTCCTATCTAGCATGCTTGTCTTGGTGCAAGGCTACTCCCCATAATAAAGCAATAAATCCTAAATTCCTTTTTCTGTAAGAACCCACAGAAATTTGTGCCAATATGTTAGGTCCACCAATCAAAAGGCAACATGATTGCCTCTTTGTCTAAAAGCTGTAAGCCTATAAAAGGCGTGGGTTGGGAGCTCGGCTATTTTAGACTTTTGTCTGCCATTGCTCTGCAGGCTGAATAAAGAAGCCCTTTCTCTTCTACCTTTGATGTTTGGGTGATTCTTTCTGCTGGGCCTAGTTTCCTGCAACATGACTAATAAAATATTCACATTTATTGAAACTTTTGTTATGTACTTTACATACATGATCTCATTTATCCCCTGTAACCCCCCTGTGAAGAATGTATGTCCTATAATCATACCCATTTAACAGATTGAAAAAAAAAAGCAAGTAGAAGAAATTAGGTGAATTTATCAGTGTTAGAAAATGAGTAAGTGGTCTGATAAACAGGTGGTCTCACAGATGTGAATGTCACAGACTTTTACTCTGGAAAACAAGCAAGTAAATATGTAAACAATCACAGTTCAAGTAGAGAAGAAAAAGTAAGTGGCTGTCCTGACTGCATTAGTAAAAACAATTTGTTGGGGGACAAATTGTGCATATTATATTCAGAGGAATGATAAAAACTCATTCCCAAAGAATAATATCTTATAAGGATAAAATTGTGTTTTGGCAACCAGAGATACACCAAATATTTGAATTAGAAACTGTCTTGATACTGACATCTATAGTCTAATTACTTTATCTCTGGTATTTTTATCTCCCTGTTTGAATAATAAAATTAGATTAAGCACCAAAAATGCATTGAGAAGAACTGGATAAAAAAGTAAATAAAATGTGTCTGCTGCTGAGAGACAATAGGAAGCATGCTTCCAAAATCCAAACGAAAGGTGTGGTCTCAGGTTAGAATCCAGAAAGAAAAGAACCTATAACCAAAGCTAAAATAAATAAAAATTACAGAACTCCATTTTCAGCTTCTCATGATCAGAATATTTGCCCGTTATGTTATGAAATTAAAAAGCAATACCTATCTAATTATACCTGAAAACAAGGCAATAAAAAATACTCAAATTTATCAAAGTAAAGGCAAGCCTATACTTTTTTGACACTGTAATGAGTTTTCTTTTGTTTTTGTTTTTTGTTTCAAATGCAAGGCAAGAACAATATTATAAAGTCTGTATGTAGTATGCTGTTATTGAATATTCTGACATTTATCTTATTCACATATCTTCTAAAATGCTCAGAAACAATTATGGGTTTCAAAAATAAAACAATTTAAAAACAAATTAAACTCTTTTCCAAATGCCACCAAGCCTAAACACCCACAAATCCACTTAAATGACCCCTGGCATCTCTGGCATTGAAACTCAGCAGTCCAAGTTAGACTAAAAACAACACATTAAATTGGAAGAGCCCTGCAGTCTTTTGCCCCTGGGCAAAACTGTTTCTGCCCCACAGTGTGTTAAAAATGGAATCATCTTTATTGTATTTCTTCATGAATAATAATTAAAAGTTCAGAAATGAATAGTATGAGTAAAATAGGGTACAGAGTAAATAAGACAGAAATTGTGTGCATACTTTCAAAATGCCAGATAGAAAAGGAACATAGAATAATGACAAATTTAGATATAGAATTTTTTCAATATTTATGATTTCTAAAAATATAAAATAAGTAAAATTCAAAAGCAAGAAAGGTGCCATTATATTAAATATTATTCATCTGTGTTTATACTGGGGGTACCAAAAATGTATGTACATTTTAAGAGATATTATCTATGTATTACTTTTCGAAGTTTAATTGAATTACAGTAGCAATGCATAGCATGACATGTGCTCAAAAGACGGTGTTAATCAAATGAATGCTAGTGTCACCATGCAACAATCAGGACAGTAAAAAAAAATTGGCTAAAGCACAGTTGTCATTGGAGGAGTGCAAGACAATTTTGAAGTTGGAGAATGTTGTTTGAGTTTTCCCCACATTCTCCTGACTTAACATATTTTGACTTCTACCTTTGGGGGACTTTGAAGGATGTGGTGTACTGTAGAAAACCATCTACACTGGTGGTACTTCGAGAAGAAATTGAAATGGCATTTGTAGCATTACAAGTGGACACTTTGGTCACTGTTGCTCATGCAGTAGTTTGCTATAATCGGAAATGTCTGGATGCTGATGGTAACCACTTTGAATACCTCTTGTAATTGCAGAAGACAAAAGTAACTTGTATTCATCTTGGAAAGAGAACTGACACTGGGTGGTGTATACATAATGTAACACATAGATGATGAACTGTCAAATTGCGCACTTGGAACCTATGTAATTCTTATTAATCAATGTCACCCCCCCAAAAAAATCTAACAATAAAAGAAAAGCAAAAAAAAAAGTAACTTGTATTCATCTTTTGTTATCAGTGTATGTTGAATATTACCAATTAATGCAGTTTTTTCCTTTCTTAAAATTTTTATGTTACCCTTTGTATATTTAGCCAAAATTTTCCACCAATAATGTTTACATTACTTTTATTATTTAATTATTTTTTAGTTATATTTACTGAAAAACTGATTTATCCTTTATATTATTTTTAGGCAGTCATGGGTGTGTATTTTCAAAGACAAAATTAATTTTTAAAAATGTCACCAGAGCTCAGGAGAAAATAAAAAGGTGGAGCTAATGGTGTGCACCCACTCTGATGGAGGAACAGGCTTGTGTTACAGCTGAGCCAGCACCCAGGGCTGTGATCTTAGGACACAGAGCAGGTGTAACCTGCACTGCCTTCACCCCAAGTCAGAAACTATAGACACAGAGCCTGGCTGCTCCCCCTAATTCTTTTCCAAAGCTCACCACCCCAACTCCACCCAGTACCTGCTTACAGCCAGCTGCAAATGGCAAACCGCCATTACCCTGAGCCACAAACAAACCTGAACCTTCCCCAACAAACTCTGCCCCTAGAGAAACTGGCAGGGGAGGCTCAGGAAAACTATGAAACACAGAGCAGCAACTTCTGCCTACACTGATTTTAGAAGCATAGAATACTATCACCCACCACATTTTCCCAAAGAGGAGGTATGGAGACCAAACTGACCAGCTGGAAGAAGAAAACCCCAACTTCCAGGAAAACTCCCAGAATGAGAAGACTGAATAACCAAAAGAAAATATTGTGAGATGCTGCAGTGACACCCAAGTGGAAAGTAAAAGAAAGACCTCTTGATATCAGCTAGGGAAAAAGTCCAGGAAAAGAAACACATCAACAATAAGTACCCTAAAGATCAAAGCTGCTCAGAAAGAAAGTAAAAATTTTTCAGAAATGAAACCTATAGATTTGGAAATATTTTATCTAAATGACATAAAATTCACAACCGCATTTCTGAAAACACTCAGAGATCAAAGAATGCTAGCAGAATACCAGATGCAGCTAAATGATCTCAGAAAGAAAAATTTGTGAACACAAGGAATCGTTTAACAAAGAAATTGAAGGTTTAAAAAAATCAATAGAAATACTGGAGATAATTCTATAAAAGAAATGAGAAATAAAATGCCTAGCATAGGAAGCAGGGCTGACCAGATGGAGGAAAGAATTAGCAATATCAAAGATGGAAATATGGAAATGTCACAGAAAGAAGAGGAGAGAGATTTGAGAGTCAAAAGAAATAAAAGAAGTCTACAAGAAGTATCCGACTCCAATAGAAAGAGCAACATTAGAATAATGGGAATACCAGAGAGGCAGAACAGAATTTTATAGAAAGCATACTCGAATTAATAGTAGATGAAAACTTCTGAAAACTATGGAAAGAACTGGAATATCAAATTCAAAAAGAAAGCAGGATCCTAGCTACCTGAATTCTAGCAGATGTTCTCCAAGCCACATTATACTGAAGATATCAAAAATAAAAGATAAAGAATTCTCAAGGCTGTCAGGGAAAATAAAAAGATTATAACCTTTAAAGGAAAGTCCATCAGGCTAACATTAGACTTCTCAACAGAAACTCTACAAGGCATAGGGAGTGGAATGAAATATTGGTCATATTAAAAGATAGAAACTACCAGCCAAAAATAATTTATCCAGCAAAGTTATTCTTTAGATATGAAGGAGGAATAAAGACCTTTTCAGAAACACAGAAGCTGAGGAAATTCTCCAGCACAGGTTGGCATTTTAGGAAATACTGAAGGAGGCTATTTGACCTAAAACAAAAAGTCAAAATGAATAAGAAAATGTTTGGACAACAAAATGATAAAAACAGAAAGTAAAGGTTTAACTTTCCAAAATAGAATGGAGATAAGAAGCATGCTTAAGAAAAGGGGCCACTACATGTATAAAACTTTTTTTTCATGAACCTCATGGTAACTATGCAAAACAAAAAAATCTCAGAACTAAGACACAACCAAAGAAAAAGAGAAAACCGAAGGAAAAATAATAAAACACCATCAAACCAAAAAAAAAAAATTGACAGTGAGAAAAAGCAAAGAAGAAATTGAAACACTGAGCTACCAAAAAGCAGAAAATGACCACACAAAATCCTCATATATTACTAATTGCCTTAAATGTAAATGGACTGAACTCAACAATAAAAAGGCTCAGAGTAGCAAAATGGGTTATAAACAAAATCCATCCATATGCTGTCTCCAAGAGACACACCTCAGCCACAAGGACAAACACAGACTCAAAGTCAAGGGTGGAAAACAATACTCCAACCAAATGGCATCCAGAGAAAAAGAGTAGCCATACTTATGTCTGATACAACAGATTTCAGGATAAAAACTATAAAAAGTGACAAAGATGGACATTTCATAATGATAAAGGGGACAATACAACAAGAAGAAAACATGACATTCATTAACACATGTGCCTTGAAACAGGACACACCAAAATTATAAACCAACTACTAACAGATCTACAGGAGAAACTGACAAAAGCACAATTATAGTAGTGGACCTAAACACCTGCTTGACAGCCATAGACAGATCATCCAAAAAGAAAATAAATAAGAAAATATCAGTTTACATGATACATTACAGCAACTGGATATAATTGACATTTATAGGACACTCTATCACACAAACAAGACTATCCTTTTTTTCTAGTGCACATGGAAGCTTCTCAAGCATAGACCATATGCTGGTACACAAAACTAGCTTCAGCAAATTTAAGAAGATTGAAAACATACCAAGTGTATCCTCAGACCACAAAACTTTGAAATTAGAGATCAACTGCAAAAAGAAAGCAGAAAAAAAATCACATATACATGAAGATTAAACAACATCTTATTAAAACAATGACTGGATCAAAGAAGAAATAAAAGAAGAGATTCAAAAATACATAGAAATTAATGACAATGAAAATACAACATATCAAAATTATTGGGATACAGCAAAAGCAGAAATATGAGGGAAATTTATATCATTACAGGCCTATCTCAAAAAACAAGATAAATCACAAGTAAACATCCTAATATTTCATCTTAAAGAACTAGAAAACTAAGAACAGAAAAAGCCAAAGTCAGCAGAAGGAAAGAAATAATAAAAATTAGAGCAGAGCTAAATGAAATTGAGAACAAAAAGAAAATAGGAAAAAATTAATGCAGCAAAAAGCTAGTTCTTTGAAAAAAATTAATAAAATTGACAAACCCCTGACTAGACTAACGAACAAAGAGAAAAGACACAAAGAACCAGAATGGAAATGAAAAGGGAGAAATTATGACCAATACTACAGAAATACAAAGGATCACATGAAAATATTAATATTATAAAAAGGGCTATATGCCACCAAATATAACAACTTAGAAGAAATGTAAGGTAGAATCATATAATCTACCTGGACTGAAACAAGAACTGGATAATCTAAGTAGAACAATCAATACTAAGGAAATTAAAACAATCATCCAAAGGGAAAAATCTCAGGACCAGACATTCTCACCAACAAGTTTTACCAAGCATTCAAAGAGGAATTAACACCTATTCTTCTCAAACTCTTTCGAAAAACTGAAGATGAGGCAATATTTTCCAACTCATTCTACAAGTCCAACATTGCCCTAATACCAAAGCCTGGAATAGACAACACACAAAAAGAAAACTGTAGACTAATATCTCTGATGAACACAGATGCAAAAATTCTAAACAAAATACTAGCAAATAGAATACAACAATGTTTTAAAAAATCATACATCAGGATGGAGTGGGATTCATCCCAGGGGCACAAGAATGGTTCAACACATGCAAATCAATCAATGTAATATGCCACATAAACAAAATGAAAAATAAAAATCTTATGATTATATCAATTGATACAGAAAAAGTATTTGACAAGATACAACACCTATTTATGATCAAAACTCTTAATAAAATGGATATATAGGAAAGTACTTCAACATAATAAAGGCCATATATGACAAACCCTCAGCTACTATACTGAACAGGGAAAAGCTGAAGCCCATTCCCCTAAAATCAGGAACAAGACGGAGATGCTCCCTGTCACCACTGCTATTCAATATAGTACTGGAAATTTTAGCCAGAGCAATCAAGCAAGAAAAAGAAATAAAAGACATTCAAATTGGGAGAGAAGGAGGTAAACTGTCACTGTTTGCAGATGACAGAATCCTTTATATAGAAAATTCTAAAAACTCCACCAAAAAACTATTAGAAACAATAAATGAATACGGTAAAGTTGTAGGATACTAAGTCAATGCACAAAATCAATTGTACTTTTATATACCTACAACAAAACTGCAGAAAAAAATGAGAAAAATAATACCATTTGCTATCACAACAAAAAGAATAAACTACCTAGGAAAAAACACAACAAAGAATGTGAAGGACTTATACACTAAAAACTATAGGACACTGTTAAAAGAAAATGATAAAGACAAAAAGAAATCTAAAGGTATTCCATGTTACTGGATTGGAAGACTCAACATTGTTATAATGGCCATATTACCACAAGCAATATATAGATTTAATGCAATTCCCATCAAAACCCCATAGACATTCTTTCAAGAAATAGATTTAAAAAAAAAAGCAACAACAGATTCATATGGAACTACAGAAGACCTCAAATGGCCAAAGCCATCCTACATAAAATGAATAAGGCTAAAGGCATCGCTTTCCCTGATTTCAGTCTATACTACAAAACATCATTAATTCAAACACTGGTACTCTGATGATGATGGGTTCCTAGAACACTCACCTAGAGGGGGAAGCCTATTCAATGAGAGATCCAACCTCTAGAACATAATTCCAGTTTTTTTGGTGGGGTCCACCATCATATAAGATTAATTGTTTAAATGACAAAAAGAAGAAATATCACCTGCATATCTATTAGTGAGTCACAAACAGCATTAGTAATTTTATCATTTTCCCCCACTGATTGTATATTAAGCATTTTTACATGTGTATGGATTCATTACTACTTTTGTTCAGACCTATAGCTAAGTGTCCTCTAGTTAAATAAAAACATTTATTTGTCATTGCTTTATCATTTATAATATGTATAATATATAAGTTAAATGTATATTACACTTAGAAAGAACATTAGATTTTCCTTCATAGAGAGAGAAACAAAATTTTCACACATACACCACAAATAAAAAACCAGAATGAAGCATAATTTAGTGTTTCTTCAAACCAAATGTACTATTTGTATTCTCGATACATTTTACATTATTCTGCTTATAAAATGTTTTCCTTAGACTTTTTCTGATATTCCAAAGAGATTTTCATGATAATACTCCATTCCTGACACCCCCAAATAGATGGTTTTTTGATATGACACACATATGATAAACTTTTAATGATCAACTATTCTGTTACTGTCAAAATAATTTATATTTGAGCAAATATTAACATTAGAAAAATATGTAACTTAGACATTTTATTTTTTATATTTAAGAATAGTATATTATTTCACAGTGCCAAACAGAGCACCTCTTAATGTTGTATAATGAATACTTAAGTCATGTATTTCTATAACTCTCATGATATTCCCTAATTGCTTTTTTGATAGTCTCTCAAAGTGAGTCCCTAAATACAGAAAACTAAAGTTGTTCTGAATCAGCCTGATGTGCAAATTCAAGAACAGATTTTCAGTTTTCTTTTCACTCTATATTTTATATGGTCCTCATATAGTTCATTACTGTTATCAAAATCAGCTGATGTATAATTATTATCCTACTCAGGTAAGTTTGTTCTAAAATTAGCTTACTTAATTATAAGCAGTAATTAGTATAGCCAAAACTTCCAGCTTTCTATAATCAAAATGTTTCATTTTATAGATATTTTATATAGATATATAAAATATATAGATATAATAGAGAAATTTTTCCTGAATGAAATGCAAATCTAGGTCAAACCATCGAGTTATGAAACATTTTGTAGATACCTGTTTTCTTTTAAATTAATTTAATCCATCACTGACATGAATTTACCATAAATAGGTGAACTCGGGAATTTGTTATAAATAAGTCTTTGTTAGATAATGTTTTCTTAAAATTAAGTCACATTTATTTTTGACTTTTATATTACTCTTATTTTTCTCTTCTTCTTAGTGATAATTCTAAATACTGAGATATAAGAAGTAAAGGACACTTGGATTAGAGCATGAGACAGTCATGAGAATTTGTGCACATTCAGTACTTGTTAAACTCTAAGTTTCTAGTTATATTTCAGAGTCTAGTGAAGACTTTTACATTTTTTATATGGGCAGTTCCTTTCTGCAGTTATACATCTTGTTTCCTTTAACTTGTTGAATGCAGTGATTTTTTTATGTGATAGAGAAACAGTAATTTACAAACTTTTAATTGCTTTTTATTTTTTCTATAATCATAATGATAAAATTTTAAGTCAATTTTATAATTGTACCTTCATTAGCTAAGAACATGAGCAAGTGTCAAAGATTTAAACTATTTCACAGTATCTTTAATGTCCTCCTGGTAGTAGTTACCTAGTCTTTGCCTCTAGGATTCCTAAGTTGAAGTGAACATACATGTAGAGACTTACCTTAAATATAGTGATGAGAGAGCAAATATAAGTTTTAAGAATTTAGTGCCATAGCAATTGCTTTGTTTGCTTGTTCTCTCTCTCTCTCTCTCTCTCTCTGTGTGTGTGTGTGTGTGTGTGTTGGCTTATTTAGAATAATCAGGATTTGTGACATTGAAATAGACTCATAACCTCACCTTGTAGACCTTTAAGATGGTGATAACACCACCATTGGCTAGTTATTAGAATAAAATAAGATTTGATTTGTATGGTACCAAGTACACGAATGCCTTGTGATATTAACAAACTGCATGCACACACATAGTTGATAGGAAAAGAAACTATCTAAATTGAAATGATTTTACTTTTCAAGAAGATTCTTGCCCAGGAAGATAATAATGGAATAAAATTATTGTTAATTTCAGAAACTTCCTGGAAATCAACTTAGTGTGACTAAACTGCCTTTTCAGGCCAATGGATCAGTCTAAAGGAAACTATGCTCTTATCAAATGAGTGGTCACTCATCAAGATACGTTCAAAACCCTCATCACTCCCTATCAATTCTCAATTATTATATCATGAATTATGGATTGCTGTATTAAAAGACCCATTCTAAATCAAAGTCTAATTCTTATAAATATCTACCCCATAGCTTCTTTTCAGAGACATTACTAAGACTTCCATGTGGTATTGTTCATTATTGTCTTAACCAGCTCATCTTCACTTGACCAGCTAGTTATTCCTATTCTAATGGACTGTTCAGAAAGTAAGCAGTTGAAAAAGCTGTTGCTGATAATAATAACATTTATACTTTTGTGTAGAATTTATTTTTAGTAGCCATTTACAGATTTAAGAATTTTAATTTTATCTTTTTGTAAATTGAGAGTTTTCTATATTCATTTTACAGACGAGAAAACGTGTTTCATGAAGTTAATGTCATATATGATAAATAAGTAGCTGTGGAGCTAGAAATCCTACCTTTTTATTTTCTGTCTAATGTAACTATCATGCTTTTCTTATTCTAAGTGTCCTCTGTGATAGGTTATTTTATATAGTTATCTTCATCTTTTAAAATAATTTTAAAGAATAAAGCCAAAATAACCAAAGAAAACAGAGTTATGTTAATCTTGTCAACATTATTTGAATCCAATAATTATTTGAAGTTATTGTCTATATCTCTGCCAACATAGTAATAGATACAAATTTGATTTTTTAAAATTCCTACAACATACCAATATTTCAAAATTTTGGCAGGGTAAAAGGGTCATAGGGACTTCCACCACTCAAAGCTTCACTGGTGATTTATCTCACAAAATATAGTCATTTTGCCCCACAATCCTTGCTAAAAGAATATAGTTGTCTTTTACAAGTATTTGAAAGAAATTTAGCCCATATAGTTTATCTTTTTTTTTTCATAGTAAGTGTACCTGAGAAAATTCACTTGCTTATTATATAAAGACTTTATTTACAAAGCCTAAAACTTCTTATACAAGACACAAGGGCATACAAGACGATGAAGTCTTCTTTAAAGGACCAATTGTTCTGCACACAAAAATATTTGAAGGTAATAAAACTTGTGGAATTATTTTTTAGAAATGCATGGACATACTCTTTGCTAAAATGTCTATTTTGTTACAACCTTAACTACCGAGTACTTATTAAACTTCTAGAAAGCAGCACATTAAATCCTGTGACATAGTTTCTATCACAAAGCAACTAATGCATTTTACAAATGCTAATTTAAAAAAATTGGGCTGTATTTGTACTGTTTTTCCTAGTTCTTATCATAATTCACTTGTTTGCATAACTATCATAATCTTGGTCATGAATTAACTAAATGAAGTCCTTAACCACTTCATAGCAACCCCTGTAGGAGAATATGTAATGATTTAATGATTAAAATGACATTTTACAGTAATGGTCAAATGTGAGTTCATTTTCTATTTATACTTTGCATCAAGAAGAGGGCTTTTAATATTCTTCTTTTTACTGCAGGGAGCGAGAGCTCAGCCATCTAAGTAGAAAATTGCAGATTTTGGTAAAAAATAGCAAAAACAATGTTCAAGTTAGAGTAGGAGATTTGAGTAGTTATTTCCAGGATGTAGTTAACAAAAAGAGTGAGAAATTCCACAGAACTCTGTAAGCAAATGCCTAAGCAAAAGCAGTCTTCTTAATAAAAGCCAATAAATGTCCTACAGCAAGTACCAGCCTAATTTAGTCATCTCATCCCAAACTAGTTCTTGGAAAATAAGAAAATCTTCAAGTTGAATTTGCAAGGAGCCTAATCCTCAGCCCACTGGACCGTCTCTCTGGCTCTAAGTGGAGTCAGACACCAGAATTTCTGTGTGTGTGTGTGTGTAAATTATGTGTTCTTGGTATGAAAACTTCATTCATTTAATCAAATTATAGTTTTACCATGAAAAATCTTAGACTATAATTTTTCTCCATAGAAAACAACAAAACCATGAACTGATGTCTATCCCCAACCCATTAAAGTTCCAGTTCCCAGAGTAAGCAAACCTCAAGAAGTGTCTTGGGGGATTTCTTCATGTAGAGACTTACTTTTGCCTGTACATAATATGAATTATAATGTAACTCTCATATAAATATCTACTTTTAAAAACTAGTATGGTAACTACTACTAAATGATCTCATCATTAGCATTTTCACATTTCAAGCTGTTTTGTCCTCCAAAGTAAAATTTGCCATTTCATGTCTGATAAGCTTGCCAAATTCTAAGGACTTTCAACAAATTCACATCCTTCTATGAATACAACACATCAATTCTTTTCTCTTTTTTTAGAGGTAAAACCAAGAAACAGTTGATTAAAAGGAAAATAGGATGAAACAAAGAGTTTATTAAAAGGGCAGGTACTCTAAAGCGGTAGGAGTGGGCCAACCAGGAATGGCTCAAGGGCCTCGAATGACAAGGGAAAGTACACTCCTAGGAGGTAGGAGCGGGCTCAAGCAGGCAAATGGCTCAAGAGCTGCATCAATTCTTGATGAATGATTTTTACACAGTCTGCTCTTATTCCCTTTACCCTCATAGTGCTTTTTGACTCACATTATACTAATCTGACATTTTTTTTCACATATTTTTAACTTCATTCTTTTCCAGAATTTTGTATGTATTGCCAATGTGAGTGGATTACTTTGTCATGGCTGTGCATTATAAGCTCTCGGCAGACACAGATCTGGTATGTGTAGAAAACAAAAGCTAACCTTTTAAATGTTTGGATTGAGGCAATAATTAGCTGGGTAATCTCAGTTCTCCTTTCCCCAAATTACCATAGTTAGTTGAAAGAGATAAAATTCCTATAGAAATGTATATATCTAATGTCATATGTATCCTAGGCATCTCCCTCTCACTCAATCTATAAAAGAACATTTAGTTGTACTTAATATATGAGTATATCCTTTGGCCTTTTTGTACTGCTTTCTGTGAGGTTAGGAAATGAAGAATATAACCAATTAGTGACTACCTTCAACAGACTAGAGAATCTTTAACAAATAATAAGTGGAATGCAATTTAAAGCACTTAAGATGTGCTTTATTAGAAAAAGAAGAACACCCACTAATTTAGAGTCAATATAATCCAATCTTTAAAGATGAAGAAATTGAAGTCCAAGAAAGTAAGTGACTTGACAAAATACCATTATTAGTTAATGACCCAGAAAAAATCAAATTTCATGTTTCTCCCCAATATCTACATCTAACACCACAACCCCAAATCTGATTTCTCTATACTTTTTCCTCTAATCTAATATTTTAATGAGTCACTGTAAACTCAGATTCCCCAGATCCAGAGCCCAAGCTGGGGATTTTCATGCAAGTGATAGCTTTAAGAGTATTCTATCAGGAGAAACTTGCAAAAAAAAAAGGTAAGAGGTTAGTGTCAGTCTATTCAGGTTGCCGACAAAACATCACCATCTGGGTGGTTTAAACAACAGATATTTATTTTCTCACAGTTTTATAGGCTAGAAATCCAACATCAAGGTACTGGCAAATTTAGTTCCTTGTGAGACCTCTCTTCCTTCTCTCCATGCTCAAAGAGGGAGTAACCTTTGATATCTCTTCTTGTAAGGACAAGTGTTTTATTAGATTAGGACGCCATCCTTATCACCTCATTTAACTTTAATTATCTCTCTAAAGCCCCTG
This sequence comes from Lyroderma lyra, assembly GCA_004026885.1. Lineage (NCBI taxonomy): Eukaryota > Metazoa > Chordata > Mammalia > Chiroptera > Megadermatidae > Lyroderma > Lyroderma lyra. The sequence continues at coordinate 53,041 of PVJL010001828.1, forward strand.
TCCTTAAATATAGTCCATTTGGAAGTTAATACTTCAACGTAAGAATTTTCTGGGCACACAGTTCAGCCCATGACTGAACAATGATGCAGTTTTAGACGAAGTCTGGGCTTAGCTTGATCCAGAGGAAAATACATAAATTATACCACAGAACTGGTCTTGTTGAGGCTAGAGAACTAGGCTTTTGTACCAGTTTTCTCCTGCTCCTACCCCAAATACTATCAAATTGGCCAGTCATATTAGTAGACCATGGGGTAATATAAACTGTCAGCTTGCTGCATTTATTCAAGGACAGTTCTTTGGAAGAGTTTCACTTGAAACCATTGACAACAACATTGGCAAGAGTTCCAAGATGAGGATACCAAAGCAATACAATCTCTAGGAATTTGGGTAGGGTTCAACAGTATCTGCCAAGTCTCTAAATTCTGCATGGTTTCACTTATTTGACTCTCACGTCCTTATTTCAGACCCCATTATTTTTTAATGAGATAGTGTCATAATCTCTAAACAGGTTTTCCTGCTTCTAGTGTATTTCTTCTCTATTTTACCCTTCATGTTGGTACCAGAATATTTTTAAAACACAAATCTGACCTCATCACATCTCTCTAATTTCTGCCAGTGATATTTTTAAGAGAACCATCACTCTGATGGTACACCTAAAATTTTTCTTATCTGAACCCTCTCTACTTTTCCATCTTCACAAATTGCAATTTTGAGATCTATATGCCATCTAAAGAGCAAGCAAACAATCTAAAGAGCAAGCAAACAAAACTCAAACTCATACTGTTTTTCATACTGGCTATATCAATTTACAATTACACCATTTGTATACACTTTTCCGCTCATTCTTGCATTTGGTATCTCATCTTACTGATGATTGCTATTTTAGTAGATTACCAGTAATATCAAATTGTGGGTTTAATTTGCATTTTCCTGATTAGTGATATTGAGCAACTTTTCATGTACCTGTTACGCATTTATATTTCTTTTGGAAAAATGTCTATTCAGGTTCTTTGCCCTTTTTTCGTTGAATTATTTGAGTTAGTTTATTTATTTATTTATTTAGGATTGAGTTGTATGAGGGGCTTTTAAAATATATTTTGGATATTAATTCCTAATCAGATATATACTTTGCAATGTTTTCTCATTCTGTAGGTTGTCCGTTCATTTTATTGATCATTTATTTTGCCATGGAGAAGCTTTTTAGTGTTTGATGTAGTCAAAATTGTTCATTTTCTATTTTGTTACTTTTGCTTTAAGTATCATATTTCAAGGTAATTACAAACACACATGCCTAAGAATTTTGTCCCTCTTGTAGGAAATTTATGGTTTTAAGTATTACATTTAAGTCCATTGACCTATGTGTTAGTTTTCAATACTAGTATCAAATTGTTTTCATTACTGTACCTTTATAATACAGCTTGAAATCAGGAAATGTGACATCTCACACTTCTCCTGTTTTCTCAGGATTGACTATTTTGAATCTTTTGTGATTTCATATAAATTTTAAGAATTTTTTTCTACTTCTGTAAAAATCATTTAAATTTTGAAAGGGATTGTGCTGAATCTATAGATGGCTTTGGGTAGTATGAGCATTTTTACTATGTTACATATTTCAGTTCATGAACATGGGATCTCTATTTATTTATGTGTTCTTCAATTTTTTTATCAATAATATCTCCACACTTTTGTAATAGTATAGAGATATTTCATCTTCTTGTTTAAGTTTATTTCTAAGTATTTTATTATTTTTGATGCTATTGTGAATGGCATAATTTTTAAAATTTTCTTTTCAGATAATTTGTTGTTAATATATAAGTGCTACTGATTATTTATATGAATTTTTCCAATATTGTTTTTTAATTTTAATATAAACCTATGTGAATTATGCACTACCATCATCATATAAGGATCTAAGTTTGAGTATATATCATTACCAGTGAATTTTATGCTGTTTCTTTTGATGTTCATTAACATTATTTAATTTCCACTTAAAAATATTTGCCATTATTTCCAAAGACTCCTCCAGACAACTATTAAAAACAATAAATGAATACAGTAAAGTTGCAGGATACAAAATCAATGTACATTTCTATACACAAACAATAAAACTTCAGAAAAAGAAATAAGAGAATCAATACCTTTGCGATTATAAAAAAAAGAAAAAATACCTGGAAATTAACAAAAACTGTATGGATTTATTCACTGAAAACTATGAGACACTATTAAAAGAAACTGAAAAGGACACAAAGAAATGGAAAGATATTCTGTGTTCATGAATCAAAGTACTTAACATTGTTAAAATGGCCATAGTACCTAAAAGCAATATAGAGTTAATACAATTCTCATCAAAATCCCACAGTTTTTCACAAAATAGATGAAAAATTATCAGATTTGAAGAGAACCACAAAAGACTTCAAATAGCCAAAGCAATCCTACATAAAAGGAATAAGGTTGGTGGTATCATGTTCCCCATGATAAAATTTCAATTTATACTACAAAGCACCAATAATTCAAACAGCTTGATATTGGCAGAAAAACAGACACACAGACCGATGGAATGAAATAAAAGCCCTAGAAATAACCCCACAAATATACAGACAGATAATTTTTGACAAAGGAGTAAAAATATACAATGGAGAAAAGAAAACCTCTTCAGTAAATGGTGCTGGGAAAATTGGAAAACCACATGCAAAAGAATAAATATGAACTGTCACCATATACTAAAATTAATTCAAAATGAATTAAAGACCTCCACATAAGACCTGAAACAATAGATTGTATGGAAGAAAACATTGGTACTAAACTTACAGACCTGGGGTTCAGGGAGGATTCTATGAACCTGACCTCAAAGACCAGGAAAGTAAAAGCAAAAATAAATGAATGGGACTATATCAAACTAGAAAGCTTCTACACAGCAAAAGAAACCATTAACAAAGCAAAGAGACAGCTAATCAAATGGGAGAAAATATTTGAAAACAATGCCTCTAATAAGGGACTAATATCTAAAATACATAAAGATTGCATATGACTCAACAACAACAAAAAAACAATCTGATTCAAAAGTGGGCAGAGGACCTGAACAAACACTTCACCCATGAAGACATACAAATGGCCAACAGACATATGAAAAAATACTCAACTACTTCAGCTGTTAGGGAAATGCAAATCATAACCACAATGAGATTCCACCTCACATCTGTTAGAATGGCTATTATCAACAAGACAAGCAATAACAAGTGCTGGAGAGGATGTGGAGAAAAAGGATCTCCTGCACACTGCTGGTGGGAGTGCAAATTGGTACAAACTCTATGGAGAACAGTGTGGAAGTTCTTCAGAAAATTGGGAAAGTAGTTATCATATTACCCCGTAATGCCCCTTCTGGGTGTCTACCCCCCAAATTTGAAACTGTTAATCTGCAAAGACTTATTTGGGGATGAATTATGCTGACCTATACATCTGACTCTCTAGGAAAATGGAATAGCTGGCTTGTCTCTTCAGATGGGCAGAGTCACTGGCTAAATTCTCTGCTTGAATGCTGCTGGGCCAAGACATCTTCCAGGTGCTTAGACCAAGCTTTCTGGTCAGATGGATCCAGAAGCTACCCTCATCAGTAAGCAAGGCTATGGATTAGCTCCTTTTCACTTGCATGACCACAAAATATGATCTAAGTCCAGTAAAGCTCTTTGTCTGGGGACTTGTCTCATGCAGAGCCACATGCCAAGTTCTCTGGCCAAAACAGCCACCTACTTTGCTCTGTTGACAGGCAGCACTGTTGGCTGGGCTCTCTATTTGAGTGTTACTGGGCTGCATGTCTTTCCACGTGCTCCAGCCAGGCAACTTGGTTGGGTGGAGCTCAGCAATTGGAAAGGCTCTGAATCAGCTCCCTGCCCAGACAGAGTGGGAGAGTTGGCTCCAACCAGGTTTACAGGTGTTCCAGTCAGTTTTTTCTGGTTTAGTAGGGCTAATAGCTACACTCAGCAGTGGATAAGGCTGTGAATTAGTTCTCCTGCCCAGCAGGGTGAATCAGTTCTAAGGCTGGCAAAGCTCTTTGTTGTGGTCATGACTGAAGCCAACTCATGCCCCAAGTTCTCTGGCTGAAAGATGCCACTGGCATTCCTTTGTAAATGATCAGTTCATTCTGCTGAACTCTGCTTGAGCACTGCTGGGCTGCAAAGCTTGCAAGTGTTATGGCCAGGCTTTCAGGTGGGGCAGGGGTTACACTTAGGAGTAGGCATGGCTATGACTGAGTTCTCCTGTCTATTTAGGGGGGTGGTGGAGGAGGCAGGTTAGGCACCTCATTTGAGTTACCAAAACAAGCAGACTTGTGTCACTATTTTGACTCTTTGGGAATCAAGGTCAGTATCTACAGTGTTACGTCATGTTGACTATACTATTCTTGACGTGCTCTTTACCTTTTTGGTCTTGCTGCCAAAAGCCCATAACCCCATTCTAATTACAACAACAACAACAACAACAACAACAACAACAGAAAAACATCCCAGAGAAAATCTGAAACAAATAAGCAACAACAAAAAAACAAAACAATTATCCTAATGTTTGTATTTTTAAAATTCTAGCAAGTCTAGATGCTGCAAATGGAAACCAGGTTTTTGGATCCTGAAATCATTTCATAATTATTCCCTTTGTTATTGGAAACAAAACTGAACCCTAGTTATGGCTGTATTTTGATTGCTTAAATATCAATACTATAACACAACCCCATGCAATAGTACAATTCTGGCTATATTTCTGGGGCATTAAAATATTTTAGAACATAATTTATGTTAAGTTACAGCATTTTGAAGGATTTCACTTTTATTTACTAGAATTCAATGGACTGTTACTGTTTCAGTGGTAAACTGGGTGTACTCTTGCATATTAGTTCTTTCTAATGTATGAAACACTATACTACTGTATCATATTATTTTTAATATCATTTGCTGTTAAAAACCATGTTATTTTTTATGCTAGTACATTTCATTTCTTTTTATGCCATTATTTTCTTCCCAAATGATTTAGCATAGTATAAAAATTTCTGCTTTAGATTAACTTGATCGTTTTAGTCCTATATTTTAAGAAAGAAAACATTTTAAATAGTATTTCATAAACTGCATATTCCTTTGCTCTATAAATAATTTGAAGACTGTTCTAAATTCCTAGAAATTTGTCTCTTTAAACTTTATTTAAATGTGTATTTATAGCACATTTTTGTCACTTCCAAAGTGATATTTATAATACATTTTGTATCTATGATATCATTAGACATAACACTTATCCACTACTATATCACTTTTAATTCTATCTTTACCTGTATTTAACCATAAATATGATTCTCTGACTCAAGAAAAACAATTTGAAAAATAAAAGCAATTTAATTGACTTAGAAAATCTATAAAAATTAATTTCAATGATGGATATTATTTTCATTTTTTAAAGCCTCTCATCTCTATATTTAAAAAAATTGCTAAGACTTTATAGAGGTTACCACTCATGCCAGTTAGCATGTTTACTCAAGGAGTTAGTGCTGTATTGCCAATACTTTCCTGAATTGTTTAGGGTTTGAATTTAGCAGTGTACACTTCATATTAAGCTACTTCCAAAGATCCCATTTTGACAAAATATGGTCAACAGTAAAATCAGACCTTTAGGGTTTTAATATTAATATTTGAAATACATTGGCTTAAACTCCATTAAAAAAGATTAAGGAAAATATCTGCTCTGTCCACTTGAAACTTGTTAAGTCAATGGTTTTATACTCTGCTCTAATAAAAATATTTGGTGTGGTGCAGGAAATGAATTTTCTGTTCTTCCTGGCTAATATCCCCATGCCCAAAGCCTAAAACCAATTATGCCACTAAGTCATTCTGAAAACTTTATTTAGAAACTCTATGTGTCTTTTCCAACACAGAGAGCAGAGCTTTTTAAATATACTTCAAAAAATACTTAGGAACAATCTGTCTCAAAGATACTTTAATGTCCCCCTGCCTCAACCCAGATGTTCACACCCTAATGCCAGGGAGCTGTATGTTACTTCACACTGTAAATTTACAGATGTGATTAAACTAACAATATTGAGTTGAGGAGATGATCCCAAATTATCCAAGTGGATCCAATATAATCACGGGAGTCCTTACAAGCTGAGAACCTTTTAAGAACTATGTAGTCAGAAGCTATGATTTATGGAAAAATGATCAGGGATATGAAAAGTTGCTGTCTTTGTAGATGGAAGAAAGGAATCACCAGCTATGGGATGTATGGTGTCTTTTAAAAGCTGGTAAGGACAAGGAAATGGATTCTCTGCTTAAGTCTTTAGATAGGAACGTGGCTCTGCCAATATGCTGATTTTAGTCAGTGCAACTAGTGTTGAATGTCTAAACCACAGAACTTTAAGATAATAAATCTGTGCTGTATTAAGACATTAATTGTATGGTAATTTTAAAAATCAGCAGTAGAAAACTAATGCACAACTCAAAACAGAATCCATGGCCTTACCCTCAAAACTTGTCCTCTTATACTGTTCTTGTACTTATCAAGGGTCTTTGATAGTTATTATGTCTACTACATTGTAAATTTTATAAAGATAATACCAATTTGCTCACCAGTTTTTCCCATTTTATCTTAGGTAAGTCATGTAATACTATAAGAACCTCATTTATCTTATCACAGCTATGCAATTTATCTTACCTGTTTGAAGGCATTAGCCTAAAAAGAAATGTTTCTCGCAGTTTGTTAAAGCCTAAGATATTTGTTAAGAAAGTTTAGTGGGATAAGAATGTATTTCTGTATTTCTCCATATTCTCTACACTTTTGACTTACTTCCAAGCATATGAATACCCAAGCTCCATGCATTTTTTTCACTTCCAGTATTCTTTGTAAAACAGAGAATAGTAGTTGCCTAAACACTTCTGTAGAAGTTTAAACTTATTAAGGGTGCTCTGCTGGATTCTTATTGCCCTACTTTTGAGGGTAAGAGAGTAGGAAAGGATACAATTTCCAGACAACAAAGAAGTTGAAAATTGAGATGTAGGGTAAATGTAATGAGAGAGAGTAGAGATATGTACACAGATTTGTGCCACTTATTTGGGAGTAATAAAACTTGGAGGGGAGAAATGGAATGACTATATGCCTTCATCGGTTGGATTATGGACACTGAAGTCCTAAAGCTGTCTTGAAAGCAACAGAGATAATAGTGTGGAGGATTTTATGGACTATACAATGGGCATCTTAGCAGGATCTAAGGTGGACTGTTGTTCTTCCCTAATTCCATGGCTCTATGTAGAATATTAGAACTGTGGGACAGGTCTGGGGTAGCAGATTGAATATCTCACGCTTCTGGCAGAAAGAGAACTCAGAATTGGAATTTAACTGATATCAAGACAATAGTAATAAGTCTAAGAAAGCTGAACAATTATATTAAATCTAACATGTTAAACTATACATATGTTTTTTATTATTCTCAAATGCAGAATTTCAGCACTCAACTTGCACATCTATAAATAACAATTCTTATGAAGTATAGTCTTAACGATCTCATTTTCTTCAAAAGATGTGATTAAAATACTTGTATATCTGAGGATCCAGTGAAATAAAACTGCTAGTCTATAAAGAATCATTACATAGTTAAAAGAATGGGAATTTTAATAAACAGAATGCTGGAGTCAGATAAACTTGTAAAAATAAGAAGAGGCTTTATTCTGACAACTGAACTCAAATCATCCTCTGATATCGTTGGCAGGAATTTATGGCTGAGTACTGAAGTGTGAATTCTAAAACACATGTATAAGTAAAAACTAAACAATGTTTGTCCTTTTATTACTACATTCACAAAGAAATTTTATGATCATTGGTAACCACAATTTATTACTGATATAAGACAGAAATAAACTGATCTGTTACATAAAAAATCTTAGTCCTGTAGGGCAACTGAACATATTGATTTTCCTAGACATTTACCTTCTGGCTGGGGAGACATTATTATACTCAGTTGTCAAATGGGGATACAAAATGATTTCTACTTCTAATTATTTTAACTTGTCTAGTGCCTACGAAGTGAATGATGTTGGGCAGTGTTGGTAAATGACAGAATACTTGTAGAATACTGGAAAAATCCTAAAACTATCTGAGTAAAAATGAAAATATTGTCACAGAATGGACATCTTTGAATACAATGGTGCATAGGTCATTTCCGTTAATTAGTAGCCCGATATAATTCTAGGTATTTCTGTCAATCCAAACCATTCCTAAAATTTTCTTCACCATTAATTTCTTGCTAAACCTCTTCATTTTATTTTATTTTATTTTTTTTTTTGGTTTTTAACTAAATTATACCACTTAAAGCAGGCATTTACTTTAATATACATTTGTATAACTGCAATGATATTCAGCTCTGCCACAGTAGAAAATTAGTGGTTGAGAATAGGTATCTGCTGTTTGCTCTGACAGGTCTTGCATTGGCAGTCAACAGCTCACAAGGTGCACTCTGCCACTTTGTATGTGTCAGGACTACCTCCAAGTTCGCTGGTATTACACAAGATCTAAATGGTAGTTGTTTCAAATAAACTGCAGTAAAAGTATAAGTCTAAATACCTTCGTTAGTGAAATCCACTAGATAGAAAATATAATCAAATGGACATTAAAAAAAACAGTAATTCCTGGATTGTGTACTAAATGTGACTACTTATTTAGGTAAACTTTCTACTTTAATAATCTTCCTTTAGAGTCATTTACCAAGAATTTTATTCTGGAAATATTCTAATTTTCTTCACCTTCACTTTAAGCATTAGGCTAAATAATGAAGAAGTAAGTTATAATATGTGTAATTATGCCCAATTTTTAATGAAGCATTCCATTTGAAAAGGCATTCTTTTAAAAGAGAAAACTGAGAAAATGGACATTTAATCTACATCTAGTTAAACAAAAAGTCAAAGACATTTTTAATATCTTAGAAAATGCTTTAAAATTATAAGCATGTTTTATATATCAATGTGTATATTTGTATGTAGTTTTCTTTTCTTACCAACATTCTCTTACACATGCCAATAATTGTAAAATCTTGCATATTTTCTCCCTCCTCAGATCTCCAAGAACCTCCTCCCTCACCTCTTGCTGGTTAATTTCACTGAAAACATCCTCATTTTGTCACAATCAGTTATATCAATGTTCCTTCCTTGGCTCCATTCATACCCCATTTCTGCTCCCAGTACACCTGACATGAGGCTTTCTTAGAGATTTCCTTTCCCCACTGACATGCAGTGGACAGACCTCCAAGATTCAGTACATAGTGATTACAAATATATTTCTAATGTGTGGCCTATTTAGACATAAGTAATAGTGGTTCAGGTAGTACAGAACTAAAGCAATGCAGTCCCTTTTATATCAATTTTTCTTGAGTCCAAAATACAGAAAATCAAGCCAGTGCATTATCCTCTACAAGTCTCTTTCTAATATATCCCTTCAAAGTTTCTTCCCAATGTGATTGGCATTTTACACACACACACACACACACACACTTCCCAAAATGCATGCCCTCTACAAACAAAAACAAACCAACAAAGAAACAAAGGTACACACAACTATTGGGGTGAGTCTGTCAGCCTAAATTAAAATTATTATTTGAAAAACAACATTGTCATAATATAAGAATTAACACTCAAAAACACCTGTAGTATGCCTTTCCTTATTAAAAACAGAACTTGTCTCTCTTTTTTACAGAATTATCTGAAAAATAATGAATGAAATTGATTTGTATTTAAATAAATTCATGAAAGTACTTTTTATGAAATAGTGGCCCAACTCCCAAAGGCAAATTTATCTTTCCCTCTAAAATATAAAGTATTTTTTATGCCACTAGATCATGATGAAGATGATGATAATAAAGATTATAATACAATGATAATTAAAACTTTACAAAATGTGTAATTTTATTATTTGCATTTTATGAATTAAAAAAAATACTGAAGCACAGTCATTGAATAACACCAAGTCACACAGCATACCATGGCATTCATTAAATGATTGTTGAGAGCTTCTATCTATATTTATTCTGTTCTATAATTGCTTATAAAAGTTGCTCAATATTTTGCTTATCAAACTATTAATAATATGTGGGCTAAACATATTGAGATTGTCCAATAAGATTAAGAAAAAATAGGATGCTATTTAGAAGAACTACATTCAAAAATAAGGTATAGAATGAGTTAAAAGTAAAATAGTATAAAACTATAAATAATAAGAAAACTTGTGTGGCTATATTAATGTTAAATTAAGTAGAATTAAAGGCAAAGGGGTATATTAGAGATAAAGGAGGATATTTTGTACGATAGATGAGTGAATTTTACCAAAAAATTTATAACCATCCTTAAGTATGTGTGAGCCTGAATACAGAAATTCATGATATAGGAAGATACAAATGACAGAATTGTAGCAAAATACAAAAAAACCTCACAATCCTAGTTGAAAATTTCAAAAAGAACAAGACATGGTCACTTCCTTCAAGAAGTCTTCAGTGTGGTAACAGAAGTCAATACATATCATACAACAGTAATTCACCTCAGAATATGATAGTGTATCACATGGTAATATAATTTACCATAGTGCTAAATTAAAGTACTATGAAAAGACAGAAGAAAAGTAAAACCCAATTAAATATCAGTTGAGAGGATATGAGCATGAGTGTTTTAACATAAGACAATAGTGGCAGTAGCCAAGACACATGATAAAAAAAGTTCAGGATGTGCTTGCAGCTTTACCACTACTTCAATCTGCCTGGAGAAGAGCATATTTGAAAATGAGTGGAATTAGAACTAAAAACCACATTGTAATAAAATATATCAATTTAATAAAAAACCCCACACATTTATATTTTGCTTTTTAATTTGCATAAGTATAAATATAAAAATTACAATTTGCAAATTTCTTTCACCTGAAAAATAACAATGTCCTATGCTCATGCAAAATTGAAGTTATAAAAAGGAAAAAAATATGCAAAATGTTGGAAATGAAAATATACCTTGTAGAGCACATTAAGAGATCCTGTTAAGCCATTAGAGAAAACTTTTTCTGTAGAGCTGGAGATGGTGATAATTTGATTACTAGGTTTCCATATTCTATCAAAATTTGGTATTCATCTATGCAACAACTTACATTTCCAATTACTGATGTTAACAAGTAACTTAATCAGTTTAAAGAAATATAAAAGTCACAAAATGAGCCCTGCTGATATTTACAAACTAAGAAGAAAAAGGCTACAAACTAGAAAGAGAAATTGCTATCTGGAAGAAATGTTAAATTCGTTAAGTCAGGAAGAAATCGCAAGAAAATGCTGAAAGGTGGTAGGTACGTAATTCCTCAGTTCTGAAGCAATACAGAATTTTTTTTTCTAAAATGTGTCATATTACTGAGTATCAAATCTAATGGCCAAGGTTTTGGGAACTAGTATTATATAAGAATAACAGCAGGAACCTATATTTTTCAATAGCAATTGAAATGATACCCACCACATGAGTAGAGGTGAGTTGAAGCTCAATGGAGAAAACTGCTTATATTTCATTATTATTATTAATTTTTACCATTGTTTTTATTATTATCATTATCCAGACTTAACCTCTATTCTAAAGAAAGAACAGTATTAGAAATGAGAGAAGGATGGTGAAAGAAATGTTATATACAACAGAAAGTATGTAGATTACCTGACTTCACTATGGACCTTTCTCATCTCTCAAACAATAAAAATTACACAGAGAGATGTTGACAAAGCAGAAGACAAAACAGACTTGGTAAAAGGACATAAGATTCTATAAATCCAATGGAAGCTATGCCTTAACTCAGTTTCTCCTTCCAAACCCATATAATTTTTAAATAAATTTTGGCTTGACTATAATGGCCCCCATTTAAGAATGAGTAATATCTATAAAGAATTCAGTAAGGTCTCTGTACACAAGTTTTTTACAAATGGAGATAAACAAACTCAGAAGACATTTGACATATATCTGTTCCGTGCTGAAGACTACTCTAGTGTGCATCAGAATTATGTAAGAGGTAATAAAGATTCTTATAAACTATGCTATGGGAATTAATATTTTTCTTGTGGGCAATTGATACTGGAAGGCTTTCAGCAGTATAATCAATTTAATAACATCATGATGTTTAGATAAATATTGACAGAGAATAAAAGCATGTAAACTTATGTCAGACTATCCAAATGTCACTAAATAAGTATATAAACTATGTTAGTAGGATGAGAAAAAGAGAAAACAGGAAAAAGGAAAACATCGAAATGAAAAAGGAAAACATACGAGGAGGAACACAAGAAAAACTGGAATTATTTTATCTTTGATGTGAGAGGGTTTGTTCATTCAGAATTTTTTCCTCCAGGTCAAATTATCAACCAAAGTTTTTATCTGGATGTTTTGAGAAGGTTGTATCATGATTTGAAGAAGAAATATCCTGAATTATGGCAAATGGATGACTTGTTTTTCCACCACGACAATGCCCCTGCTCACACCACACGGAGTGTTCATCTGGTTTTTTTTTTTTTTTAACCAAAAATGGCATGGCTTCCACCCTCCCTATTCAATCAATCTCACCCTGAGCAAAAATTTGTTTTTGTTTCCCAAGATGAAAAATGTCCTCAAAGGGAAACATATTGCCTATGTGGAAGAAGTGAAACAAAAAATGGCAGATTTTTTGGAGGAATAGAAAAAGGCATCTTGATAGGTGGTTTGAATCAAACAGAGAATACTTTGAAGGTAGGTGACTGATGTTTAAACATGTAAAAATAAATACACAATTTTTTCTTTTGGTGGTTCCCTGGCTGGGAATTGAACCCAGGCTGCAGCATTGAGAGTGCCGAAGCCTAGCCACTACACCACCAGGGAGCCTCCTATAAACATACAATTTTTAAATAAATAAATTCCACTATTTTTCAAGTCCCCTCCTCTTGTTATATGTTATGCCCTTTAAGAGTTACCTCAAGTAATTCTAATAATATCTTATTAGTTAGAGGTTGTTTCCATTGTATCAATAAGGGGATTGAGGTACTAAGATGATATGTGTCCTGTTCAAGACCACATTAGTTTTAAGTGGAGAAACTAGCATTTGAAACTAACTTTAATAGGTCTCTAATACCATTATTACACTCTTGAATAAAGAGATAGACCTTTGAAATAAAGTGAAATTTCTCTCTGATTTTATCTGAGATTTGAGGAAAAGACAAGAGACAAAGTTAACTATATAATTGTTATAGTGGATTTTGTGCCATTTACCAAGACAGAGGCTTGCAGGAAGAAGAGTATGTTTTTGAGTAAAATTTTAAAAATCAAATTTGCATAATATAAGCTTGAGATGTTTACAGAGCTTGAAAGTGAAGATTGCTAAAATTAAGTTAAAAATATATGCATGATTTTAGGAAAGATGTTATCAGAACTTCTTGAAGGTAGGTTATATTTAGTCTACCTTTGTACATATCTATTTTCTTGCACATTAATATAGCTTGGTATATGACTGATATTAAACTTTTGGAAATTGGTGAGAATGTCTATAAATGGAAAGAAAAATATAATAGCCTTAAAACAGAAGGGCTCAGGACAGAGAATTAAAAAAACACACACATGAAGATTGAGAAACTTTCAGATTGAGGAACCAGAATTCTTTTACATGCCACCATGCTGGGACCCCAAGCTCCAGGACAATGGAAGGTCTCTGTTGAAGACCCCACTTTATGCATCTCTTGGTTGGGCTGTTGGAGAGGATCCAAGATAGCAGAGTATTTAAACACTGTGTTAACCTCCTCCTGTGACCACATTAAAAAATTACAACTAAATTATAGAACAATCAACCTGGAGACCCACTTGAAGTTTAGCTGAACAGAAGTTTTATAACTAAGGATATAAAGAAGAAGGCCACAGCAAGACTGGTAGGAAAGGAAAAGATGCAAAACAAGTGACCCCACACTTGAGTGTGGTGGTTGACAATTGGGAGGGATATCTTGGTTAGGAAGGTCACCTCCAGAGGAGTGAGAGATCACAACCCCACACCAGGTTCCTCAGACCTGTATATCAGTGCTGGAAAAAGAATTTCCACATCTGGCTGTGAAAAATAGTGAAGGTTTCAACTATTTGAGAGTGACAGAAGGCTGAAAGAAACCCAGTGTCCTTTTAAAGGGCCTGCACACAAACTCACTTGCTTGCAGGCACTCACTCTGGGCTCTGGGGAAGGGGCAGTGATTTAGGAGGCATAACAGACATAAAGAAAGAGATGAATTTCTATGGCTTAAGGATGAGAACTGGAGGGACAGTGCCATTTTCCCTTTGTAGAACCATTCTCCCAAGCAGTTGGCAGGTGGGCATCATATTTCCTGTGTTGAGCTCCACTACACTTGGCCAAATCTGAATCTGAATTGGCCTGGTAATTTCACTTGTTCCACACACTTGCTCCACCTTGGTTACTCCCTGGGATCTCTCCCCACCCTACTCTCTCAACAAATGAGGAACTTTATGGGTGAGCAAACTGTCACGCTCTCATTGTACTCTTTCTTGGACAATTCTTAAGTGTCTGTGGGCCTCAGGCACGCAACACCTGGCCTTGGTGTGTTCTGATACTTTTGCTTAGTAATTCCAGGCTCAGCATAGGCACAAAACTGGAATCTATATCAACTTAGTGAATACCTGCTTTACCCTGTGACTCTCTGAGACCCACCACATCCAATTCATATACTGCATGAAATTATCAGCAGCTGAGCTTTACAGGAGTTGGCAGGTAACAGCAGGTTCCGAGTGTCCTGGGCTTTTTACAGAGCTACTCTAGGCCTTGTATTTGTGGCAGCCATCCTTGGTTTACAGCATGGCTACTTCCATGCACCTCTAGGTTCAGCACAGACAGCAATTAACCATGAATCTCTTCATAGCTACTACCAGGTAGTTCCCAGCCAGTAACAGGCAGTAGCTGATCTTAGCCTGCACTGGAGCCCTTCCCAGGAGGCTTCATAACCAACATACCTGAAAATCAGCTTCAGATCACAGCAGAAAACTACTCAAATAACTTCAGAAGCAGCACACCAAAATGGCAGTCTCAGCAGGCACTGGAGCCCACTGGGGCAAATTCACTCAATGAGGATAAGCCTTATACACAGTAGCCTGTAAGCTGTGGATGTGGCCAAACCCATAGCCAGTCAGCATGAGGGCCTATCCCACTCATTGATGTACAAACAGCAATCAAGGTTCAACGTAATAGGAGGGCATATAAGACCCACATAAGAGACACTCCTGGAGTACTTGGCCCAGGTGGCCAGTGAGATAGTGTCACTGGGTCCCACAGGTCACCTACTACATAAGGCCGCCCAGTTAAGACTGGAAGACATAGTAGGTCTACCTAATACATAAAAAACAAACTCAGAGAGGCAGCTAAAATAGGAAAACAAAGAAGCATGTCCGAAATAAAAGAACAGGAGAAAACACCAGAAAAAGAACTAAACAAAATGCAGGCAAGCAACGTACCAGATTCAGAGTTCAAAACAATAGTTATAAGAATGTTCAAGGAACTTAGTGAGAACTTCAACAAAGAAATAGCAAGCATAAAAAAACCCCACAGAAACCATTAAAAAGAACCAGTCATAAGTAAAAAACACAGTAACTAAAATGAAGAATAGACTGAAAAATATTACCAGCAGACTGGATGAAGCAGAGGATTGAATCAACAAATTTGAAGACAAAGTAACAGAAACACCTAATCAGAACAGCAAAATAAAAAGAATTTAAAAATGATGATAGTTGAAAAAACCTATGGGACAACATCAAGTGTAACATTTGCATCATAGGGGAATCAAAAGAAGAGAGAAAGCAAGTGATTGAGAATGCATTTTAAGAAATAAGAATTGAAAACTTCCCTAAGCTGTTGAAAGAAATAGACAAACAAGTCCAGGAAGGGAAAAGTTCCAAATAAGATAAACTAAAACAGGCCCACAACAAGACACATTATAATTAAAATGCAAAGGTTGATGACAAGGAGAGAATTCTAAAAGCAGAAAGGGGAAGGCAAGTACTTACCTACAATGCAGCTTCCATAAGATTTTCAGCTAATTTCTCAATAGAAACTTTGCAGGTCAGAAGGGATTTGCACAAAATACTAAAAGTGATGAAAAGCAAGGAACTACAACCAAAATTACTCTACCCAGAAAGGCTATCATTTAAAATTAAAGAACTGATAAAGAGCTTTCCAGACAAGAAAAGCTAAAGGGGTTCATCAACAGTAAACATTACAAGAAATGTTAGGGACTTCTTTAAGAAGAAGAATGGCTGGTGGGGTGGGGAAGAACATAAAGATGAATAATAAAATGGTAATAATTATGTATTTATCAATAATCAGTTTAAATGTAAATAGATCAAATACTTACAAAAAAAAAACAACAAAAAAACAGGGTATCTGCATGAATAAGAAAACCAGACCCAGACATATGCTGTCTACAAGAGACCCACATCAGATAAAAAATAACACAGAGACTGAAAATAAAGGAATGAAGAAGATATTTTACTCAAATGAAAACAGAAAATAAAAGCTGTAGTAGCAATAATTATATTAGACAAAATATAGCCCTTTAAAATAAGGGTATATTAAGAGACAAAGAGGGATATTACATAATGATAAAAAGATTAATTCAATACAGGTATATAACACTTGAAAACATTAAATTCAATATAGGAGCACCAAAATATCTAAAGTAAATATTGATGAACATGAAGAGATTGATAGTAATACAATCATAATAGGAAATTTTAAGAACCCATTGACACCAATGGACAGATCTTCCAGGCAGAAAATCAAGCAAATAACAGCCTTAAGCCACAAACTAGACCAGATGAATTTAATTAATATTTTTTGAGCAGTTTACCTCAAAACAGCAAAATATGCATTCTTTTCAAGTCCAATAAAACATTTTCCAAGATAGACCACATGTTAGGCCACAAAACAAATCTCAATACATTTAAGAAGATTAAAATAGTATCTTAAAAAAGTATAAAATAGTATCTTAAAATAGTATATTTAAAAAGTGTCTTCTCTGACCACAACGATATGAAATTAGAAATCAGTTGCAAAGGAAGACCTTGAGAAACACTCAGACACATGGAGGCTAAATAATATACCAGTAAATAATAAATGGATTCATGAGATGAGGAAAAAAAATCAAAAGATACCTTGAGACACTTGAAAATGAAACCCAAATGACCCAAAATCTATGGGAAACAGGGAAAGCAGTCCTAAGATGGTTTTCATAGCAATTTAGGTCTATCTCAAGAAGCAATAAAAATTTCTAATAAACAATCTAAACTTACACTTAAAGTAACTAGAGGAAGAAGAGTAAACAAAGTTTAAAGGGAATAGAAGGAAAGAAATAATAGAGATTGAAATAGAAATAAACAGAAGAGAGTCTAAAAAAGATCATGGAACCAAGAACTGGATGTTTGAAAGACTCATCAAGAAAAAAAGAGAGGACCCAAATAAAATAATAAATGAAAGAAAAGTGACAACTGACATTGCAGAAATAGAAAGAATAATAAAATATGACACAATCATATGCCAACAAATTGAACAATCTGGAATAAATGGATAAATTCCTAGAAGCATACAATCTTTTAAGAGTAAATAAAAAAAAAAAACCATAAAATCTGAACCAACCTATTACTACTAATGAAATCAAATAGTAATTTTAAAAAACTCCCAATTAAACAAAAGACCTGAATTGGATGGCTTCACCAGTGAATTTTACCAAACATTCAAAGAAGAATTGACTATTCTTAAACTATTCTAAATAAATTAAAGCGGAGAGAAAGCCCTCAAGCTCTTTTTAAGAGATTACAATTACCCTGACTCCAAAACCAGACAAAGACATTATCAGAAAAGAATATTATTGACCGATATCCCTGATGAACATAGATGCAAAAATCTTTAACAAAATGTTAGCAAACCAAGTTTAACAACACATTAAAAAAAAATCATACGCCATGATCAATGGGATTTATTCTTGGGATGTAAGGTTGGTTTAGTATCCACAAATGAGTTAAACATGATTGACCACGTAAACAAAATGAGAGAAAAAATATGTAATCATATCAATAGATGCAGAAGAAGCATTTGACAAAATCTAGAATCCATTTATGATAAAAACTCTCCACAAAGTGGAAATTGAGAGAATATACTTCAACAGATTAATAATTAAGGCCACATGTGACAAACCCACAGCTAACTTCACACTCAACAGAGAAAGCTAAAAGCATTCTCCTTAAGATCAGGAACAAGACAAGGATGCTAATTATCACCATTTTTAATTCTTCATAGTTTTGGAAGTCCTAGGCATAGCAATCAAATAAGAAAAAGAAAAAAAATGGCATCAAAATTGGGAAGAAAGAAGTAAAACTGTCATTATTTGTAGATGACATAATACTGTATATAGAGAACCCAAAAGATTACAACAAAAAACTATTAGAAGTGATACATGAAGTCAGTAATATAGCAAGATACAAAATTAATATTAAAAAATTTATTGAATTTTTATATAGCAATAATAAACTGTCAGAGAAATTAAGTAAACAATCCCATTTATACCTGCATCAAAAAATAATAAACCACCTGGGAATAAATTTAGCTACAGAGGTAAAAGATGTGTGCTTGGAAAACTATAAGACACTGAGGAAAAAAGTGAAGAAGATATAAATAAATGGAAGCATATACCATGCTTATAGATAGGAAAAATTAATATTATAAAAGTTCCCATACTGGCTAAAGCAGTCTATAGATTTAATGCAGTCCCTATCAAAATACCAATGGCATTTTTCACA
This sequence comes from Lyroderma lyra, assembly GCA_004026885.1. Classification (NCBI taxonomy): domain Eukaryota; kingdom Metazoa; phylum Chordata; class Mammalia; order Chiroptera; family Megadermatidae; genus Lyroderma; species Lyroderma lyra. Next base: position 71,868 of record PVJL010001828.1, read on the forward strand.
CAACTAGAACAAATAATCCTAAAATTTATATGGGTCAATGAAAGACCCTAAATAGCCACAGCAATCTTGAGAAAGAAGAATGAAATTGGAGGTATCATGCTGCCTGATATCACTCCAGACTATAAACCCATATAGTAATCAAAACAGCATGGTATTGGCATAAAAACAGGCATTTAAATCAATGGAACAGCATAGATAGTCCAGAAATAAACCCACGCTTATGTAGCCATTTAATCTAAGACAAAGAAGTAAAGAACACACTATGAGGTAAAGATTATCTGGACAGAAACATGCAAATAATTGAAACTTAAACATCTTCTTACACCATGTATAAGAATAAGCACAAAATGTATTAAAGAGTTAAATATAAGACTCAAAAAACATAAAACTCCTACAAGAAAATATGGGGAATAAACTCTATGACATTTTTTCTGATATATTTTCTCAGGCAAGGGAAACAAAAGAAAAAATAAACAAATGGGATTACATCAAATGAAAAAGTTTTTGCACAGCAAAGGAAACCATCAACAAAACTGAAAGACAGCCTACTTAATTGGAGAAGATATTTGCCAATCATACATTTGATTAGAGGTTAATATCCAAAATTTATAAAGAACTCTTAAAATTCAACACCGAGAAAACATGGTAGAGAACCTGAATAGACATTTCTCCAAAGAGGACATACAGATCACCATAGATGTATGAAAGGATGTACAATGTCAATGTGATCAAAGAAATACAAATTAAAACCACAATGAGTTATCATCTCACATTTGTCAGGATGGCTATCATCAATAAATCAAACAATAAGTTTTGGCAAAGATGTATAGAAAAAAGAAACCTTGCACACTGTTGGTGGTATTTCAAATTGGTGTAGCCACTATGGAAAATGGTTTATTAGTTCCTCAAAAAATTAAAAATAGAAGTATCTTATGACCAAGCAAATCCACTTCTGGGAATTTATCTGAAAAAAAAATCTAAAACACTAATTTGAGAAGCTATATGCATCCCTATGTTCACTGCAGTGCTATTTACATTAGCTAATATATGGAAGCAAGGAACTGCCCATCAATAGAGGATTGGATAAAGAAGAGGTGGTACATATACATAATGGAATATTTCTTGCTCATAAAAAAGAATGAAATGTTACCATTTTCAAAAACATGGATAAACCTAGAGAGTAGTTTGCTGAGTGAAATAAGTCAGAGAAAGAAAAACACATACTGTATGATCTCACATGTGGAATCCCAAGAAAAAAATAAAAGAACAAACAAAATAGAAACAGACTCATAGATACAGAGAACAAACTGATGGTTGAAGGAGGTGAGGGATGTTGGGAGGCTGGGTGAAAAAAGTGAAGTGATTAAGAAATACAGATTGGTAGTTACAAAGTACTCACAGGGATGTGAAGTACAGCATAGAGAATATAGTCAATAATGTTGCAACAATCACGTTTAGTGCCGAGTATACCAGACTAATCAGGGGGTTCATTGCAGAAATTACATAAATGGCTAACCACTTGGCTGTATATCTGAAACTAATATAAAATAATACTGAATGTCAACTGTAAATAAATAAAAATTTAAAAATAAAAAAACAAAAAACAAAAAAGCACTAAGATTATTCAAAGAGAAACCTGGAAAATCCAGTACCACAAAATGTACCAAAAAATGTGAAATTATGTGATATTAATATATGTCAAATATTACAAAAAGATCAAGTGGAGGAGATTTTAGAAGATACCATTTAATTGATTGTCTTTAACAAGTAATAGGAATGTCAAAGAAATAAGTATAAATGTTTAGTGTTCTAGAATTCCAAAACTACAAGTATTGAAGTGTGTTGATGAAAATGGCAGAATAGAGAAAGTCATTGCAATGGGGAGGAAGGTTAGGGATGATAAATGAATGTAAGTCATCAGTACAAAGAAAATATTTTTAAGTGTTTGAGTCCTGGTGGTAACTGCACTTGAGGTGTAAAGAGTGCTCACTTCTTAGAGTATATAAGACATTTGAAACTTGTGCAAAGTGAAATGTAGCTGAAATTAATTATTTCTGAAGACAATAATTTGCTCTTAGAAGTAGCTTAAATTAAATGAATTTGTGGTTCATGAAACAACAAGATATCTATTTAAATCCAATTTGCTCTTTTGAACTAAATAAATAATTCACGTAATTGCAGATGCTCCTGAGCTTATGATGGGGTTATATCTCAATAAACCCATCGTAAGTTGGAAATACTAAGTTGAAAATGCATTCAATACCCCTAACCTCCTAAACATCATAGTTTAGTCAAGCTTACCTTAAATATTTTCAGAACACTTCCACTATCCTACAATTGGGCAACACCATCTAACACAATGAGTATACCATAGGGTATTGGCTATTTACCCTCATGATCGTGTGACTGAATGGGAGCTGTGGTTCTCTGCTGCCATGCAACACAAAAGAGTATCTTACAACGTATCACTAGCCCAGGAAAGGGTCAAACTCAAAATTGAATGTACAATATTTACTGAATGTGTCCTGTTTTTCCATCATTGTAATGCTGAAAAATCGTAAGTCAAATCATTGTAAGTCGGGGACTGTCTGTATGTAGTTTTGAAAAGTAATATGGCTTACCGAAAGCAATATGCAGATGTAATGCAATTCCCATCAAAATCCCACAGACATTCTTTCAATCTATACTACAAACCATCAATAATCAAAACAGCTTGATATTGGCAGAAAAAGACACAGACCAATGAAACAGAATAAAACAAAACCCAGAAATAAACCCACAAATATATGAACAGATAATTTTTGACAAAGAGAAAAATATACAACGGGGAAAATAAAGCTCTTCAGTAAATAGTGCTGGGAAAATGGGAAAATCACATGCAAAAAAATGAATCTGAACTGCGAACTCTCACTGTATACCAAAATTAAAATGGATTAAGATCTCTACATAAGACCTCAAACAATAAATTGTATACAAGAAAACGTTAGTACTAAATTTATAGAACTCAGGTTTAGGGAGGACTTTATGAACCTGACTTCAAAGGTAAGGGAACTAAAAGCAAAAATAAGTGAATGAAACTATATCAAACTAAAAGCTTCTGCACAGCAAAATAAATCATCAACAAAGCAAAAAGACAACCAACTGGATTGGAGAAAATATTTGCAAACAATGTTTCTGATAAAAGATTAATATCTAAAATATATAAAGAACTTGTACAACTTAACAACGAGAAACACACAATCCAATTAAAAAATGGGCAGAGGACCTGAATAGACACTTCTCTGGGGAAGACATACAAATGGTGAATAGATATATATGAAGAAATGCTCAACTTCACTAACTATTAGGAAAAGGCAAATCAAAACCACAATGTGGTATCACCTCACATCTATTAGAATGCCTATTATCAATAAGACAAGGAGCAACAACTGTTGGAAAAAGTGTGGAGAAAAAGGAACCCTCATACAATACTGGTGGAAATGCAAACTAGTACAACCACTATGGAGGACAGTATGAAGGTTCCCCCCAAAAATAAAAATAGAGTTGCCATATGACCCAGCAGTCTCACTTCTGGGAATCTACTCCAAAATTTTGAAAACCTCATCCACAAAGATATGTGTACCCCAATGTTTATCAGAGCACTATTCATGGTGGCCAAGTCATGGAAACAGTCAAAGTGTCTTTTGATAGATGACTAGATAAAGAAGTTGTGGTATGTTTACACAGTGGAATATTACTCAGCCATAAGAAAAGATGAAACAGGGCCATTTCTGACAACGTGGATGGACTTTGAGACCATCATGCAAAGCGAAATAAGCCAGACAGACAAAACCAAGAACCATATGATTTCACTCAGATGTGGGACACAAAGCTGAAAGCAACTAAGAAACAAAAACTCATGGGCACATAGTGGTTAGTGGTTATCTGAGGGAGTGGAGATGGGAGAGAAGGGACAGGGTCTCAAATACATGGTGATGTAAACAGAAGTGACACTGGGTGCTAAACACATACCACAACACATAGACTATGTATTGTAGAATCATATACCTGGAACCTATGTAATTTTTATAACCAATGTCACCACAATACATTTAACAATAATAGATAAATAAATAGATCATAATAAGGCATTAGGACATAAAGTTTGTGTATATTATTAAATGACTACTTATTTCACAGTAAATTGAAAATTGATTAAAAGCTTGAAAGATTGTTAGTATCAAATTTTGTTGAAGTTTTGAAAGAAGTTTACAATCGAGCAGTATGTGTTGACTGTGTTCTTCTGTGTACCACATAATTTTACAGACTGTGCTTACAGTTTTTTCCAAACATATCACTTCTTAAAGGAGTCAATCCCTGGTAAGTTTTATCTGTTGACTTGCATGCTTTCTGCAAACCAGGGCAAAAGCTCTTTCTTACCTTTATTTACCACAATGTTTCTCAACATTTTTTTTTCAGTTCCCTTCCACAAGGAGCCTTTTAGAACATGCGTTTTCTAATCGATTCAACGAAGTGTTATCACAAATACACTGTCTACTTGTTATATATCCTCTATAAATTTCTGTGCATTACACATAAAAAAATACCGTTTTTTTGCCCTCATCCAAGGACAATTTTGTCCCCTTAGGAATGATCTTTTGTCATTGAGAATGCATATGCCTCATTCAATGTGTGATGCATTGGTGAAGATGTGTTATTAGGACACTACAAAATATAGTATGGCATTACAAAAAAACCAAACTTTAGCATAATTTTCTTTCTTTCTTTTTTTTTTTTTTTTGGTTGGTTCCCTAGCTGGGAAGCAAACCCAGGCTGTGGCGGTGAGAGCACCGAAACTTAGCCACTAGACCACTAGGGAACCCCTCCACCCCACTTTCTTTCAGCATAGTTTTCTTACTTAGAGATGTTGAGTTAAATGTTGAATCACATGCATTACTCTGAAATGTAAAGTATTATGAAATGTAGCCATGGTTGCAAAAGTTTAAACATAGAAGTATGTGAATTATTTATAAATGTGAGAGATCTAAGCTAAAATTATTTATAAAATAAGCAAATTATTTATTAAAAAATATTTACTCAAACAGGGCATTGAGCATTGGAAAGATGCCTGACCTCAAGGAAACCCTGCCTAAAAGGTAAAAGAGCACCCTCAATCAGGTTATTATAGTCAAGTTCAAAGGTATAGAAAACTATGGAGATTTAAATTGAAAATGCCCACAGGCAGACCAGCTGGCACAGGGGACAGTTGGCAGTCTATAACAAGACTATGGGCATGGCAGATTTTGGATTCTGAGGTGCCAGAACTGAAGAGAAGCAGGCATAAAATCTGTTCCACATAAAAAAGCAGTTGGCAAACATCAAATGAGATCAGTAAGTAGTGAAGATTTCAATAAGGCAGGCTGGGTAACATCCAGATTTTTTTCTTTTAAAGGAGGAAAGGAAAATTATGGGGAAAACCATTACTAGTGAAGGAGAGAAAAATAAAATCAAACCAAAGATTGATGAATAAGGCAGCTGAACCCAGGCACAGAAACCTGGGTTAATAAAAGGGACAACCTAAAGGAAAAGAGTTTAAGCACCAGGTGTCTAAACTAAAGAAACACAAGAAGAGATAAAGAGGAATACATGTGGCACTAGCAACAGCATAACAACCACAGATAAAGGACTAGAGGCCATCTACTCTTACCTCTTGATTTATGTTTCCTATAATAAAGCACTTGTAAACAGGGGTAAATAACATGTCACCTGAAATGTAACAATAACTTCAAAAGAAGTCTTTCCCAGGAGTCCCAAATTCCAACTTCCTTTATCATTTGGCATGTCAGTCCCCAACACCGAATTATTCCTTTTGTTTTCTCTGTAAGTCTCCCAAATTTAATAACATTGTTAGAAAACACACACACACACACACACACACACACACACACAACTATAAAACAAGGAATTATGTTGGCATATAATGCTAAGTATCAATTTAAGTGAACTAATTTTCCAATATACGATAAATTCCCTCACTCACTACCATCCCAAGTATAAACCTATTATTAGAAACTCATTTTATATATACTCCACAATACACTGCATCTCACATTTTTTGTAATAATCATTTTCTAAGAAATGTTTCATGTGTGTCTTCTCCAATAGATGTCAGCCTCTTGAGGGCAGGGGCAGCATCACTAGCTACCACTGCTTCTCTAACACCTAGTACAGTGCCTGGGATATATACGTACTTATCTGTGGAATGAGAGTGTGCAAGAGGAGAACACAGCAACATTGGAGGAGGGGAGAAGAGAGAGGCTGAGTAAACGGGAAGAAAACAAAAGGAAAGGAAATTTTGTTCCCTCAGAGTATAAAGGAAGCTTCATTTTTTCCCCTCAGAATGGCAACTTAGGGGGGTGATTCTTACCTGAAAAATAAATACTGGTATTACAATAAATATTGATCCTAATTTTATTTAAACATTCAAAATGTGTCTATTATGAGATCTACATTAGAAAGGATGATTTAATCACATTAATATTTTGAGAACCTGTTTGTTTATTTGAGATGTTTTAAAAAATTTTGGTCAGATATTCTTTTTCTTCCCAATTGTAAAAATTTTAACAAACATCTCCAAGTATATAATGATTTCATAAACATGAGAAGCTTCCCAAGTAATTTTATTGCCATTGTAAAAGACAAACAAACAAAAACCACATCTACTGGGGATAAACACCTGATGGAGAAATAGAAGTAAAATAATAATATTCTATACCATATAACCACATTTTTAAAATCTATTCTAGTTAAACTGTTTTAGTTAAACTATCTTATCATGTGTTATAAAGAGCATATTAAAAAAAACCCACACTAACTTCAATAAGCTCTCCGAGGCTCTGCTGTGCTTGGTTTTCTTAGGGTATAGTCCACCTAGCCCAGCCCATATGAGCCACCACTACCAGCAGGATCCTGTAGGTCCTTGGATCTGCAGCCAGTGAGGTGCATTCTTGCCATCCTCATTTGGAACTTAGACTATAATTTCATCATATAAAAAAGTGTGGTCGAGTAAAAAGCAATAATCGATACTATATTTACATATTTTAAGGATTAACAAGGCATCTGTTGCTTAATTTTGTGTACTAATCACTATTATACATTTTGAGAAATAGATTCAGAGTTCCAAAGATCCATTTACTAATGAATTTTTGGCAGAAGAACTGTCAATTGAGCGATATTTACAGTTTCCTAAAATAGTTTTTTGCCTTTATGGCAGCCCCGTTAAACCCACCATACTAGTGCTGCTTCAAAGGAGATTCTAACTCTCAGTGATTTGGCAAGGTTTGCTATATTCTAAGCCAGCTTGCAAAGCCTCAAACAAGTATACATACATACCTGTGCTTAGGCAGCCTTAACTTAGATCCTTTAAACTTGTTTCAGACTTGTATTTCTTCTGCTCTGTGTCAGAGTACCTTTCATAAAAATTAAATCTCTGGCCAACTCTGAGCAAAACTCTTCTAGGCTCTCCTTTAGGCACTGTGTCATACTCCTTGGGATGGCTAGGTGCTTTGATGGCTGCTTAACCAGGCAGGTTTTAGGAAATGTATTGTCAGTATCACCCACTTTTTTTTATACATTTTTCCTTTACCTCTTTTTGTTTTGTGGGACTGTTTGATAATACTTACTTTTCAAAAACATATGTGTAACCTGTTTTATAGACGTTTAATAGAGAAAGGACATAAAGAAAGATATGCTAATTTGGCTTTCTTTTCAGCTGTAATAAACAGAACAGAGAATGTATTGGTAGCTTTTGTTCAAGCATTACTTTCTTATAGAATATGACATAAATGTAAATTAAAAATCAACTTAAAGACTATTCTTACGTTTTTTTCTATTGTATAATAGTATATAACCTTTCTGATATTAAACAATTGTTTATGGACAAAGGTAATTATTTCTTTAAAATTTAATCTTTTAATAAAGAAAATATAAAGTCTAAATCAGGAAATGTCATTACATTATGCTTATGTAATGTCCAAATTATTTTTTCTTTATATCTATTGCATTTATTGTCTATTTTCTTAAGAAAAATCTGATGTAGAAATTGAGATGGAGCTTTTGTTAGATACAGTTACATAAATTCCTTATAAATATACTCACTATCAGAGATACTTCTTTTTAAAAAGAGAAATATATTTGCCCTGCCTTAGTTTAATATATTTGGAATAACTGTTTTGAATAACCACTTATCTCTGATGCCTCCAGTAAAATAAGAAGAAAATAGCTGTGTGTGGCTAAATGTGTAACTCACAATTCTCTCTCCCCTTAGAATGTCATTAACATCTTGAGGTACCTGGAAGCAGTGTGGTATACTGAAAAGAGCCTTGATTGGTTGGTTAATACCCTGGCTTTGCCTCTAACCACTTATGTATTAATAACTTTAGACAAATAATTTAAACTCTCTAAACCTAAATTTTCTTATCTACAATATAATCTTAATAATAGAGGATTGAGAGGAATCATTGAAAAAGCCAGCATGAATTATGTGTTAGATTGATTAATAAGTAATAAATACCAGCCTTTCATTTCTCTTGAATTATTTTACTTAATTATTGGTATGCTATACATGTTACTTTGCTAATAATAAACTACAAGCCAAGGTTATTTCACTTTTATTCAATGCACAAACATACACATGCATATAAATATACTCTAAGTAGCTATGAAATTCTTCTCTGCTGTGGTACCTGCTGAAGTACTACCTTCTATTTATTGTCTTTTCTTTCTTACCCTTAGAAAAAGAGCAATTACTTAATTTTAAATTAATAATTCATACAATGGAAAACCTTTTATTTTTAGCTTTCATAATTTTTAAATGTTATCAATATTTAAATGTGGTAAATATTTGGGTGAAAAAATGAGGAAGAAGTTTGACATTATTTTATATTGGATTTCGCTAAAATATCTTGAATCTTTTGAGATACGGCTGATTGATTTTTGAGATCTCTATTTACAAATTTATAATAAGTTAATTTAAAGTTATACCTAATAGGTTGAAAGAATAGAGAACAATTTTTGTACTAAAAAACTAGGTAGTAAAAAGTCACTGAAAGTGTGGTACATTTATCAAAGCAGTAATGATAGGGTCACATGGTGTGTTTTTTAAACTGAGTATTGGAATATAGAAAAGTGCTACTCATATTTAAAACTTTTTAAGTTGCACAATGTGAACAGAAAAATGTTTTCAAACTATCTAGGATTTAGAAATGCAAAACTATCAAATTTAACAAATACTTTTGGAATAAATTCATTTGAACTAATTTGACCTGACATATAACCCAAATGAGAACTGGTTGTCTTCAAAATTGTACCAATGGAAGCAGTGGCTTCGAAAAGTATAAGTGAACTTTACTCAGATAACAGCCTTCATGTGAACTGACCCAATCAAGGCCTGGTTAAATAGCAAATAGCAGCCCTTATCTTGAGCAGAACTGATACATGAAAATGGGGAAATTGATTCGGTACTAGAAATTATTTTGTAGTAATCCCCTTTTATCTCCTGGGTATATGGTCCAAGACCCCTAGTGAATGACTGAAATTGCAGATAGTATCATGCAATTTCATATATATATATATATATATGATATAAATATATATGATATAAATATATATCATATATATATTTATTAAGATTATATTGTAGATATTTATATATATATAAATAATTTTTATACATATATACCGACTATAAAGTTTAATTGATAAATTAGACACAATAAAAGCTTAACAATAATATATTAGAACGAGTATAACAATATATTGTAGTAAAAGTTTTGTGAATGCCTTTGGGGCCATTATTAACTAAAATAAGAGTTACTTGAACACAAGCACTCTGATACCATAACAGTTTCATTTGATAACTTAGATGGCTACTAAATGACTAACAGGTAGATGATACATACAGCATTGATATGATGGACGAAGGAATGATTTATATCCTGGGCTGACACAGCAGGACTACACAAGATGTCATCACAGTACTCAGAATGGTGCACAATTTAAAACTTATGAATTGGTTATTTCTGGAGTTTTTCATTTAATATTTACAGAGCTTGGTAACTGAAATCATGAAAAACAAAACCTTGGACTACTGCATTAAGAATGTCAGCAATTCAAGATAGATGGGCAATGGCATGGTAGTGTTAATTCTTGTGAGGCTACTTATTCTAATACCCTATGAATTGGCTGTATTTATTGTACCCTATGCTTTTATTTAAAAATACATTAATTAGAGGATTCTGTAGAAAGAAAACTACCATAAACTAAGTAAATATAGGTGTCAGAATGGGAGGTTTTATGTACTCCATAAGATAAAATGATTATCCCATATACATCAGTAACACGGGCAAACCAGACATAAAGGACAACCACCACAAGGTAAAGATGGGCAGCAGGCATAGTAGATAAAACAAATGTGAAAGGTCACTGAGCACATGAAAAGAAGCATAAACACACAATAAGAATGCAAGTGATATATGTAACTGTTAGATGGAGATAATCTAAATATAGAAGATGCCAAGCATCAAAGAATATGTGTCAGCTGGTAGGAATTCAAAATTGTAGAGCCCTTATGGAAAGTACATTGGTGCCAATTAGTTAAACTAAGTAGGCATACCTTACAAATGACCAGAGTGGGCTTACTGATTTTGCATATTAATATGCTATTTTGGTCATATTCTCTATATTTGAAGTTTTTATTTCTATTTATTAATTTTCTTTATTTTTAGTGTTCCTGAGGGCACATAACACATTTTTAACATTTTATAATGTTATAACAAAATTAATGGCTTAAACATTATGGCTTAATATTAGTCACATACAAAGACACAGCAAAGTCATGACCTTGAACCTTAGCATCCTATATATGTAACAATATTTAAGAAAATCTTTTGTTTGTATCTCTCAGATCAGCCATGACATCTTCAGGGTTAAGAATGTTTTGATTTCTGGTTTGTCTTCTCACCTTTTGACTTTTTAACCTATTTACTTTGTTATTTCATAGCCACATATGCATAGTTCCCAAATATGTCTTATTTCAAACATATTTTCTTGCACTGACTTTTGCTTTTTACATGTCCTGCAAGTAGAGATGCTCATCTTATTGTGGATCTCTGGTCCATTATTACCAACTGTCCAGGTATTTCTCTTCATCTCAATAGCTATCAATTTGTACCTAGTCTTTATTCATACATGGTTGTAGCAGTATTTATTAGAAACATACAGACAGAGAGCCTTTATATAAGGACGTATATGAGTGGTTCAGACCAAGGACATAGTTGGAATAATCTACACAGAAGTATGCCATGGGCTCCATGATAAGGCCTGGCAGCCAGCTAAGGTGTTGATTCTCAATAACAAGCTTGTCCAACCTGCAGCCCGTGGGCCACAGGCAGTCAAGAATGGCTTTGAATGTGGCCCAACACAAATTTGTAAACTTTATTAAAACATTAGGAAAATTATGCACAGACTTTTTTTTTTAGCCCATCAGCTGTTGTTACTATATTTTATGTGTGTCCTAGGACAATTCTTCCAACGTGACCCAGGGAAACTATAAGGTTGGATACCATGCTCTATGAGTATAACTATGCTTATTTGGTGAAATATACATGAACACTGGAATAAAGAGAGATAGAGCTTGTGTGAAAACTGAGTATTTTAAATTTTGGTTGCTGTCTTTTTTTTCTTCTAATACAAAATTACAAGTACAAAAAATCACTTCAACATAAATGCTTACTTAGAATTAGAAAAAGAGTTACTACAAAGTAGAATTTAGGAAACAAATCTATAAACCACCACAAACTTGAAAATATCCGGAACAAGTAACATAAAATTTGTAACAATTAACTGCCTGAGACATCACTCAAACATGTTTTTCTCTAAAAGATTGGATGTACAATTTATGATTACTTGTTCACATATTTTTGTTGGGAAAGAACTTCTGGTTTGACTAGGCTTTAAAGAGAACCAAATCTTTTGCTTAATCATTTTTTACATGAAATTACTGAAAGAATTTTCTAAATGCTAGTTTCTGTCTTTGTACATTTAGAGGTTTCTTTCTTTTTCCTCATGTATTTTGAGACTGGATATCACAGAACACTTTTATATTTTAATAAGACGTCCGGTCCTATTTTTCTTGCCATGTCATCTAGGGTGTTGACACCAAGGGAGGGAGGATATTTTTGCAAGTTATTCCTATAATAGAATGGCTTACAATAAATGTTAAGAAAAAACAGCTATGAGCCACAGAAATATATCACATGGAAGCCAAAACTCAAAACCTTTGCCGTTGGATCCCAGAAATGCCAGTGGCCATGCCAAAGCCACCCAAAAGAGAATGGTGAATGAGAATAATTTAGAGTGTCGTAAAAAGAAAAAAGAAAGAAAGAAAGACAAGACAGTGGTTTTAACCTATTGTAATGAAAATACCTTACTTTCCCAAATTGTACCAAAAAACTCCCACAATATTTTGAATATATTACTAGTGCATCTTATGGCACACGTGAAGGGTTAGTTTCACGTTATATCTTCTTTTGATTTATAAAAATATAATGTGCTTAGTGCTGATTTGGGAAGGGAAAAACAATGACTCTGATAATAAAAATTTTAAGATGGAGAAATGTTTGTGTATCTTTCTAACAACATTAAGTTTTTTGTTGTTTTAATAATTGCAACATCTGTGGGAATTTAAGGATAGAAACTATATTGTTTAGGAGTAAGTAGAAGTTAGTAAGAGGAAAATCAAATAGAGAAAAAATTACTTCAAAGATTATTTCTGTGCTTTTTTGCTTTCACTTGGTATGAGACTGACCTGAGCATATATAATTTCTAATGGGAGGAAAATAAGAGATATGTAGAAGTTTAAAAATAAAGGGTTGATTGTTCAACTTTACTGAGAAAGCAGAAAAATGACAGGGATACAAAGTATAAGAAAAATGGCCAGCTTGATTTCAAGGAAAAGAATCCTATTACAATAAAAAAGAATGAAAAAAGGTTGAGGTTGACATAGATAGGATTATTTATTATACTTTATGCTATAAATTGTTTCACAATAAGAGTATTTTTTCTTTTTACTATCACAAAATACACAAGTTTCCAAAATATAAATACAAAGAAATTGAGCAGGGTATCCTTCTCTTTACTGATAAATAATTTTAATACTAAGAAATATTTTAGTGCTTCTGTTTTATATGAAATTTTGAAAATTTAAACAAAGATTTTGTGATAAGCATATTTTTTAATATTAGAAAATTTTAGTTTCATATGCAGTTATAAAAGAAATAATACAAAGATGTCACAGGTACCCTTGACCCAGTTTCCCAATGGTAATATCTTGCGAAACAAAAGTACAATATTACGAGTGTTTTGACAGTTCAAATACAGAACAATTCCATCAAAACAAGGATATATCATACTTTTCTTTTATAGTAAAGCTCACTTCTCTCTTCAACTTTCTCCCCCTTTTCCACTCCAGTTCCTAAATGCTAGCAATGACTGTGTGTTACCATTTCTATAAATTTGTCATTTCAATAGTATTATATAAATGTGAATGAACATTATATGAATGGAACCAGAAATCTTTTGGTATTAGCTATCTGGTGCAGATTCACTTATGTTGTTGTGTATATCAGTAGTCTATTCCTTGTATTGCAGTGTTATCACAACTTATGCATACACAAGTTTGTTTTACCTTTTACCTATTGAAAGTCATTTGGGATGTTTCTGGTATGGTGTTATTAGGAGTAAAGCTTCTAAAAACGTTTTTTTTTATTATTTATTAAATTTACTCGGGTGACATTAGTATAATAAAATTATATAGTTTTCAAGTATAAAATTTTATAATACATCATCTATACATTGCATTGTGTGTTCACCATCCAGAGTCAGTTCTCCTTCCAGCACCTTATATTTGACCTTCTTTCCCCCCTTACTCTCTGGTAGCTACTTTGTGTTTATGAGTTTTTGTTTTCTTGTTTGTTTGTTGCTTTTAGTTTTATCTTCTACATATGAGTGAAGTAATATGTTTCTAACTTTTTCTGTGTGACTTATTTTGCTTAACATGATAATCTTGTACAACATAACAAAAAAACAATAATCCACTCAAAAAATGCACAAAAGTCCTGAAAGGACACATCTCCTAAAAAAACATACAAATGGCCAACAGCTAGTAAAGTTGATCATATATGCAAAAATAGTCAGTCAACTTTACCAGCTATTAGGGAAATTCAAATTAAAAATCATATTGAGATACCACTTCATACCTGTTAGTATGACTATTATCAACAAGACAAGTTGTAACAAATGTTGGAGAGGTTGCGGAGAAAAAGGAACTTTCATAGACTGCTGGTGGGAATGTAAATTTGTACAGCTACTATGAAAAACAGTGTGGACGTGCTCAAAAAATTAAGAACAGAGTTATCATGACCCAGCAATCCTTCTTCTGGGTATCAACCCAAAATATATTATAACATTTAACCATAAAGGTATATTGTACCCTGATGTTTATTGCAGCATTATTCATGGTGGCTAAGACATGAAAACCACCAAAGTGTCCTTCAATAGATGATTAGATAAAGAAGCTGTGGTACATATATACAATGGAATATTACTTGGCCATAAAAGATTAAATACTGCCATTTGCAACAATGTGGACGGATCTTGAGATTATAATCTTTTATATACAGGTTTTTGTTTGAACGTATGTATTCATATACTCTGGGATAAATGCCAAAGTGTGTAGCTGTAGTATTGTATGTGTGCACAAGTTTAGTTTATAATAATTTTCTGAATTGTTCTTCAGAGTACTTATATAATTTTCTATTTTGCCAGCAATGAATATACAAGTTTCTTTGCATAATTGCCAGCATTTGATGATGTGACTATTTTTTGTTTTAGCTATATTCACAGATGTATAGTGATATTTCATTTTTTTAATTTACATTTCCTAATGAATAATGATGTTGACTATCTTTGTATGTTCTTATTTTCCCTTTGGCGTATGGTCGTTGGTAAAGTATATCTTCATGTACTTTTGAAAAAAATTTCATTGGACTATTTGTTTTTTATTATTATGTTATGAGAAGTTTTTATATGATGTAGATGCAAATATTTAGTCAGATGAGTTTTCAAATTATTTTTTCAAGTTTATACATTTTCTATCTTTCCATCTTCTTAATAGGGTCTTTTGCATAGAAATGTTTTTAAGTTTTATGAAATAAAATTTATCACTTTTTTAATATGGATAGTACTTTTGATATGAGATCTAGAAACACTTTCCTGAGCTTTAGAGATAAAAATTTTTGTTTTTCTTTCCTAAGGGTATTATAGTTTTACCGTTTATATTTAAGTCCCTGATTTCAATTAATTTTTGTGTACTGTGTGAAATGTAGGTCAAAGTATTCTTATTTATTTGTTGCCTATAGATATCCAAATTCTACAGCATAATTTGTTTGAAAAGCTATCCTTACTCCACTGAAGTGCTTTTGTACCTTTGTGTAGCTATATTTCTGGATTGCCTATTCTGTTCCATTGGTTTATTTGTTCATCCCTCCACTAACACCAAACCACCATGACAACTGTAGCTATACACTAAGCCGTAATATTGGGCAAACTAATTTCTCCTACTGTATATTTCAAGGTATTTTAAAAAGCTATTCTAATGTTGTGTCTTCCCACATAATTTTATAATAAGCTTTATAGCCTATAAAAAACTTGCTGAGATTTTAACAGGAATTTTATTAAAATCAATAGGTCAATTTGGGGACAACTTATATCTTTATTATGTTGAATCTTGATTATGTGAGCATGGTGTAGCTTTCCATTTAGTTAGTCTTTGATTTTCTTAATTTAAAAAATTTTACTATGCAAATCCTATATCCATTTTTATTGTTTATACCTCAATATTTATTTTCTTTGGAATAAATATAAACAATATTGAATTTTTATTTTTTATTTTGACATGTTTATTGTTAATAGATGAAAATATAGTTAATTGTGATTAGTTTGTCTTTTATTCTATGAACTTCAATTTCACTGATTAGTCCTAGAAGTTTTTTAGTGGATACCTTGGGATATTATATGTATACAATCATGCCCTTTGCACATAGTGACAGATTTCTTTCTTTTTTATAACCTATATGCATTTTCTTTTTATTTCTTGCCTAATTGCAGTGGTTAGTACATCTAGTCTATGTTGAATTAAAGTTGTAAGAGCAGACATTATTTCCTTGTTCTTGATTTTAGAATAAAATCATTCAGTATTTCAATCTTAAGAATCAAATTGGATGTTGTAGGGTTTTTCTTCTTTTTTCCTTTTGGTGGCTTTTTAAAAGATGCTTTATCAAGTTTAGATGGTTTCATTTTATCCCTAACTTGCTGAGGTTTTAAAATCATGAATGGGTTTGGGATATGGTTAAATGTCATTTCTTTATCAATTGAAATGATCATATAATTTTTATAACAGGTTGATATGGTCAGTTACTTTGATTAATTTTCAAATATTGTACTTGCATACCTAAAATAAATCCCATTGGTCATGGTATAGACATTGTTTTAAATTTCATTTGCTAATATTTTAGAATATTTTTTGTATTTAAATTTATGTTAACCTGTAACTAACTTTCTTTCTGTTTTGTTCTTTATTTGCTTACAGAATAATATGCCTCATAATGCAAGCTGAGAATTATTTCTTTCTGTTCAATTTTCTAGAAGAGATTGTGTAAAATGGGTTTTAATTCTTCTTTAAATGTTTGGTAAATTCAACAGTTGAACAGTATGGCATGAATGTTTTAATTAAAAATTTAATTTATTAGATAGAAGACTATTCTGATTCTTTTTCATATTGGTTGAGTTTTGCTCATTCTGATTTTTGAGGGATTGTTTCAGATCTATATTTGTCAGATTTGCATGTAAAATTGATAATATTTCCTCATCTTCTATTCAATGGCTGCAGAATCTGCAGTAATACTCCATTTCATACCTGATATTGGTTATTTGTAGCTTCTCTCTTTCATTTTTGTTAGTCTTATTACTGTTTTTTTAATTTTATTGATTTTTTTCAAAGAACCATGTTTTTATTTTATTTTCTCAATTGTTTCATGTATTTCTGCTCTTATCTTTATTATTTCTTTCTTCAGCATATTTCCTTGGCATATTTTGTTCTATGTTATCTAGTTATCTGAGGTAGAAATTTAGATTATTGAGAACTTTTTTTCACATTTGAAAGTTTGAAATTCTTATTTTTGTTCATCATGAAAAAGAAATCTCAAGCTATAGTCACTTTTAAAATCCAAGCAACTTTGTTATAATATTTTCATATGGTAAGGTAATTGTGCAATAGTTATTAATAGTTGTCAGGAGAGTTGACTGTAATAACAAAGTATGTAGGTAGCATATACCAAAGAAATCCTATATGATTTACACAATTATTCAAGCAAACACGAAAACTCTGGTTCAGTTTCTAGGAATTATCAAAAGGATAAAGACAAAATTCATCAGGTTTTGAATGGCAGCTTTTCAAAATAAAGACATAAGAAACAGACAAACTACATCTTCTCATTCTTTTTAGTCTATATGTACTTTGAGTAATTTTGTATTAAGTTTGCTGCAACTTTCAATGTTAAAATTAAATCTATCCTGGTGAAGGTTCTAAGAAGTCAATAGCAGCAGTAATAGGGGCATAATATAGTTGTTTCATTGCAATTTTCAGAATCTATAAAATCCCAATGCTAATGCCAGGCAAGTAAACACTGAGGTGGTAACAGCAGCAGTAAACATATATTTGAAGGATAATGAAGGAGAAAGAAAATGTCTTCAGAACTGTTGCTTGCAAATCCTGCAAAGATAATGGATTGTCTCAAGCCGGTTGGATTCCCTTAGTGTTTTTACAGAAGCAATTTCAGAATCAATTTTATTATTGGTCTCTGAAATAGCACTTTTAGTTTTGGTATCCTTTTTGGTAAATTCTGTGGTTGCTGCTGTAAGTTTCTTTTCTTGCTGTAAACATATCTGTTATTCTGCTCCTTTCCAGATAGATGTTTATTATCTGCTCTGATTCAACTGGTTTTATTTATCAGTTGCTGCTTAACTTGTTCTAATTCAATTCCCATTTTCCTATTCTCTGCTCTCAGATTTGCAAATTCACTTTTTTCTAGGATGATCATATCTTTCCTGATGGAGTCCAAATGAGTCATTAGCTGTTATACTGTTATTTCCTGTTGAGATTGAGTGACCATCTCCTTACAGATAGTACCCAAGCTGACATTTGATAAAGTGGTTAATACTGCTACAATTGTTTTTACTTGTGTTTTGTCAAGTCCATGAACCAATGCACAAATATCAAAAGTTAAAATCCTTTGTTCTAAAGGAGTAACGTCCACTAGCTTCATTTCATATCCTTTCTTGGTTGTGGTGGTTAAGAATTCTTATGGTTGGATTTATGAGAGGCTGAGGATTCTTTGCTGTATTTGACAGTAAAAGGAAAAAAGGGCTCAGAAACAAGGCCTGGCTGGGCTCTAGTGCTAGAGCCAGGCATGAACCCCAGACCTTCAGAGGCTTGCTCTCACAAGAGGAAGGCAGTACTCTTCTGCAATTCTCGCTCTTCTAGGGGAAGATCCACAGTACCATCTCCAGAGCCAGGCTCAGACTGAGGAGGAGAACATGGCACCCTTGACTCCCACTCACCAGAGCAGGCACAAACATGCTCTCCCTACAGCGCACTCAGGCATTGGTGACAAGGGGCTTTTGGTTCCCTTTTCTCTTTTTTAATGTAGCACTTAATGCTACATATTTCCTTCTCAGCACTGATTTAGTTACATTCCACATATGTAATGTTTGAAAAACATGTTTTAGCTGTTCTTTGTGATGTTTGCTTAAGTCAAATTCATTTTCTTTTCTTTCATCTGAGAATGTCTTTACTTTCCCCTCCTACTTGAAAGATGTTTTTTTTTATAGATAGAACTGATGAATGACAATTGTTTTCTTTCAGCAAATTATCATTTTTTTTTCACAAAAATATTGTGCTACTTTTGTCTGTCTTTCATGGTTTCTGATGAGAAATATGGTGGGAATCTCAGGCCAAATTGGGAAAGAGAGAAATCTTCCCATGGCCACTTGTCACTGGGCTTCTCATCATTCCCCCTAGCATTTTTTGCTAGACTTGTCTGGTTTGGTAGGCTAGACTCTCACTTGATGTAGAAGAGAAATTAGTCTCTTTGGGCTGTCTTCTCTTGCTAGCCTGGGGTCAGGACAAGCCAAGCGTAGTTTATCTTCTTTTGTTGGGTGGGTGTGGGGTGGTCATAAGACATTCTGCCACTGCATTATTTCTCTAATCCTAGAGTCTCAAACCAGTGCAACTTTCTCTTCTACATTTCAGAATTCTCCTTTGGTTGTCTCTTGAGCTATTTTCAAGTTTTGTAGTTGTATTTGGATTGGAGGAACAGGAAGAGACAGATTTTTTGCCATTTGAATAGGACTAGAAGTCAATAATATATTTTGATATGAAATTATTTGCTACTATGAGTGTTATCTCACTTGATTTATTATATTTGATTTATAATTTTTAAAAATCCTTCTATGATACATAATGTATGAAGGTGGAGGGTTTTTTTGTTGTCGTTGTTCACTAATCTGTTCCTATTTTCTTGAATGACACCAGGTATATAGGAAGAATATATTTGTTATATAAGATGTAAATTTATTTCCCAAAATTAACTAAAATTATGTGTACTATAACTACCAGTGCTAGGTAACCTTGTTTCTACATTGTTTAATGAAAATATCATTCAGGTAAAGTTTTTATTACATGACCTAATACATGTAAAATACATAATAACAAAAATTGCTACTTCATTTACATTTCTAGTTAAATAGTCAGAAACTTCATGTAGGAAATGATATTCACTTCAGATAAATGGACATCTGGAGGCATTTTTTAAAGTTAAAATTATTCTTTATTAACTCATTTGCAGAAATGATGCAAAATATTCATATTCCTAGTTATGTTTATGTTATTATTGTTTTATTATATTTTGATATTCCCAGAAATTTTCTATTATTGAAAGATAACACCAAATGGAACATGAAGAAATCATAGGCTCATTTATTTTATGGAGCCTTGCTTCTACACTATTCAGGAAGATGGGATCTCTGATGTAATCAATCTTATTATTGTTATCCTCAAGACTGTCAGCCAAAGCTCATTCCTATACAACTAAATACACACACACACACGCACACACACATGGACAACGAAATGAAAGCCTAAATGATCTTTAAAAATAATTTCAGAGATGTGTGGTAATAAGAGGCACATAGTGATCAATTATTAGCAGTTTGTGCATTGTGGCCAAAATATGACTATTATAAGTATTAGGCTATCTGCTCATCAATTTTCTGCTAATGCCATTTTAATCTATAAATTAATAGAAATAATTGGGGTTTTTAAATGTTTTTAGTCTCAAATTATTATTTAGAGGTGAGTTAACTAAAGTAAACTAGAGAGGATAAATTACCGACCCAAGGCTACATAGCTTGTCAGTGATAAATCTAGAAGGTTGTTCTTTTTATGACTCCCATAATGCAATGAAGAGAACCATATGTGTTATAGGATTTTATTATCTCTATTTTCTAGACAACATTTTCAGAAGGAGTTGCAGAGCATCAGAGTAATTTACTTTAAACAAATAAATTGCAAATAAATGTGTGACTTCCCTAAGTTGTAGGGTGATATGTAGAGCATAGTATTAGTAGAAAATGAGATAATTATAGGCTACTTGTTTCAAAAGTAGCTACACTTGATCCATTAAACAAGTATTGAGTGATAACTGTGTGTGAAGTACTGTGTTATTACTTTGAATATAAATACAAATAAAGAATTTTGTGGTATTTAAGAGCTTATGACATTCAAGACAGAGACATACTTGTATATAAGCAATAATTTAAATAGTATATTTTAGAATCTATCAATGAAGATTGTACAAGGAATTTTGGACCACTAATGAAAAAGTAAAATGATTTTAATGTGGCAGAAGTAAGAAGAAGAAGGGAAATATCTTAGAAAGCCATATTAAATAAAAGCCATATTAAATAGCTTTACTGAAAACTACCTTAAGAAGACTGTTTAGTGATTAACATTAGACTCTGGAGTCAATCAAGTTGCTTGACCCCCAACTGTGACTCTGTCACTAATAAACTGTGTAACTTTTTAAAAATATCTCAATGAATAATTGCCTCAATTTCTGTAAGTGGAGATAATAATAGTTCTCATATCATAAGATTGGTATGAATAAAATAATGTAACAGAGATAATTCATTTAGCAAAGTGGCTAGCAAAGTAGCCATTCCAGAAATATTAATCATGGTTTTTTTTTTTTTTCAGATTCCATTTACCTGTCTTCAAATTTAACCCACGTGCTCTCTCTCACTTTTTCCTCTGCTGTTTCTGAGAGAACTCTTACTACATAAAGGCCATAAAATAACTACTGAATTAGTGGAAATGAGAGTTTAAATTAGAATTTAGCTACTAAATTTATAAGTTTTTTTTAAAATGAGTAATTTTCATGTCAATATTTGTGTTTTCCAAATTAAAAAACAAAACAAATCAATGGAACAATGTTAACTAAAAATCCTTCTTGTAACAAGAAAAAACTAGGTTCAAATAATATATTTTTATAAAATATATTATTTAGAAAATCCCTTTTTTTTAAGAAAATGATTTTTTACTTATAAATAGACAGTGTTTCTTTAGATCAATTTTATAACTTGAGAAAATAATGTCTTTAAAAATCATAATTAGAGGACATAGCAAAAAAGCACCAACCATAAGCCAGGTAAGCCAGGAAAGGGCTCTCACCAGAATTTAATAATGCCTGCCATTGTATCTTGGACTTTCAGCTTCCAGAATTGTTTTTACAAAATCTGAAAGGATCCAGGTCACATTTTTCATTAAATAATCTCTTTGGGAGACTGGCAACAAAACAGCGGCATGAGAGGGACCTCTTAAAAATTCCTCTGGAGATTACAACTAATAAAACACCTATACCTTAGCCAAAAATGCTCTACACAATGCACAGTCACAGCTAAATTACCCACTAGTGATCTTAAGGTACCTGCAGGCAGGCAAAGGGTTTAACAAAGGAGAAATAAAGGGAAGAGCAGAGACATGGTTGTGGCATGGGTCCCCACTTGGAACTCTACCACTGGGGGAGGGAAGAAGAAGAAGGTGGTGAGAGGGTACTCCAGACCTCACTTGTTCCATGGAACAGAGAAAATGAGGCCCAGAGGTGGGACATGAGATACTGCCCCCACCTTACTTTGGCCCCAGGAGGTGCAGACCAGTCCACAAAATGCAGCAGCTGGAATTCACTCTGGGGGAGTGGCTGGGTGTTGAGGAGCCACAGTGGGAATGCTCTGGGAAGGAGAATGTGAAGGGGCTGCCTGCACATTTCTCAGCCCAGAACCAGCATGGTCTGAAAGACTAGCATATAGGACAGCTAACCCCAAGGCTCAGGGCAGAATCTGCACATGGGGTAAACTGAGAACAGAAAGGCACAATCACGCCCAAACTTCTTACACAACCCCTGGTGACACAGGAAAATAACAAAGCTGCAAACACCCCTCTCTCACAGGCCACTGCCTGCCCAGTATCAGCAGTGAACACCAAAGAAATTGCAGCAGTGAGGGTCCAGAGAGGCTGCCATAATGAGAAACTGGAGAATAGGAACTCAAAATAAAGAGATGGGAACAGATGATCCATCAGAAACAGAACTCAAAGCAATGATTATAAAAATGCTTAACGAATTGAATGATATTTCAACAGAGAAACAGCAAGCATTAAAGAAGATTTATAAACCATTATAAATGGCCAGAGAGAGATGATAAGTACATTAACAGAAATGAAGAATGGGATAAAAGTCACTTAACTAGATAAAGTGCAAAGCAGTGATTTGTAGGAAAAGCCAACAGAAAATACCCAATCCAAACATTTAGGAAATAATTTTCTAAAAAATGGAAATTAATTGAGATTCCTCAATCAAACATAGTAATATCAGAGTAATAGGTGTGCCAAAAGGGACAGGGGAAAAACAAGGGATCAATAAATTATTTGAAGAAATAATGACTGAAAATTTTCCTAACCTGGTGAAGGAAATAGACATACAAGTCCAGAATGCACGGAGAATCCCAAACAAGCTGATCCCAAACAAGAACACACTGAAACACATCATAATTAAAATGGCAAAAGTTAAAGAAAAAGAGAAAAATTTTAAAAAAGCAAAAGAAATGCAAGTAGTAACTTATAAAGGGACACCCATTCGACTCTCAGCTGATTTCTTACCAGAAATTTTACAGGCCAGAGGGGTTGGCAGAAAATATTCAATGTGATGAAATCTAAGGATCTACAACCAAGAATAATGTAACTGGCAAGGCTGGCATCCAAAATTGAAGGACAGATAAAGAGCTTCTCAGATAAGAAAAAGCTAAAGAAATTTATCACCCCCAAAACCAGTACTAGAAAGAATGTTAGAGGGACTTCTTTAAGATGGGAGAGTGAGTATAATAAGAAAAAGGGCTGGAGAAATTTAGTTTGATTGTCAACATAAGAAGCAACAAAGACACAAAACTCATGGACACAGTCAATAATTTAGTAGTCACCTGAGGGTAAGCGGGGAGGAAAGTGGGGGAGAAGTGACAGGGACACAAATATATGATGATAGGAAAAGAAGTGACTCTGGGGGATGAACACATATAGCAACAAACAGAAGATGTAATGTAGAATTGTACACCTGAGACCTACGTAATTTTTACTAATCAATGTTTCCTCAATAAATTTAAAAATAAATAAATAGACATAAAAGTCTTTGAAGACACACACATTCAGAGGCATATATATTTGATTTTGAAAGATGACATTGCATGAAACACAAAAACAACCACATGGAACAAGTAGAATGGGAAATGATGAACATTTGGAAGTAAAAAAGATAAGGTCAAAATAATATGGATGAAAATTAAGAGTAAAAATAACAAAAGATTTATTGAGGACAATGTAATTGCAGCATTTTAATCAGGAGGAACAGGTTTCAAAGCAATTGATATGCTGACCTTGATAGAGTTCCTTACATTTCAAATTTATAAAGAATGGAGTAAATATGAACATAGGTGACAATACTGGGATGGAATAATAATATATGAGGGCTGTCCAGAAAAATGCAGCCATAAATGCCTCTATTTTTTATATTACATGGCTGGATACACATATATACAAGGGCTGTCTGGAAAGTATCCAGCCATGTATTATGAAAAATAGAGGCATTTATGGATTCATTTTTTTCTGGATAGCCCTCCTATACTATATATATTCAATTGTCTTTATTCTTAAAACTAACATTTATAGAATACATAAAATATTAGCATGGCATTGACATTAAATATACATACAATTTTGTGAGCGTTAATATATATTAATTGTTAAAATAGAGCATATACCTTGGCTAATGTAAAGAAATGTTCATGCAGTTAAGCATTCAGTAGGGATGGTTCTATGACAGGGCAGAATAAGTGGATCATCTCTTTAAAAATTATAAAATGGTTAAATATTTAGAAGTTATATAACAATAGCCAGTCTATAAAACTTAGCATTTTGAAATAAAAACATATATGCATCATTTCATACCAAAGTGATGGCCTTTTCATTGCAATACAAACAACTGGTTTATTTTGTAATTATTTGACATCACAAACATTTTCTGTCTAAAGCAAAGAATTTCATTTACCTGTTGAAGAAATAGCTTTAGTGAGATAAAGTTCAGCCCTAAAGCCAGTGGACCAAAAGAGTAAAAATGTGAGAACTCGGATACAGCGTGAACCAATCACCCAGTGCTGCCACCCCACATTAAGGGAAATACCATACATATATATCTAGTAATAACACAAACAACTAATAAGAGACTGCACAGGTCCCAGAACAGAGGATACTTTTCAGGTATAACAGATACAGTGTCAAAACAAAGAAATGGAGATTAGACTAAATATTTTCCTTTGATGTGGGCTTCTCAATCTACTAAGTGACTGATTAATTTATCAGATTGTTAATTTGATGATTGTACTGTAGTGTCTCCAGGTTTAAGAATAAAAGAAAAGAAAAAAAGAAACAAGTAAAAAAGAGAAAGATCTAACAAAAATCTTTAACAATAAAATCTCAAAAATCACTGTTTTATAATCACTTTGATATTGTTCTTGACTACTCCTTCTTTTTTTTTTTTGACCACTCCTTCTTTGTGTCCCCTGACAAAAACAAAACTTTAAAAATTTAAACAAAAACCACTAAGAAAAATAAATGAATAAAAATAATTGTAAAATATTGAGTCAGTAAGCAATCATCATTTTTATAGAAAAAGTTAATGAAACTAAGATTTAAATATTATGCATAAAATAATTTGAATAATTTGGCTATTGAGAATATTCAAGTAGGGTAAAGACGTCTGTTACTATGATTTCTGTAATGATATTTAAAGATAGGGTCTTTACAGACATGGTAATGTTAAAATGAGACTGTCATGATGGATCTCAATCCAATGTGGTGGGTGTCCTTACAAGAAGAGAAAATCTGTACACATAGAGAGACACCAGGAATATACATGCAAAGTAAAGACCATATGATGACGCAGTAAAAAGATGTCCTTCTGAAAACCAATGAAAGAGACCTCAGAAGAAACCAAACTTGTCACCACCTTTATCTTAAACTTCCAGCCTCCAAACCTGTGAGAAAATAAGTTTCTGTTGTCTAAGCCACCGAGTTATTGGTATTTTGCTAGGACAACCCAAGAAAACTAATACAACTTCCCAACTTATATTATTAGGCCAACATTATTTTAATATCAAAATATAATAACTTAAAAATATAGATCAATAGCTCCCATTTACATAGAGGCAAAAATTCTCAAAATGTATTAGCAAGTCAAATTTTAAAAATGTATAAACACAAATATACTCTATGAACACGTGGGGTTTATTCATGTATAAAAGGCTGGTTTAACATTAAAAAATCAATTAATGTAATCTACCACATCACCAGATTAAAAAGGAAAAACTTATCTAATCAATTGATATAACAAAATCTTTTGACAAAATCCAAAACCTGTTTATGATAAAAAACATCTCAGCAAAATAGAAATAGAAACTTCCTCAGTATAACAAAGAACAACTTCAAGAAACCTGTAACAATTCTACTTAACTGTGAGGTGTGATAAGCTTTCCCTGTAATATAAGGAACAAGGCAAGAATTTCCTATCTCTTCATTCCTATATGACATTGTACCAGAAGTCCTAGCAATTGCAATAATATAAAAAAAGAAAATAAAAGGTATGTAGATTACAAAGAAAAAAACTGTCTGTTTCCAGATGTCATAATTACCTATAGAAAATTCCAGAGAATCAGCAAAAACTCTCCTGGAACTAATAGGCAATTATAACTAAGTTTCAGGATAAAAGGTTTAATTGCCATTATACCAGCAATGAACAATTGGAATTTGAAATTAAAAAATAAAAAAAAAACAATGGCAATTGGGATCTAATGATAACTATACATATATAAACATGTGGAGAAATTTGAAGATACTGTTGTAGTATGGAGGCATTGATTTTTTTTTGTTGTTTTATCTATATAGACAAGTAACTTCAAAGAAATGTATGATTGATTAATTTATTTATTCAGTTACCTATTTAATAATTATTTATTGAGCCCTTAATAATATTTAGGAAATGAGGTAATGCACAGTGAGGAAAGACATAATTGCTTTCCTTAGAAAATTCTAATCTATAAAAGATTACTGAGCAAATATTAATTCCTTATATGCACATATGCAAAACTATATGTGCTTGAAAAGATTTTGAAATAAAATACTATAGCAGAGCAATAAAGATTTAAATGGCATAATTGGATTAAAAATAGTGACTTTGGAGGGAGAGATGTTAGCAAGATGGCAGAAGAGTAAATCCCAGACCTTTCCTTCCCTACTAAGATTTTAAATTAACAATACATGTACCAATTCCTTTTATGAGAAATTCAAAATTTAGTTGAGTCTCCAGGGCATCCTGGGTGAATGTGAAACCAGCTGCATTAAAGCCCATGAGAAAATTTTTGCACCCTCTCTCCACATCCCCTCCCCTCAGCACTGCATAGTGCAATCAAGAGAATCCTAACTCTCAGCTTCTTTGTTGAGACAAAGAAGTATGAACCATACATCCAAAGTTTGACCTTTTAGGATGGTGCCAGAGAGACAGTTTTCCACTTAGTCTCAATCTAGGGGCCTCTGAGAACAAAAGTGATCACTTGAAATAACGTACACGCACCCACCAGAGTGTCTCTCACATAGAGCAGCACAAAGCAATCAGAAGAAAAAAAAATCCCTAGCTTCTCTTTCTGGCTTTGTGGGGAATGAAGGAAGAAGCTGCCTTTTAAAATGGTTTTTGAATTGCCTGTCTCTGAGTGCTGATGGGACCAGTATATTTTAGGTGCCTAAGAGCAATGTAAACAAAAGAGAAGAGGGAGGGTTTTGTGGTTTGCTCCTGCTCCAGAGGACCCATGTATGGTACAGAGAACAGATATTGATTTGCTTTGTGTATTCTATATTAGAAGAGAAAGAGAAGAATTGTAGTGTGTATGTAGCATTTTAGTTTTATGGGGGAGTACCCAAGGGACTGGGTCTTATCTTTCTCAAATCTAAGTCTTGAATGGAAATGTACCAAGCTGGGATTCAATGAGAACAAAGGTGATTTTGGAGTAGTGTGTACCCATACACATGCCTGTGAGAACCCTTGTCCCCTGGCACAGAATGGAGTGATCGTGAGAGAGAGAGTTGAAGTGCACATCTAACGTTTTGGCTTTTCAGGGGGCTGTTTGAAGGACTAGTTTCTTTTCTGCCTATTGAGAACGCTAATGGCACCCAAAATACTCTAAATGTGGGGGCTATTGAGAACAAAAGAGAGGTGGGCCACTGAATTGCAGCCTCCTGCTGCTTTATAAAACCAGCAGTACCACAAATGGTCACCATAGAGAGGAAGTGATTACAAACTCTTAAAACAATGAAACCAGTAAATACCTACATAATTGGAAATTTACAAGCACATACCCAGAGAAGCTATATCCACAGAAGAGGTATGAGAGATCCCAAGAATTTCTAAGGGGCTGATCATCAAAGGCATTTCCCTGTGAACCCATGCTGTAAAGCCTGGGAGAGATGGCTGAGTTTTCAAATACACAGATACAAACACAAAACTATAAGGAACACAATGAACAAATAGAAAAACATGACCCAATCAAAGTAACAAATCTCGAGATACTAAACATGAATAATGGAAGTCTATAAATTACCTGAAAAATAATTTAAGATAATCATCATAAAGATGCTCATCAAGTTTAGGAAAACAATGCATGAACAAAATTAGATAGAAAATATAACAAAGACCCAAAAAAGAAATTTTGAATTTCAAGAATACAATAATTGCTTTTAAAAGTTTATTAAAGGGGTTTCAGAGAAGAATTGATTAAGCAGTAAAAATAATAAAACAATGCAAATACAAATCCTTTGAAATTATCTTATCAAAGGAACAAAAAGTAAAAAAGAATGAAGCATGTTAAAGTAAACCTTAGCAGATGTATGGAATATCATTAAGTTGACCAATATACACATCATACATACTACATACAATTATATATATTATACATATTACATAAACATTTTATATAAAACATTTTATATAATATGTAGTATATATTAAATAAATAAATATATAATACTTACACACACATATTCTTGAATCACAGAAAGTAAAGAAAGGATGGGAAAGAAAGTTTACTTGAAGAAACAGTGGTCAAAAACTTCTGAAATCTGGAGTAGGAAATGGACATCCATATTCCAAAAGTTCAGAAGAAACAAAAATGGAATGTACCCAAAGAAATTCACAATGAGATATATTGTAATTAAACTGTCAAAAGTTAAGTACAAAAAAGAAAATTTTGAAAACAGGGAAAAAAATTACACATTGCTTACATAAAGGATCTCAGTAAAACTATCAGTGGATTTATCAGCAAAAACTGCAAGTGAGAAGGAAGTAGAATAATATATTCAAAATGCTGCAAAAAGAAAAAGACAGAAAACTAGAATATTATGTCTGGCACAAGTGTCTCTCAATACTAAAAGAGAAATAAAGACATTCCTAAATAATTAGGAGCTGATGAATATAAAATAAGACTAAACTATATATTGTGTACAATAAAATCACTTTAGAGTTAAGAACACATATAAGCTGAAAGTAAAAGGATTAAAAAATACATGAAATACAAATGATAAATTTAACCAAAGAAAGGAAACACAGATTAAAGCAAAAAATAAATAAAATAAAAACTTGAAAGACAATAGAAAAGATTAATTAAACTAAGAATTGATTTTTTGAAAAGATAAACAAAATTGACAAAACTTTAGAGTAGCTAAGCAAAAAAGTAGACTCAAATTAATTAAATTTTAAATGAAATGGGAGATAAGGCAACTGACCACAGTTGTATTTCTGTATTACAGAATATACAAAGGATTATAAGGAACTACTGTCAATAATTATATGTCAACAAATTGGGAAATCTAGAAGAAATTAATAAATTACTAGAAATATACAACCTATCAAGATTGAGTCAGAAAAAATAGAAAATCTGAGCAGGCCTATAAATAGCAAAGAGATTGAATCAGTAATCAAATATCTCCCCAAAAAGAATAGACCAGTATTAAATGGATTCACTGGCAAATTCAATTAATTATTTAAGTAAGAACGCTAATCCTTTTCACTCTTCCAAAAAATTGAAGAGTAGGAAATACTTCTAAACTCACATGAGACCAGCATTATTCTGATACCAAAGCCAGAAAAAGATACTCCAAAAAAAACTACAAACCATATTTCTGATGAATATAGATAAAAAATTCTGAACAAAATATGTACAAACTGAAATTATCAGCATATTAAAAACAGTGTGACCAAGAAGGAATACTTCCTGGGACACAAGGATGGTTCAACAAACAGAAATAAAACAATGTGGATCACCACATCAACAGAACAAAATGTAAAAATCATATAATCATCTCAGTAGATACAGAAAAACCATTTGATAAAGTGTAATGCTTTTTCATGATAAAAATTCTCAGTGAACAAGAAATAAAAAAAACTATCTGAACATGATAAAGGCCACAGAATGTAAGATCTGAAACCATAAAACTCTTAGAAGCAAACCTAGGTGGTAAGCTCTTGGCCATGATTTTTTAAATTTGAAATAAAAAACAAAGGTAACCAAAGCAAATATAAACAAGTGGAATTATATTCAGCTAAAAAATGCTACAGAACAACAGAAACCTTTAATAAAATAAAAAGGCAATGTACTAAAAGGGAGAAAATATTTGCAAAGTAAAGAACTCATGCAACTGAATAGCAATAAATATAAATAAATAAATAAATAAATAATAAAATTCAATAATGAGCAGATGATCTGAATAGACATTTTTCCAAAGGTATACATTGGTGGCCAACAAGTACACAAAAAGGTTTTCAACATCACCAATCATGAGGGAGATACAAACCAAAACCACAAAGAGAAATCACCTCACACCTATTAGAATGACTATAATCAAAAAGACAAAAAAATAACATGTGTCAGTGAGGATGTGAAAAAAGAAAATCGTTGTGCACTGTTGGCAGAAATTTAAATTAGTACAACCACTATAGAAAACAGTATGAAGGTTCCTCACAAATTAAAAGTAGAATTACTATGTGATTGCATAATTCCAAGTCTAGGTATGTATCCAAAGCAAATAAAAACACTAAGTTGAAATAATATCAACACCTGTTTTTTACTTCAGTAATAGTTATAATAACTAAGACATGAAAACAACCTAAATGTTTATTAATAAATAAATAAATAGATAAAGAAAATGTGATATGTATATAAGAGGGCTGTCCAGAAAAAATCCAGCCACAAATGCTTCTATTTTTCATATTACATGGCTAGGTACTGTCTAGACAACCTATATATATGTATATACCAGCAGTGCCAAAAAATGTATAAACATTTTTCTTTTCCTTATTGTTCAATTTATTGGGGTGACATTATTCAGTAAAAATTAAATAGGTTCCAGGTGCACAATTCTACATTACATCCTCCATGCATTGCATTATGTATTCTTCACCCTGAGTCAGTTCTCTTGCCATCACCATATATCTGAGTCCCTATCTCTTCACCCCTACTCCACCCCACTTACCCTTAGATAACTAGTAAATTTTTGACTGTGTCCATGAATTTTGTTTCTTTGTTGTTTTCAATTTTATGTTCCACATATGAGTGGAATCATGTAGTTCTTAGTTTTTTTCTATCTTATTCCACTTAGCTTGATGATCTGCCCATTTTTTAATTGAGGTTTTTGTTTTTGTTTTTATTGTTTTGATTGTTCCTTTATTCTGTTCTTTAGATTCCATGTATAAGTGAGATCATATGGTATTTGTCTTTCTCAGTATGACTAATGTCACTTAGCACGATATCTTCTAGTTCCATCCACGTTGTTGCAAAAGGTAAGATTTTATTCTTCTTTATGGCCAAGTAATAGTCCATTGTGTAAATGTACCAAAGCTTCTTCATCCAATCATTTATTGATTGACATTTAGGTTGTTTTCATATCTTGGCTATTGCAAATAATGCTGCAATATACATAGGGGTGTATATAAATTCTTTGAATTAGTGTTTTAGATTCCTTTGGATAAATATTCAGGAGTGGAATTGTTGAATCAGAAGGTAGTTCCATTTTTAATTTTTTGAGGAACCTCCATACTGTTTTCCATAATGGTTGGACAAATTTGGAGTCCCACCAGCAGTGTAAAAGGGTCCTCTTTTCTCCACATCTTCATCAAAATTTGTTGTTGGTTGATTTATTGATGAGAACCATTCTGACAGGAGTGAGATAGTATCTCATTGTGATTTTGATTTGCATTTATCTGATAATTAGTGATGTTCAACAGCTTTGTATGTGTCTATTGGCCATCTGTACATCTTCTTTGGAGAACTGTCTATTCAGATCTTCTGCCCATTTTATTATTGGGTTGTTTGTTTTTTTAGTGTTGAGTTGTATGAGTTTCTTAATAAAATTTGGATATTAACCCTTTGTCAGTTGCCTCATTGGTGAATATTTTCTCCCATTCTGTGGGATGTCTTTTTGTTTTGTTGATGATTTCTTTTGCTGTAAAAAAACTTTTTAGTCTGCTGCAGTTCCATTTATTTATTTTTTCCTTTGTTTCCCTTGCCTGAAGAGATATATCATTGAAAGTATTGCTACGGGTAAAGTCTGAGAATTTACTTCCTTTATTTTTTTCTAAGAATTTTATGGTTTCAGGTCTTATATTCAGGTCTTTTATCCATTTTGAGTTTATTTTGTATATGGTGTGACAAGGTGGTCCAATTTCGTTTCTTTCTTTCACATGTATCTTTCCAGTTTTCCCAGCACCATTTGTTGAAAAGATTGTTTTACCCCAATGGAAGTTCTTGCTTCCTTTATTGTAAATTAGTTGGCCATATAGACATGGATTTATTTCTGAATTGTCTGTTTCATTGATCTATATGTCTGTTTTTATGCTAATACCATGCTGTTTTGATAATTGTGGCCTTGTAATATAATTTAATGTCTGTTAGAGTGATTCTTACAACTTTGTTCTTCTTTCTCAGGGTTGCTGTGGCTATTCTAGGTCTTTTATGGTTCCATATAAATTTTAAGATTATATGTTCTATTTCTGTGAAGAATGCCTTTGGTATTTTGATGGGAATTGCATTGAATGTATAGATTGCTTTGAGTAGTAGACATTTTAACTATATTAATTCTTCCTATCTATGAGCATGTTATGTGTTTCCATTAATTTGTGTCTTTTTAAAAAATTTTCCCTCCTCCTTTATTTTATTATTATTATTATTATTTGGTGGTTCCCTGACTGAGAATTGAACCCAGGCCATGGCATTGAGACTGCCAAAGCCTAGCCACTATACCACCAGGGAACCCCCCTATTTGTGTCTTCTTTGACTTCTCTCTTCAGTGTTTTATAATTTTCTGAGTACAGGTCTTTTACTTTCTTGGTTAAATTGATTCCTAGGTATTTTTTTAAATGCAATTGTAAATAGGATTGTTTTCTTAATTTCTCCTTCTGCTAGTTTGTTATTAGTGTATAAGAATACAACTGATTTCTGTATATTAATTTAGTATTCTGCTACTTTACTAAATTCATTTATGTTCCAGTAATTTTGGGGTAGAATCTTTGTGATTCTCTAATTACAGTATCATGTCATCTTCAAATAATGATAGTTTTACTTCTTCTTTTCCTATTTGGATGCCTTTTATAATTTATTTATTTATAGTTTATTTGTTTGTTTGTCTGTTTTGTCTGATTGGTGTGGCTAGGACTTCCAGTACTATGTTGAATAGGAGTGGTGACAGTGGGCATATTTGTCTTATTCCTAATCTTAAGGGGAATGCTTTTAGTTTTTCCCATTGAGTATGATGTTATCTGTGGGTTTATCATATATAGCCTTTATTAAATAAAGATATGTCTCTTCTATTCCCACCTTGTTGAGCAGTTTTTATAATAAATGGCTGCTGAATTTGTCAAATGCTTTTTCTGCATCTATTGAAATGATCATATGGTTTTTATTTTCCATTTGTTTATGTGGTGTATCACATTAATTGATTTACATATATTGAACCAACCTTGCATCTTGGGAATGAATCCCACCTGATCATAGTGTATAGTTTTTTTAATGTATTGCTGAATTTGATTTGGTTGAGAATTTTTGCATCTATGTTTATTAGAGATGTTGGCCTATAATTTTCTTTTATTGTAGTGTCTTTATCTGGTTTTGGAATCAGGGTAATGGTGGCTTCATAAAATAAGCCTGGGAGCCTGCCATCTTCCTGGATTTCTTGACATAGTTTGAAAAGTTTAGGTGTTAATTATTTTTTTAATGGTTGGTAAAATTAACCTGTGTAGTCATCTGGTTCAAGACTTTCGTTTGGGAGCTTGTTGATTACTGATTCAATTACATTGTTAGTAATTGGCCTATTTAGATTTTCTGTTTTTTCTTGATGAAACTTGGAAGTTTGTGTGTTTCTAAAAATTTATCCATTTTTTCCAAATTGCTGAATTTGTTGGCATATAGTTGTTCATAGTATTTTCTTATAATTTTTTGTGTTTCTGTTGTAACTTCTCCTCTTTCATTTCTGATTTTATTTATTTGGGTTCTCTTTTTTTTTTGAGGAGTCTGGTTAAAGGTTTGTCAATTTTGTTTATCTTTTCAAAGCACCAACTCTTGGTTTCATTGATCGTTTGTATTACCTTCTTGGTCTTAATTTTATTTATTTCCACTCCAATTTTTAGTATTACATTCTTCGTGCTGATTTTAGACTTTGTTTGTTGTTCTTTTTCCAGTTTTCTTAAGTGTAAGTTTAAACTGTTTATTTGAGATGTTTCTTGTTTCTTTAGGTAGGGCTGCATTGCTATGAATTTCCCTTTCAGGAATGCTTTTGCTGTGTCCCATAGATTTTGGGTAGTTGTATCTTCATTCTCATTTCTCTCAAGGTACTTTTAATTTCTTCTTTAATCTCCTTATTGACCCATTCATTGTTTAGTAGCATATTGTTTAGCCTCCATGTGTTTATGCATTTTTCAGTTTTTTTTTCTTGTAATTGATTTCTAGTTTTATACTGTTGTGATAAGAGAAGGGACTTGGTATAATTTCAATTTTCTTAAATTTATTGAGGCTTGTTTTGTAGCCTAACATGTAGTCTATTTTGAAAAAGGTTCCAGGTAGCTTTGAAAAGAATGTATATTCTGCTGCTTTGAGATATAATTCTCTAAAAATATCAATTAAATCCATTTGCTCTAGCATGTCATTTAAGGCCACTGTATCTGTTTTGATTTTCTGTCTGAAAGATTCATCCCTTGGTGTTAGTGGGGTGTTAATATCCCCTACTATGATTGTGTTATTGTTGATGTCTGCCTTATGTCAGTCAATATTTGCTTTATGTATTTAGGTGTTCCAGTATTGAGTGCCTAAATATTTACAAGAGTGATGCCCTCTTGTTGGACTGATCCCTTTATAATTATGTAATTTCCTTGTTTGTCTCTGGTTACAGTCTTTGTTTTAAAATTTATTTTGTCTGATATAAGTATTGCTACCCCAGCTTTCTTAAAATTTCCATTTGCATGAAATATCCTTTTCCATTCCTTTACTTTCATTCTATGTGTATCTTTTCTTCTGAGGTGAGTCTCTTGCAGACAATATATGCCTGAGTCTTGTTTTCTTATCTATTTGGCTGCCCTATGTCTTCCTTTACCTTCATTCTATGTGTATCTTTTCTTCTGAGGTGAGTCTCTTGCAGACAATATATGCCTGAGTCTTGTTTTCTTATCTATTTGGCTGCCCTATGTCTTTTGATTGGAACATTTAGTCCATTTATATTTAAAGTGATTATTGATAAGTACATAGTCAATGCCATGTTATTATTCATGCTTTCTATTTTCTTTTGTTTGTTTTCTTCTTTCTTATGCTTCAAGAAGTGCATTTAGTATTTCTTGTAATGCCGGCTTGGTGGTATTATATTCCTTTAGCTTTTGCTTATCTGGGAAGTTCTTTATCTCATCTTCAATTTTAAATGATAGTCTTGCTGGGTAGAGTAGTCTTGGTTGTAGACCCTTGTTTTTCATTACTTTGAGTGTTTCCTCTATTCTTTTCTAGCTTGCAAAGTTTCTATTGAGAAATCCTCTGAGAGCCTTATGGGAGCTCCCTTGTAGGTAAGTTGTTGTCTTTCTCTTGCTACTTTTAAGATTCTCTCTTTGTCTTTAATCTTTGTCATTTTAATTAAGATGTTGTCTTGGTGTGGGCCTATTTGGATTCATCTTCATCAGTACTCTCTGCTTCTTAGGTTTGTGCATCTGTTTCTTTTGCTATGTTAGGGAAATTTTCGGTCATTATTTTTTGAATACGTTCTCAATCCCTTGCTCCCTCTCTTCTACTTTTGGTACCCCTATGATCTGAATGTTGTTATGCCTGATGTTTTCCCAGAGGTCTCCCAGGGTCTCCTCATTAAAAAAAAATTTTTTTTTCTCTTTGTTCCTCTATTTGGATATTTTCTGCTACCTTGTTTTCCAGATTGCTAATTCAATTTTCTGCTTCATCCAAGCTGTTGATGATTCCTTCTAGTGTATTCTTCATTTTTGATTGGTTAAATAATAAAACTGATAAAAATAGAACTGAATATTTAAACCCACTGTGTTGACTAAAATAAATAGAAAAACAAATTGTGTGGCCTTGGGCAAGTCACCTTATCGCAATTAAGTTCATGTTTCTTCATCTGTGAAAAACCATAAGCCAAGATGTCTGGTTACATCCTTTTTAATTATTCAATTTTAGAAATTAATTGTAAAGGTTAAAAATTAGAACTTATAAAAATAAAATTAAAAATATAGCAAGAGAATAAGAAAATTTAAAAATAAAATTAAAGACATGAAATACAAATGAAGTAAATCATGAAAAAAGAGTTTTTAAAAAAGTAAAATATGGGCAAAAAAAGAAACAAAATACAGAAAGGTGAAATTTTAAAAAGACAACTTTAAAGCATTTTTGGGGAAAGTTTAATTAAGAAGAAAATGGCATCCTCCTGTGTGCTATATGTATGGTGTGCTCTGCACTCAAACAATGAAACTCTTTGTCCCCCACTCTGAAAAACCACAGCTAAGTTCTTCCCAGAATGACTCTGCTACCTCCAGTGATGTCGAGCCCCTGCTGTACAACAGGTGAGCATGGCAAGTGTCTGAGCCCATGTACAGCACCCCATAGGGGAGCCTCTGAACATCCAGCCAATTTCCATTCCACTCACACAGACAGAGTTCTGAATGATTTTAATTGCCAGATGTAAAGAGTTGTTCTCTCTCCTGTGCTGGGCTCTTGGCCTGATGGTGAGCTGCGTGGACTAAGCACCCCTCAATCCTCTATGAGAGCCCCCACTCCTGAGGTTTCCCTCCTGGAGCTCCCTCACTATTCGTAGGTTTGAAATCACACTACTTCCCTACAGGTCTTTATTGGGCTTCCTTCTGTATATCCTCAGTTTTTGAGGTTCTCCTCAGTCAGTCCTCTGACGGTTGCCAAGGCTGACTGCTTCCCTTTCTATCTGCAATCCTGTTGTGGTCTGGGAGGTCACAGATGACATGGCAGCCTAATCCACCATGTTTTTGGACTCCACTGTACACACATTTTAAGAGAGATTATCTATGTATTACATTTTGAAGTTGAATTGAACTATAGTAGCAATGTGTAGTATGACATTCGCTCAAAAGATGACATTAATGAAATGAATGTCACCATGCAACCAGCAGGACAGTCAAAGAAAATGGTGGAAACATGGTTGTCATACAAGGAGCTCAAGACCATTTTGAAGTGGTACTTGAAATTTGAAAACGTAGCACAACTTGACTTCCACCTTTGGGATACCTTAAAAGATATGGTGTACTGTAGAAAACCGGCTGCACTGGTGGTACTTTGGGAAGAAATTGAAATGGCATGTGCAGCAATACAAGTGGACACTTCAGTTAACTTGGTCAAACAATAGTTCGCTGTAATCAGAAGTGCCTGTATGCTGCTGGTAACCACTTTTAGCACCTCTTGTAATTGCAGAAGTCAAACATGACTTGTATTCATGTTTAGTTATTGGTATATATTGAATATTATAATTTTAATAGTTTTTTCCTTTCTTAAAATATGTATACATTTTTTGGCACCATCTGTATTTGATGTTCTTGCACTCCATTGATTCATATGTGCTCTTCTTTCAATCTGGAAATTTATTTATTTATTTATTTATTTATTTAACCTTTAAGCTGATATGTATCCTGCAAAAATCAAATTAGTTTTTACCTCATCTGGGAAGATTTCCACAGGCACATTTTGCCTCTTTCTAAGACTGGTACATATATTTGTTGAATAAATTGTTTTATTAGTCTCCTATTTTTTTTTTACCATGTGAACTAAACTTTTAATGTCATGCATATGCTATTTTATTTATAATATTAAAATAGAATTGATAACATAAAATAACATTGTTTTATTTATCTCTTGTCCATGGTACCTGATTCAGTAGATAATTGAAGAAGTGGCATTTATTAGAGAAATATTACTGATGGGGAAAAACTTGCTTTTCAATTATATCTTATTACTATGTGAGATTTTTGGAGAACATTCCAATAATTCTTCACCAGAGCAAAGAGTTTTTTTTCCTTCCAGACGTCAAACAATTAAGAATTTAATGCTCAATTATAATTTTATGTTCATTAAAAGAGAGACTATAGGAGATAATAAAGAAGTATAACACATTGTGTTTGCCCTCAGAATGTCTATAATTAAAAATAAAGCAAAGAGATTGAAGGATTATAAAAATAGAACATGTCCTAATGTATGTAAATAAAATACATATTCTTAAAATAACTTTAAAGAGAGTCAAAAGAAGCCTTGAAAACTGAAAAAAAGAAAAAGAAAGAGCTACAATTATTAATCAACTATAATTTTCTCATCTAGTCTATGTAAGATCTTCTTGAGTTAGCTAGTATTGCCTCCACTTAACACACCAGGGAATTGTACCCACGAACACCAGCATTAAATGACTTTAAGAACTAGAACCAAGGACTCTGTGACTTCTGAGTCAGGAACTCTCTCAGTGATAATCTGTTAGTTTATCTAAAATTCTCTTCACTTCACTGACTGCCAATTTACTCAATAATAGTTCTATTATGATTTAAATTGTTTCTTTCTTTCCTTTAAAAAAACATGAAGCTTTTCATGGGTTTCTTGTCTTTAACTAGGTACCTTCCCTATTTTTGTTCCCCAAATGGCTGATCAACTAAGCATGTATCCTAAGTGTTTTGATGATTAAAAAACATATCAACATATTAACAACAGACAAATTACTAGGGAATTAATCCATCTGATTTAGGATCTATATCTCTGAAAAGTTACTAAACTGCTACAAAATACAATGAAAATTTCATAATGTTATAACTTGTTTTCTTTATATTTTGCTGTTTTTGTCTTTCAGAAGCACTTAGAATTGATGATATTCCCCAAAATAGACCATTTGACAACAGTAAATAGACATGCAGTGATTTGCTAGAGGTAAAAGACTAGGGTTGGGATATACAACTAAGCAGATAATGACAATTTGACACGTTGGCATGAACTGGTAAGGGATTATTTTGTAGCCAATTTCTGGAAATACAACAGATGCTATATTCAGGGCACTACCACTTGGTGTAATTATTATAGGAAGAAACAATATGGAGGAAAATATTGTTCAGATGAAAAACTCAATTGTGTGTGGGCTAAAGCTTTCTTTGGAAAAGGAAAATTAAAATATGTTATATAAATGCTGAGTATGTTGGGTTTACTTATTTAGCTGTGTTACCATACCAAAATAAAACTAAAATTCACAGATATTATTACCTTGAAAGAAAACATATAGAATGAATGTATAGTGCCATATGATCAGTTGTAAAACAGTAAGTAAAGCAATAGGTTCAATTGTAAAATCTTGGCATTTAAAACTGTTCTTAATTTTAAAGGTGCCATTCATAAAAGTTTGCTATAACATTTAATGATAAATGATTTTTTTAATATAGCTTACCTGAGGCCTGATCATTATGCTGTTTGCAATTATTAATAAGAATAAATAATAAATAACTGAGGAGGATTAGGTATAGTTCAGCATAATGAGGTGAATTCTATATGCTGAAATATTCTGATCTTTTACACAGGTCATCCTCAGCTTTATTGCAGTGGAAATCAGTATATGCAAAGTCTCTTAAATGGAAATGCTAGGTCTCTATTAATGCAAATAGAAAACTTTTTATACCTAAATTATTTCCTTCAAATAATCTGTTCTGTCTTGCCTAGGAGAGATTACTAACTGCTGGTTATTGATACCTATTGCATAGGTAATGCAGAGTTTTAGAAAGAATTTAATTATATTTTATATTTTGTGGGTAAATTTTGCCATTTGTGTTCTAAATGGTGCTGACTCTTAGTTTTTATGCTTTTAAGTTTTCAGACCAGGAGAGCTATAACTAATATAACACTTAACCATTCAGAGAAATAATAGTTGAAACAGAATGAATTTATAAACTTAGACTAGATTTACTTTTGTATATACCTAAAGTCCAATCTGTTCCCTTGGTTTACAAAAATGATGAGCCAAAAATATTTTTCCCTCTTATACATGATTTTATTTCATCAATTTATTTATGGCCAACTTCAATTTTAAATTGAAAATTTTAAGCATCTTAAATATTGACAATTTTAACAAGTGTTAGGAGTATAATTAGAAAACAGCACCTGGTTTCAGTAAACATAAAGGTTTGTGAAAATACTTCAGTAAAGGTAACATTATGTTACTGCACAGAGGTAGCAATGGAGCTTGGTTCTTTCAGTCCACTCAGTAAGAAATTACTGATCAGTGGAACAAAGGAAAGTAGAGGAATGCTTTATTGAAATATATTTCAAGGAGAAATTGACCAAGCCAAGAGAGACAGTGGCCTCGATGGGTTTGGGGTTTGGGTTTTATTCCTGGCCCTGAGCCAGTCCTACGACTGTGGTGTATACACGTAGGTCATTTGATTGACATGTGCAGGTCATATGACTGTTTTCTTTCTGCACATGCTCCAAAAATTAGATTAATTCTGGTTGGGGCCTTCTCTCCCTCCCCCTCCTCCTGGAGGTTTTAACAGAATTAATTCATTTCCTGGGATCCTGGGAAGTTTTAACATAATAATTCATCTCTGGTTTTAGGGCATGGGTGATCCCTGGGGAGTGGACATGGTGATCTTCTGTCCCTCCAGTCCCTCATGACTAACTTCCTACCTAACAAGTAGAAATTTAAAGTACTGGTACTAATGTGAAAACTTTCAATCACAGAATTTTCTATAATTTCTATATAATAAAATTTTTGCTGAATTGCAAGGAATACTCAAAAAAATTACAAAAATTTGAGTTTGTATTGATGTTACAGAAATGTGAGTTTGAGATGACAAATATACTGTTCCTTTAATTATTTCTTCTGCTTGGACAGTGATAAACTTAGAATTTTGCTTTACTTCCACAAAATGAACTTAACATGTTGTATTATATATGTATGTATGTGTGTGTGTGTGTGTGTGTGTGTGTGTGTGTGTATAAGTGTATATAGATGACAGAGATTTCTTAATTAGATTAAAAAATACCTTTTACTTTTTTACCTATTTGAAAATATAAGTAGAGAAATACAATTTTATATGCTTCGTGAATCTGATATATTTATTATTATCAACAGGAATATGATAGACATAATTTATTGTTGTATTCAATTTGTTCATTGAACTGATTTAGAATAAGAAAATAGAACCAGTATATTGATTTTTGGCAGCTGAAAGTTGAACAGCTGAAAGACATGACATTCTGAAGCCAGGATGAAAGAGCAAGAATATTTGGCATAAGTTGAACAGTTTACAACAGCAATATTGCTTTCTGAGTCACTAATGCATAATATAAACACAATATTAGGGTGAGTAGTGTGAAAATA
Organism: Lyroderma lyra; assembly: GCA_004026885.1. NCBI lineage: Eukaryota > Metazoa > Chordata > Mammalia > Chiroptera > Megadermatidae > Lyroderma > Lyroderma lyra. Next base: position 113,566 of record PVJL010001828.1, read on the forward strand.
ACTCCATGTATTTCAGAATTAACCTTCTGAATTCAAATTCAACATCTGCAAATATTACATAGACTATTTGACATATCTCTTCTAAATAAATTTTAAAGCACAAAAAATGGTTTGTTTTAGAAACCCTTGTTTTAAATTCAATTCAAAATATAGACATAAATATAAGTTTTAAGGTTGGATGTTCAGCAATAAAATGTCAGTGTTTAGTAACAAAGACACAAACTTAGTAGCAAACAACAGAATGTCTTAGAATATATAAAAGTGTCATAAAGTTCATCCAATGTATTTATTATTTCTTATTCAGAGCTTTATTGATTTTTACAGAATATATAAATCTTAAAATTAGTTAGTATCAGCCTATAACAGATTGAAATAGAACTCTAGAGTGAGACTATTAGGGAGAGGTAAAAGGTGAGCTAGCTGATAGTCTTGAGATTGAAAAGAATCAAAAAATAAATAAGAAGCTGTCTTGGAATGATATCATCATATAGTAAATGAATAAAAGACTGCTGAGTCATGCAGTAAAGTTACAATTATGGCCAGGTCAGTTTATGAAGCGAGAGAAGAATATAATTACTTTTTAGAAAAAAGAACAATCAGAAAAAGTGTGTAAAATTTAAAAATATGTTTGTACTTAAATAAACAGGACTCAGAGGTTGGAACAAATGATAGCAACATCATAATAAATGGTAAATAAATAGAAACTATAGTCTTTGAATAACTTCATGAAATATTAATGGATGAAGTAGAATTACATACTTAATCTAGATAGCCCATCTGGATTATTTCATGAGTTAAATAATGCAGTATAATTTAATCTTTTCACTATTACAGTTTAGTCTGGGTCTTAGATAATAAAACAACTATTCCTATTCAGACCAATATTAACTATACTCAATCCATTTATTCATAACTAATTATGTGCCAAGCATTCTAATCAGTGCTTTGAATGAATCATCTGATTTTCCTCACATTGAAAAACCTACAAGTCTTATACTTTTAATTTCTTCATTGTATAATTGAGGAAACAGAACCCTGGTGAGTGTAATAATTGATAGATTCTTCCATACAAAATGACTCCTACCCCGCCATCTTCTCCTCCTCTTTCTTGACCATACTATGATTTAACATTAGCCTAGGAGACCGAGAGTTAGCCCAGGAAACAAATTTGGCTTGGGAAACTGAAATTTACCTTAGACCTTACTGTAACCAGGACAATTGAAATCTATGCTTGACTAATCAATAGTAACCACCTGGACAATTGAAGTCTATGCTTGACAAAACAGTAGTGACCACCTAGGTTTCCTTCTACATGTTGCCTAGCAACCTCTCCTACCTATATAACTTCACCCACTAAGGGCCAAGCTGCTGCTCTCCCATTGTGAGGCAGCCCGGCAACTTTCTCGATAAAGCTTATTACTGCTACCTGGTGTTTCGGCTCATTTCTTTCAATAATAATGATTATTGTAATGTTAAAAAATTGCCAAAAATAATTAAATAAATAGGGTTAAATAAGTTGTAAGACATGATTTTATTGGAATATTGTACAGTTATTAAAACAGCTATAAAATACCTATAAAATATGACAGAAAAACTTGCCATATTTTGTGGAGAGATAAGGTTCATAACTGTATAATAGAATATAGATATAAGTATCTAAAACCTTACTGACTAAAAGGACCTATGCATATGAAAATACTCTTGCATACCTTCTACCATAAAATTAATCATTTATTCTTGTTCATTGTCGAATCCTAATTTTTTTAAAGTAGAAGAACAGTTAATTATTACCTTCCCTGATAAATGTAGTACTTTTATATTAATAAACCTAGATTTTTTTTAAATTTTATTTATACTTCTGAAGTACTCCATATAATTTCAGGTATTTCAAAGAGTTGACAGATATTTTTAAAAATCATTTAAACTTATTAAGAAAATGTTTGCAATACTGCCTTTTAGTCATATTTAGAGGTGGACTTGCAAAATAAATTAGTTGGTAATAATTGATGATCATAGATTTCCAATAGTAGTGTCTCTATATCATTTTGTGTCCATTTATTTAATATATTTTTGGAACCTAATGATTTAGGTGTTTAAAACACTTTTACTGTGTATCTTATGTGTTCTGAAAACTGTGCTGAGTCCTGGAGATATAAAGTTGAATAAGACATTGTCTCAGTTTCAGAATAGTTCATTGTTCAATGAGATTAATTACACAGAGCATGCCAAAAAATCATTACACATTTTAAGAAAGGAAAAAAACTTTGTTAAAACTGTAATACTCAATATATACCAATAATAAAAGATGAATACAAGTCATGTTTGACTTCTGCAATTACAAGAGGTGCTCCAAGTGGATACCGTCATCATCCAGACTCTTTTGATTATGGCAAACTACTGCTTGAGCAATGTTGACCAAAGTGTCCACTTTATATTGCTGAGCATGCTATTTCAATTTCTTTCCAAAGTACCACCAGTATAGCCAGTTTTTTATGGTACACCACATCCTTTAAGGTCCCCCATAGGTAGAAGTCAAGTGCTATTATGTTACAAGAACATGGGAGAACTCAAACAACATTCTCAAATTTCAAATATCACTACAAAATGGTCTGTGATGCTCAAAGGACAGCCATGCTACTGCCATTTTCTTTGACTGTCCTGCCTATTGCATGGTGATGCTCTAGCATACATTTGATTACTGCTATTTTTTGTGCTAACACCAAACTATGCATTACTACTGTAATTCAATTCAACTTTGAAAAGTAATACATAGAAAACATCTCTTAAAATGCATATTTTTTTTGGCACCCCAGTAGTTAAAGAGAAATACATTAAATCAGACATTGAACCTTTGATTTTATTAGTACTTTGTATGGATTATTTATTAATCTTGTCTTAAGATATTAATTATACTACTTTTTTTCTAAATATTTAGTAATATTAAAATTATAAACATCATTCATCTTGATAGGTTCTTTAAAATGCCCGTATTCAAGGTGATTATGCTCCTAAAGTGTGTTTTGTATTTTAGGCAGTATGAAGAAGCTATAAATAAGACACATTTGAATAGTAGGAGATAGCCAAACGTAATCAGTAATTAAGGTTTGATTCCACTGACAGCAATTAAGGCAGAAAAAATATGTTTAATAATATTTAATGTAGGGAGTAAAATTGAAATGCAAAAAATCTGATCTACTTCCCCCAGTAATAAGTACTTTTAAATATTAGAAAGTTATGACATTGCAATATCATATTATCTTAATTTAAAATTTATTCACATACTTAAAATTTTTATAATATAAAACACTTCATCTTTTTAATTCTCACAAAGCTCATCCATCAAAGCAATAAAGTAAAAATAATCAAACAAACAAAAACAATTAATATGGACAAAGGACAGCAATAACTAAGAAAATAAAAATAAAAATGTACTTTGAAATACATGCAATTTTATAACAAACAAAGAAATAGGGATTAAAATAAATAGAAAAGTTAGCGTATCCAACTGTGAGAGATAGTGTTACTCTGAAATGGAAATTTTCCCTGTGGTCCTTTTCTCTTGAAGAAATAATTCAGTCAAGGTACAGAGTTTGTGAAAATATAGAATAATTAAGAGTTTATTAAAGAAAGTACACTCCAAGATGTGGACAGGGCTGACCCAAGAGAGGGAAACAGCCCCCCTTCTTGCATTATTTGGGGGTATTTATATCTATTGGTGAAAGTTTCTCCCCCTTTCCTTCATTTGTAATTTATCTGAAAGAAGCAAAGCCACATAGTAGCATAGTTCTGGGAAGAAGGACTTACGGTTGAATAAATGGTGCTATTGCCCCTTTGTCTTGCATTTCTCTGATCATCTTAACTTTTCCATTTGAGGATAGCTGATAATGGTCCAGGGCTGATTTCTTATTCTGCATTTCTTTCTTGAGGACGTTGTCTCTTTATTTTAGGGGTATCTAGTGCAGGGTGAGGCACAAGCCAATTTTCTCCTTTGCATTCCTTTCCTTCTTAATTTAGGGACACTGTTAATGGGCCTCCTAATAGTCAAGTTCCTTTCTTTGCATTTCTCTTAATTTAGGAGCAGCTCACAATGGACTGGGACACTTTCTCCTTTTTGCTCATATCTACCTTCCTGCCTACTCTGTTAATAGCCTTACATGCTCATGAATATGTTGTAAAAATATGACCTTCCATGTAAGTCATTTGGAATATAATTAATGTACAAGTAGACTGTTATTTTGGAGGAAAATTTATCAAGATGGAAATTTTTTTTTAATATTGGATAAACCCTAAGACCAGTAATTTCATCCTTATAAACTTTTTCCAACATAATTATGTTCTGTGATACAGGGACAAAGATATTTAGTAAAGTGTTATTGTATTCATATTCCATTCCTATTCCACAAAATATGCATTGTTTTTAAAAATCAGAAAAGACCAAGCAACATAATGAAATGAAAAATTACTTGCATTTTCATATAGAGACAACACTCATTGATAGTTTTGTCTACATTTAAAGTATATGTTCAATTTTCCACAAAATTAAATTATGGACTCATACAAACATACTTACATACCTGAATGTTGATTTGAAATCCATATAACTAAAAATAGAAAGATCTCCAATAATACTGAGAAATTTCATGAATAAAAATGGTACACCAATAAGGATTTTTAGTATGATTTATCTTACTGGTTGGTTTCATGAAACTTCTTTAAAGCATCTTTAAATTTTTCAAATATTCTTGTGTGGATATATATTTAGCCCTTCTCAGCAAAAATCATGCATACTTTTTCAAAGTAGATTGTTTTGGCATTTATCAAGAACAATTTCTAGAATTATGTTTTGCTTTGGTCATGATTTAAATCTTTGGAACTATAGCTCTTAAAATGAAATACAGAGGGAATAAATGTTTGTATTATGGACACTGAATGTGAACACCAAGGCCAACAGTCATTTCAAAAGAAAAAATTAACTAAAAATAATAAAAATTAAAATATAATACAAAAACTAAGACACTAAAACTTTTAAAATAATTTCTTGGAATATATCAGTTAATTTTATAAGTGTCTTATGCACATTGTCTCTGTGTTTCTAGAACCATGATTTAACCTCTCAGTGGCCAAAGAATCATCTTAGTGTCTCAAACCACATTTTCTTATGTAATAGTACAGAAAAGTATATTTCAGAGTCCATCACTTTTAAAAAGATTAAGCATTATTCTGTGCAACTTTCGTTTCAATTTTATGTTGTCTTTGTGTGTGTGTGCATGCATGAGCACACTTGTGTATTTGTGTATGTGTAGACAGGCATCTCTGTTCTTAATGTAATATACTTACAGTGGGGCATGAGCAAAACATTGAAGTCACTGCCTTATCTCATTTTTTAATGATCACAACAAAATCTCCATTAAGTACAATTACAATTGCCAATTTATAGAACAAAAATTGAGTTTCAGATTTGATAACTTTTTTCAAATTTATGTTTGGTATGTGGCTGAGTCAAGTCTTGAGCCTAAGATTCTTAAGTGTATCAAAACTCCATGATTTAGATTTGTCCTTCTTTTTATAGATACCTGCTCTTTTACAAATTTACTAGTCTCCCTCCTTCTCCATTCTCTCTCCACTTTATGATCCAGAATAATTCTTCTCTTAGTTTTAACTGTTTCTTCTATAGCAACCTAGCAACTTCTAGAGATTCCCATCTTTCACAGACAGACAGACACACACACACACACACACACACACACACACGCACGCACGCACACACATATACACACACACACCCCTTAGAAAAGCAAACACAAATATGCCTAGGACCTGTGTTTATGATATTATAGCATTCTAGATATTATAAGTAGCAAAATATTTAAGTTGGATAAACTATAGCAAATATAAATATATTGCCAAGCTTTCAAGAATGTATAAGAGAAATATCTGTGAGAAACACAGAAAACCCCTCAAATCAAACAATTTATCTGATTCTAGAAACCAGAAGGTAAGTTAAAAAGATAAGTAAATGCAGAAGATATATTGTTCCCTATATCCCACCAAGGCAAAAGTATAGCACACAAATTGGAATTTGGTACATTCTTACCACACATACACAAAAGCTAGCTGTGTGAGGTAATGGATGCATTAATTAACTTAATATTGTGGCAATCATTTTACACTGTACATGTATATGAAATTATTGTGTTATACACTTTAAATGTATATAATTTCCTTGTCAATTATATCTCAAAAAAGCTGAAGAAAACAGAAACAAATTTGGGGCATTACAATCTTAAAGGGGAATTGCACATTGTTTCCAGCATGAGACAAAGTCAAAAGATAATAGCTGGTATTTCAGAGAACTGGAAAACACAAAGGCTAATACATACGTAAATGTTGCTTTATTCCATCAGTTATATGGATGCTCTACTTTATTTGTCATATAAGAATGGCAAATTATTTAAATAGCTCTATTGAAGTAGAGTTTACATGCACATATTTAAAGTGCACAGTTTGGTAAGTTTCTTGTATGAATAAAGATATGAAATTATCATCACAAAACAGACAATGGAGCTATCCACACCTGCAAAAGTTTCCTTATGCCCATTTGTAATTCCTCATCCATTGTGCCTCTCTTCACCTCCCTATCCATTCACTTGAGTTCTCACGCCAGTCCTCAGTTAATCATAGTTCTTTTTATCTTATATCACAATATTAGTTTGCATTTTCAAGAACGTTATATAAGAATAAGAATAATTACTTTTCAATTTTGGTGTGATGGTGGTACCTGGTTCCTTTTACTCAGCTTAACTATTTTGAGACTAATCCATGATGTTGCATGTATCAAGTTTTGTAATTATCAATAGTATTTCATCATACAAATACACAATTTGTTAATCAATTCACCACTTGAAAATAAATGTTAATAATTTTGAACTATAACTATTATAAATAAATTCTCTATAAAATTTTGCATAGCAATCTTTGTGTGGACATTCTTTCATTCCCCTTCAATACCTATTAATGTAATGCCAGGGTTATATGGTTATCATTGGTTTCTCTTTTACAACACTCTACAGCAGTGTCCAAACTTTTGGCTTCTCTGGGCCACATAGGAAGAAGAATAAGGAAGAATAATAATTGTTTTAGGCCACATATAAAATATACTAATGCTAACAATAGCTGATAAGCTAAAAAAAGTCCATGCATAATTTTTTTTTAATGTTTTTAGAGAGTTTAAGAATGTGTTTTTGGCTGAATTCAAACTCATCTTGGGATGCATGCAGCCTAAAGGCCACAGGTTGGACAAGCTTGCTCTAAACTGTTATGTTATCATTTATCCCAAAGTGGTTGTACTATTTTAGGTGTATGAGCACTCTAGTTGCTCTACATCTTCACCCCAACTTGGTGTTTTGTTATTGTTAATTAGAATTTAAAGCATTTTAGTAGGTATATAATGGTACCTCTTTGTGGTTTAATTGACATGCCCCGGTGACTAATAATTTTGAACAAATATTCCATCTATATATCTTCTTCGATAAAGTATCTGATTACATCTTTCACTCAGTGAACAATTTGTATAGTTTCTTCTCTTACAGTTGAATTTTGAGAATTCTTTATGTATTCTGAATATAAATATTTTATTAGATTCATTACTTGCAAATGTTCTCTTCTACTTTGTAGTTTGCTTTTCATTTCTCTAACAGAAGTTCTTAACATTTATGAAGAATTTTTTTTTTCTTTTAGTGATTGTGTTTTTGTATCATATGACAATAAGCTTTGCCTAGCACAAAGTCACAAAAAGTTTCTATCATGTTTTCTTCAAAAGTTTTATAGGCGTAAGTTGTCCACCATTTGTTGAGAAGACCACTATTTGTCCAAAGAAGTGCACTTGCACTCATGACAAATATCAATTAATCATATATGTATGAGTCCAATTTTAAACTCTATATTCTGAACTATGGGTCTAGTTCTAAACTCTATATTGATTTTTCTATCTTTATACCAGTACCACATTCTACTGATGAATGTAACTTCATATTACTTTTCACAACTTCGCTATCTTATAAAATCTTTTAGCTACTGTATTATGGTTCTTCAGAGAAACAGACTGACAGAATATATATGTGTATGTGTGTGTATGTATGTGTGTGTGTGTCTGAACCTCTTGGTAATTGCCAGGACAAGCATGTTGTGCCAGAAAGCTGGAGACTCAAAGGGTGGCAAGCTTGATATTAAGAGAGAGCTGGTGTTTCAGTTTGAGTCTTAAAGCAGGAGAAATGCAATGTTCTAAGCAGTCAAGCAGAATTGTCTTACTGGAAAGAAGATCAGCCATTTGTTCTATTCAGGACTTCAACTGATTGGATGAGGTCCATTCAAATTAGAGAGAGTGATTTGTTTTGCTCAGTTTAACAATTTAAATGTGAGTCTCCTTGGAAAACAATCTCACAGACACATCCTAAATAACATTTGACAAAATACTGGGTATTTTGTGGCCCAGTCAAGATGACACGTAATCTTATCAATCAAATCTATGCTAGGTTCTTTGCCTTTCAATATGAATTACATTTGTATAAGTTTTACAGAAAAAGCTTGTTGAGATTTTGATTGGAATTGCACTAAATCTGTAGATAAATTAAGGAAAAATTAAAATAATAAATATATTGGGTTTCTTGATCCATAAATATGGTATATAGCACCATTTATTTAGGTCTCCTCTAATCTTAACTAATGGTTTGTAGTTTCCAGTTCATAGTTCTTGAAATTTTTTTTTGCTGAAATTATCTCTAAGTAGTTTATATTTTTATGCTACTGTAAGTGACACCACTCATTCCTGATATTTTCAATTTTTGGCTTTTCTTTCTCTCTCACACATAATTCTGAACAGAATTTAATCAATTTTATCAATTTCCTGGAAGAATCAACTTGGTTTTCATTGAGTTTTTTGTTATTATTATTTTTATAGCATTGATTTCTACTCTGATTTTTATTATTTGCTTTCATTTGCTTACTTTGTGGTCCATCGTCTCTGATTTCTCTAGGTAATATTAGCACACATTGATTGGAAACCTCTATTATATTCTAATTTAGATGTTTATTGCCATAATTTCCCCATTTACATTTAGCTGCATCCAACTAATCAGTACACTGTGTTTTCATTTTCATTAAGTTCAAAATACTTCTATGTTCCATTTTTATTTCTACTTTTATCCATGTGTTGTTTAGAGGTATGTTATTTAATTTGTAAATACATAAACTATCTTTCCATTATATATTTTTAAAATTAATTTCTTCATGGTTACAGAACTTATTTTGTACTATTTGAATTCTCTTTAATTTATTGCACTTTGTTTTATGACATAAAATACAAAATGATTTTGATAAATGTTCTATGTGTACTGAAAAAAATGTGCATTCTACTTTTGTTTGGTAAAGTATTCTATAAATGTTAGTTTGATTGACTTGTTTCATAGTGTTACTCAATGTCTTCAATTATTACTGATTTTCCTACCTATTTGTTCTCCCTCTATTTTGGAGAGAAAAGTGTTGAAATCTGCAAGTACTATTGTGGATTTGTTTCTTTATCCTTTCAGGTTTATCAATTTATGCTTAAGCATTTTGAATCTTTCTTATTAGATGCAGAAACATCTAGGATTGTGTTTTGTTTGTGTTTTGATGAATTGATCCTCTTGTCATTGTGCAATTATTCTCTTTATCCTTTGCTCTGAAATCTACTTTAATATTAATAGAATCAACACTATTTTGAAAAATAAAGCATAGTACATCCTTTCCATTATTTTACTTTTAGCTTTTTCTAATTGTATATTAAATGTGACATTTTTTAGGCAGCACGTAGTTGAGCTTTGCTTTTTATTAACTAAGATATGACAAGTTCTGGGGGGACCTAAGAAGGTGGTGAGAGTGGAGATCCTTGAAACCTCTTCAGGAAAATATAATTGAACAACTGGAATCCAACAGGGGAAACCCTAAGTGGTACAGCCTCTGCTGAGAGATTCTTGCATCCAAGAAAACACCTGAAGGTCAGAGAAGGGGTGGGGGTGATAAATAGGAGAGGAGGGAGGGAGCAGAGTGCAGAAGGGGCTGTAGAATATGACCTGGGGCTGGCAGAAGGAGTGAGGAGAGGGCCTGTGGATATGGACCAAAGTGCAATATGATCGGGCAGGCTGGATACTGAGAGCCAATAAGAGCAGAGGTGCTGGCAGATGAAGCCTCATGAAACCCCATATGAGTTAAAACCTGAATTGAGCAAGAGTGCCCTGGGAGGATTAAAAGTGAACAAATGCTGAAAACTTCCTTGAGTGAGAATAGGGCCCAGATGACAATCAGAGCTGACAGGCACAGCAGCACTGGTTCTACTGCAAATCAGCTCTGGGTGAGTTTGAGACTGAGAGCCAGCTGCTGTAGAAAAGCTAACCAGAACAAATCATGGTCCTGGGTAAAATGCAGGCTCAGGAAAAAAAGAAGAAGGCTGAGCCTTGGTGTGTGCCCTGCCAGGCCAGTCCAGTGCCCTACTAAAAAGGAGCAGGCTTTTGTTTCAGCACAAGTCAGCCTGGGCTGCCAGGTGTTCTTAATGTGCACCAACCCCAGACCCACATGGTGCTCTGCAAATGGAGGAACAGGACTTTGATTCAGCTTACAAATTCCAAGGCCTGCCCAGAGCTCTACTGAAGAAGGAACAGACAGTTGTTATGGCAGCCAGCACCCAGAGGAGCAAACCTGAGACACAAAGCAGCTATAGTTCCCACCCCCACCCCCAGGCGAAAACTATAGACACAAAGCCTGGTTACTTCCCCTAACTCTTTCCCAAAGCTCACTCCACCCCCAGCCCTCACTGCCCCTGCCAATACCACTTAGTGCCTGTTTTACAGCCAGCTGAAATAGGCAAACTGCCATTACCCTGTGAGCAAATGAACTTCTGCTTTTCCCAATAAACATCAACAAACTGGCAGGAGAGCTCAAAGAAACTGTAAAATAAAGATGTAGCAGCTTTTTTTCTGCACTGATCTCAGAGACATAACATACCATCACCCACTGAATTTTCCCAAAGAGAAGGTCCATCAAGACTGAGGTGATTGGGTCAAAGAAGAGAAGCCTATCTTTCAGGAAAGCTCCCAGAATAAGGAAACCAAATAACCAAGAGAAAATATTATAAGATGCTGCAGTGATACCAATTGGGAAGTGAAAGAAAGACCTTTTCATATCTGCCAGGGAAAAGTCCTCATGCCCAGGAAAAGAAGCACATCAAATGAATTAAGTATGCTAAAGTTCAAAGCCACTCAGAAATGAAATAAAAAATCTCTAGGAAAAAAAAAACTCATAGATTTGGAAATACATGATCTAAAAGACACAGAATTCAAGACTACAATTTTCAAGACACAGAGAGCTCAAAGAATGTAGGGAGAACACCCAGACACAGCTAAAGGATCTCAGAAAGGAAACCTGTGAACAAAAGAAATACTTTAACAAAGAAATTGAAAGTATAAAAAGAATCAAATAGAAATTCTGGAGATAAACAACACAATAAAAGAAATGAGAAATTAATTAAGTAGCATAGGAAATATGGCTGACCAGATAGAGGAAAGAATCAGTGATATCAAAGATAGAAACATGGATATGGCAGTGAAGAAAACAGAGAGAGATTTGAGATTCAAAAGAAATGAAAGATCTCTACAAGAACTATCTGACTCCGTTAGAAAGAGCAATATTAGAATAGTGGAATTACCAGAAGAATCAGAACAGAATTCTACAGAGACCTTACTTACTCAAATAGTAGGTGAGAACTTTCCAAAATAATGGAAAGACCTGGAACCCCAAATTTAAGAAGAAAACAGGATCCCCAGCTACCTGGACTCTAGCAGATCTTTTCCAAGGCACATTATACTGAAGATGTCAAAAATCAAAGACGAAGAGAATTCTCAAGGCAGCCAGGGGAAAAAAAAAAGTATAATATTTAAAGAAAGGCCTATCAAGCTATCATCAGACTTCTCAGCAAAAACTTTACAAGCCAGAATGGGGTGGAACCAAATATTCAAAATATTAAAAGAGAAACTACCAGC